>VZRI01002775.1:90116-250811 GCA_013397515.1 Upupa epops
CCTTCTGATTTCCCCTGCCCCCACCCCCCGGATGCTGTTTGCTCTCCTTAGCCACAAGAGCACATTGCTAGCTCATAGTCATCCTTCTGTCCCCTAGGACCCCCAGGTCTCTTTCTCCTACATTGCCCTCCAACAGGTCAGTTCTCAACTTGTACTCATTGCCCATCATCCTATCATGTGGCACCACTGAAAAGAGACTGGCTCCTCCTTCTTGATACCCAACCACTCTGATGTTTATGGACACCAATAAGATCCCTTCTCAGTGTTCTCCAGATCAAACAGCCCTGGTACCCTCATTCTCCTCATACGTGGAGGTGTTCAATCATTCTTGTAGCCCTCCATTAGACTCTCCCCAGTAGTTCCCTGCCTGTCTTGAACTGGGAAGCCCAAAACTGATCACTGTACTCCAGGTGTGGTTTCCTCAGGACAGAATAGAGGGGAAGGCAAGCCTCCCTTGACCGGATGGACACCTTTTCTTGATGTAAGCCAGGATACTGTTGGCCTTCTTGGCCATAAGGGCACATTGCTGTTCCATGAGTAACTTCATCTCCCCCGGGACTCCAAGGTCTTTCACCGTGGGGCTGCTTTCCAGCAGGACAATGCCTAATCTGTAGTGGTACATGATGTGGCTCCTCTCCAGGTGCAGGACTCTACATTTAGCCTCGTTGACCTTCATTAGATTCCCATTTGCCTAGCTCTCCAGTCTGCCCGGATCTTGCTGAATGGCAGCACAGCCTTCTGGTGAATCAGCCACTCTTCCCAGCGATGTGGCATCAGTGAACTTGCTGAGAGGACACTCTGTCTCCTCACTGAGGTCATTGATGATGTTGAACAGACTGAGCCAAGTACCAACCCCTAGAGAACACCTCTGGACTCTGCACTGCTGGTCACAACACTGTGAGCTCTGTTGTTTTCTCATTTCTTGATCCACCTCGAATCTTTCAGCCATCTTTAGGCACACTCCATTTTTGTTTGTTTCTTTTACAGTAGCTGGGACTGAACTGAGTTGGTAAAGAAAGGTGAGGGCAGCCAGCGAAGTTCAGCCAAAGTGGATGTGAACAGGAGTTAAAATAGGTTTTCTTTTATCCCTTGGAAGTGAAGGAGGTTTCCTTGGCTCAAAGGGCTTCTGCATGCCATTGGTCAGACTGGACTGTAAGCAGTTTCCAGTACAGTCAGCCTTAAATGATCTTAAAACTTGTTTTAATATGAAGTTAAAAGCCTGGGGTAGACACTGTTATATTTTCTTAACTTTCAAATGTAGGGAATTGTTCGGATACCCGTGCTTAGGGCACTGCACCAAAAGAGAGAGACAGCTGACAGCATGAGGAGAAAGGATCTAATACCTCTTTATTCAACAGATAAAGACATAAAATAGAGTGAACCTCAGAGAAAGGACTATTGGTTCAACTTATTCTGGGGTTTGATGGGCACTCAGGTGCCAAATCTGGGTGTTTTTTGCAAACAGTCTCTCTCAATGCAGCAGCCCCTAACAGTCATAATCCTGTTAGGCAAGTGCATGTGAGGATCAAATAGGGTCTGTACTAAAAGTTAGTTTGAAGGGTTATTTTTTGCTTGAAACAGGAGTGAACTGGAACCATGCTGCAGTGTTTATTAAGCCTAGGCTGGGTTGATGGGTTTTTTTTCAAGCCTTTCAGCACTAAAGTAAAAAATCAGGATAAGAATGCTAAAAGATGGAGTAAGTGAGATTCTAAGCAAACAGGAAATATTTGTACCTGTGTCAGAGTTTGCCATCATTAAGTGGAACAGGACAGTTATATATGATGGTGTCTCAGAAATCCTAAAGCTGTAGCTCTGGGCGAGGAATTTTATGCTGAGCAAGGCAATACATTTAACACCCCAACATATTAACAGTCCATTTATTTAAACAAAAGACTCTTCTACCTTAGGTAGGTTACAAGGGGAACTAAAGCAAAATGGAGACAAATGAATGGTAAGTAACATCTATATGGAGAGAGATGCTCCTGCTGAAAAAGAATCGGGCCTTTATACCAGTGAGCATATCTAGAAGTAAATGAAGATATAAGCCGTAGTATCTCTCCATCTCACGTGGTATTTCTCACAGGTGAACATGAGTTGCAGGAAATGACATCAACCCACTGGCCACAAACCTAAACCCAGAGTATGCAGTGGTTCATGCTGTGATGTGGGTTTATGAGTCTTGACAACTTGAGAAGTTGCAGCTCTGCACCTGTAAGCTACCAGCCCTGGTAGATGGGAGAGCTCCTGGTTATTCTTTCATCACTGCTGGTGTTACCTTCAGACAACATGCTTATAGCATCATCAGTCTGCTGGCTGTCAGTGGTGGAAATCTTCTTTGACTCATGGATATTGTTTTGGTAGTTGACTGGTGAGGGATAGGTATTTTCACCCGCGGTTGATGAGGACATTGATTCCCAGGGTATTTCTCTTTTTCGCCATTTCAAGTCCACTCTCCATCCTGTCCAGCCATAGAAAGCTAACGTGAAGAGGAAGCCTTGCATTGGATTAAGAACCCCCTAGGAAAGAGAAGTGTGACAGGAGTTAGCCCAGCAAAGCGCTTTGCATAGGTGAATGATTTCCCTTTCACTGTAATGACCGCTGTGTTTAGAATGTGTTATCTGTGAGCAAATACGACATGCAGGTTATTTCCATCACAACCCTAACCTGTTGCTCCAGTATGCTGAGGCTGTTTTAGTTAACAGTGAGCATCAAATGATTTTCTTGCGTGAATTTTAGCTGGTCAGGCCCCTGGTCTGTTTTTAACTTTCCCCACAAGCTCTAGACTTTTTTATTCACAAAAACAAGTCTATTTTTCACCAGAAGCCAAGTCAAATATGAGAGTAGACACTAGCACATACAGTCAAGTTTTTTAAAATAGCAGGAGCTGATCTGTCTGGAATTGCTGCAGATTCCAGAGCCAGTGAAAATATCCATCCTAGTGGGTTAGGAAAACAGAGAGGTACTGAAAAAGAAAATCCCAAGTGATTAAAAAAACCTGTCTCCATTCCCAGTGCCATGGGATGCTTGGCTTTAGCTGTTTCTATTTTTCTCATGAGAAAGGAGCAAATAATTTTTGCAGCCAATTTAAAATACAGTTCTGACCTCCTGCTCTCCAGGTGAGCAAGAGCAAGATCCCTGTCACATGAAAGTGTTTGCTCCTTGTCAGAGGAAGAGGCTGTATCAAATCAGTTGCTTTGCTTAACCTTTTAACGCAAAAATGCTCCAGGGCTTAACTACACAAAGCATGCATTCCAGGTATTTAACGGCTCCAGAATAAACTCTCCTGGAAAAGGAACCTGCAATTATCACTCTTAAAAATTCCTTGTCAAATATTCCAATAGGCGAAAAGAATGTAGGGTACAGTTAAAGGCCAGCATCTTACAGCTAATTGTTGGTGCATTGCTTTCAAGACTTTTCATGTATTTCTTTCCAAAGAATTATTCCAGTATCGTGATATGAGATGCAGCAGTTCTTTACAGTGAAGTAAACCCTAGTTACAGAGAATTACCAGAAAGCACCCGTTTTGTTGGGGAACCTTTAAGAATCATGAGGTAAAACATTGTAGGTTGTATTATGGCAGAGGTTAAGAATGTTAGACTAGAAGTCACTGCAGTGGCCTGTTCTAGCTCTTAAAATGAGTAGCAACCACTCATGGAGATAAGGCACACTTCAGTAAACAGGAAAAAAAGCCAGCCTTTCATCCATTTTTGGCAAAGTTTGTATGAGAAACACACTCCCAGTGACTGCTACTTTTATCTCCCTTACTTTCTGCTTTCCTTCCTTGAGGTGTAGTTTTATCCAGAGTATTTATATCCCCAAAATCATAAACCACCCGCTCACTACACTGGTGCTGTTCCACCAGACTTATAAAGATGATTTGTAAGCCTAAGAAGTGTCAGGTCTGACCTACCATTACAATCCATGTGATCAGTGCAGCACTTCGGATGTTTTTCAGGGGCATTTCATTGATGTCTGGCTGCAGCTCAAGATAGAACAGAAGGCTCTCATTGATGATATTGGATAACCAGCTATTGTGGGCATAAAGAAGAACAGGACAGTTATATATGTACAGGAAAATGTGCTTGTCTTTCAAAGTATAGAAATTAGGATCACTAATAAGAATAGTGAGTGGGTTTTTTTTCCTTTTAGGTCTCAGTCTGAAAGCTGACTAAGTCAGACACTTAGCTCCTAGCCCATGCCTAGACAAAGAAATCAATATAACAAAAAGACAACCTCCCCCCCAACACTGATCATTTGCTGCTAAACAGTAAATAAATTGCAGGATAAAACTATGCTCCATAATTGGAACATCCCCCTCTACTCTGCACTAGTGAGATTGCATCTGGAGTATTGTGCCCCTGGAGTTTTGGGCCTCTTAGTTCAACAAGGAGACAGAACTGCTGGAGGGTGTCCAGCGTAGAGCAATGAAGATGATGAAGGAAGTAGAGCACCTCTCTTATGAGGAGAGGCTGAGGGAGCTGGGTCTCTTGAGCTTGGACAAGAGGAGGCTGAGAGTGACCTCATTCATGTCTATAAATAGGTGAGGGGTGGGTGTCAGGAGGATGGAGCCAGGCTCTTCTCAAGGTCATCTAGTGATAGGACAAGGGGCAGTGGGTGCAAGCGGGAACAGAGGAGGTTCCCTAGAAATATCAGAAGGAACTTCTTCCCAGTGAGGGTAACTGAGCATTGGAAGAGGCTGCCCAGGGGGGTTCTGGAGTCTCCTTCTCTGGAGGCATTCAAGACCTGCCTGGATGTGTCCCTGGGTGACTTGGTCTAGGTGATCCTGCTGTGGCAGGGGGATTGGAGTAGATGATCTTTTGAGGTCCATTCTGATCCCTAATGATTCTATGACCATGCATGCTGACTTCTTTTGCCTGTGTCTTAGAAGAATAGTGCTCACAGTTGAGGAAACTAAGTGCATAAATGTCATAAAAGGCTACAGAAAATTCTGCCTGGAATTAGAATGTTGAGGTTAGATTACATGGAACTCTCAAAATGTCCATAAAAAAACTACAAAGCAAAACAACTGCTGGCTATAAAATTTGAAAATGCCATCAGATTTTTTTGAATTATTTCTCTTCCCAAAGAAGGGCAAGCATAGTCATTGCTCATCCTGTGAAAGAAACCAAGGCTATTCTATAGTAAATAAAGGGTCTAGCAAATGGCTGCAACCTCTTACAACTCCTTGTGTTAGGTTGACATCATTTCAATGCATTTCCCTATCATTTCCCCCTCTTGTCTCTACCTGGAGTGATTTGGAAGCGGTGTCAGTGGGCAAGTGGAGATGTTGCTAGGGGGAAAGTTCTAAGGGAACACATGCTGTGTGTGAGGAGAAGCACAAAGGGGGTTGTGGGAGGAAGAGTGGGAGGAGAGAAAAGGATGCCCAGATGTCATTCTGATGCAGACGCCATTCTGACACAGTCTGTTTACACTCCTGCTCTACATTTCACACTTGCAGCCTCAGCTGCCTGAGTGCCTTGACTCAGTGTTGGCTTCAGTTTTCCTCTGAGCTCTGCTCTGAGACTACAAACTTCCTGCTGGCCCCAGTCATTCTAGGACTGTGCCCCTTCATGCTTGCTGTGCCAGTTCCCACCTCCCCTTCCTCCAGCACTTCCCCACTGCCACTGGCCTTGCAGCTATCTACACCGAGCTTGGTTGTATTGTCTAATTGTACACTAGTTCTTTCTCCTCTTGTACCCTCTTTCATTATCCCTCTTATTTTCTTCCATTAAAGTTATAGCATTTTATTCTAGTCAACTGATCTCTTATTCTAAAATTCTCCTATTAAAAAGAAGCTGCCCTGTGAGGGTCCTGCCATTTGCACTAAACCCAGGATATTTCTAGACAGCCAGACGAGCATGTTTTATAGTTCTACTGCAGCTTCATTAAGTAAAGAATAAATATGTAATACATTCCAAAGGAGCTTACGTACATGTCCTTCCTGCAACTGTTTTTATCATAGTGTAGAACCTCCTCCTCTCCCCTCACAGAACTGCAGGCATCTCTTCTACTCTATATTGCCCCAACTTGCTGCCTTGGACTAACTCCTCTCATATTTGATTTCTGAGCTTAGCTTCTCTAAGGCTTAGCTTCTGAGATGGGACTGCCTCAATTTTTCCCTACAGTAACATCCTTTTTTACATTCAAAAGCTTAGTTTTATTGGGAGAACTGAATCTGAAACTAAAGCTGTGGGGTTTTGTTGTTTTGGGTTTTTTAAATAGGAAGACTAGATTGAAAATAATGGAATGGAAATAAACAAATGTTTCCACTGTGTCCTTAGGCGATTGGTCTTTTCTTTCATGCTTGCTCCCAAGCCAGCAATCCCGGCCACCATTCCTTAAGTTGCAACACATTTCTTTGGTGCCTCTGGGCTCACTCCTTCCTGGCATCCTGGTTATATGGGCTTCTCAGAAATTCCCAGGAAGCTATGCTGTGGGATCCTTCACTGCTGTCTCTCACCTGCTGGTTGCCCCACCATTCACACCAGAAACATCCCTCCTAAGGCAAGCAGACTGTTGTTCCCCAAGAAAACACATACTTTCTCTCCAGAGCACTCCAATATACAGGAGAAGTTAAAAAGGTAGCTTTTGTCCCTCCTCAGCCTTCTAAAGCATTGCCACACGCCTTAATGTACCTGTGAATAACAACATTAGGTAGTTGTAGAGGCTGTTAAGTTTGGCCAAGTCATTTCCCTAATCCAGGATCATATCCTTCCTCCTGTGTTTATTGTATTACCCATGTAGATGGTAAACACTTCGCAGCAGTGACTTCTGCTTGTTGGGTCATTGCACTGACCCTTGTGAGTGCATCACCATCCCTT
Source organism: Upupa epops (assembly GCA_013397515.1). Taxonomy (NCBI): domain Eukaryota; kingdom Metazoa; phylum Chordata; class Aves; order Bucerotiformes; family Upupidae; genus Upupa; species Upupa epops. The sequence continues at coordinate 96,938 of VZRI01002775.1, forward strand.
CCGCTGCCCTTATTGCTGTGTGACAATTGTGAGATTCCAGTAAAACCCATGCTCTTCAAAAGTTGGCCCTGTTTCAGTGCAGTTTTGCTCTATGCATCCAGTACCTCTAGTTACCGTTACCACTTGAAAGAGTCTCACGCTGGATGATGCCACTGGAGCAGAGGCAAAAACCTTTAGGGATGAGGTGTGCATCCTCCCTCCCTCCCTCCTCTCCTCCGGATATAGTTTGTGTACTGTTTTCATAGAGGAAAATGGAATTTTTAAAATGATTAAATTATATCCCAAGTCTCTCATGCAATCATACAGAGATGTCTTTCCTGGCATGCAATCCTGTACTTCCAGTCAATATCCATTATTTTTTCACACTCTTGGGATCTGCAGAGCACAAAGGTGGACAAATGATATAATCACACTCAGGTCCATGAAGCCAGTTTCAGAAGCAGATTTGTTGTAGGTTTTAAGTGCTGTATTTGGTGACAAAAGGCTCTAAGAACTCTTCAGTACAGAAAGTCATCTATCGGCCCATGGTGCCTGGGAGCTGCTGTTTCAGACAGCTTTAGTCTATAGCCAACCTTTTCTTAGTGTTTGTTGGGGTTATAGTTTTCCTGTTGGTTGAAAGTTTTTATCACTTCCTCACAGCTTTGTAATGCTACACAAGTGACTCAGCTTTGTGGACTAGTTTAGAACTTCTTCCTTAGACACTTTCCTTTCCAAGCATAAAGACAAACAAATGAAGCGACACACCAGACAGCATTCTTGTCTGTGACTCTGTCTAGCTGGAGAAAAGGCAGTTCAAAAATAACCACTGCACTTCTTACCAAATAATGAATACCAGCATGATTTTGAAGAAGCGGATCTGGATCTCTGTCCCCAGACGTCTTTCATTCTCTGTGTAAATCCCTTGTCTTCCTTTCAGTAAGGAGGCAACTGGAAAGAACACAATTAAGCTTGTTAATATGCATGTATCCTGATAGTTATAGACAAAAGGACACAGAAGATAGATGCTTGTAGAGAAATAACAAAGGAATGGATCAATTTGTCTCCAGCAGCAGCTCAAATGCTGGAAGGGCCATCATCAATGAATCCTTCATACAGCCTAATACTAAAGCAAAAGAAGTACATCTGGTATGGCTTCCCAAAATGACTGATATCCCACTAGCTGGTTTTTCTTCTCTTAGTATTTTCTGTTTTCAGTGAAACTATAGTTACCATACTTTACATTGCATTACAGTGCTTTCAACTTGTATGTAATGTGTGACTATATTTATTATGTGATTTCTGCAAACATAGACCCTATTCCATCCTATTGTGCAAGTTATAATTCATTGTGCAATTGATACAACATTGGCTATACCTCTACACTGGAAATGATCGATGGACCCGCACCCCTCAAAGAGGTATAGCAACTCAAGTGCATCTATAACAATGCACAGAGCATGGGCTACAGGCAGGAAGAACTTGAAGCCATTGTCCAGCAAGAAAACTATGGTGTAATTGCCCTCATAGAAAGATGGTGGGACAAGTCACCCAACTGGACCTCTGTAAACTCATTGGATGGCTATAAGATCTTCTGAAGGGATAGGCCTGGAAGGAAGAGGCCATAGAGTAGCCCTCTACGTTAGGAAGTGTCTTGTCTGTCTTAAAGATGATGGTGATGATGGGGGTTAATACTTCTGGGTAAGAATCAGGGGGGAGGTTGGCAGAACTAACATCATGGCAGGCATCTGCTATAGACCACCCAACCAAACTGAAGAGGTAGATGAAGTATTCTGTAAACAGCTGGACAAATCCTTGGAATCGCTAGTCCTTGTTCTTGTGAGGGACTTCATCTTACTAGATGTCTGTGGTGGTTTGGCTCTGGCTGGGGACCAGGTGTCCACCAAAGCTGCTCTATCATTCCCTCTTCTTAGATGGACAGGGTAGAGAAAAAACTATGACAAGAGGCTAGTGGGTAAAGACAATAACAGTTTAATAAATCTCACACGGTAGCAAAGTCAAATAATAAGGATTATTCTCTACTTTGCGTCAGCAGATGATGTTTAGCCACCATTCTAGGAAGCGGGGATCTAATATGTGTAGTGGCTGCCCTGAAGAGCAAACACCACCAACTAATGCCCCCTCCTCCCCCTACCTTCCTTCTTCCCTCCTGCTTTTTTACCTGGGTTGTTGTCATATGGTACAGAATATCCCTTTGGTAGGCCCAGCCCAGACTACTAACTCCTCAGACTACTGTTGGGAAGAATGTGTAAGTCTGTATGTTTCCTAACAATTTGATTAACTACTATCCCTAGTCATTTAACAGACAGATGTTATTCTTCCTTTTCATGTGCTTCTTTGCATGCTCCTTGGTTCCCATCTGTAGTGTTCAGGACAAGAGAAGCAGTACATTCATCTGTTGTGTGCCAGCACCAGTTCATTTCTGTCACTTGCATTTTTATTTATTTCCTTGTAGAATTTGCTGTTTGACCACCCAGGTTATTTCTACAGTGTCACTTCTTACAACACACAACTCCCATCCCAGATTATCCTCCCACAAGGCTAAATCTCCTTGAGGTACACATGGGCTCTTCCCATCCTTCCACATTACCTACCAAGTACACCTAGGTCCCTGGCAAAGGCAATGCCATGAATGGGCTTTCCTTCTCCTATGTGAGGGGCAACCCACACGGCTTTACTCAGCCACCATTCTGTGTGCATCTCGGGGACTTTATCTCTTCCCACAGTATGCAGAGGTTTTGTACAGGCAGAACTATGACAGTACATCACCTAGGGTTAACTAGCCAAGTGACTTCTGCTAAATTTTCATCCCAGTGATTCCATGCTCCACTATCCAATGCGCTCAACATCATCTTTGCAAATCCATTATGACTCTTACTCTTCCCAGAGGCTTGTGGGTGATAGGGGAAATGATACCTCTGCTCAATCAATGCCGTGTTCCTTGCCCCAGAATCTGTTTGAATGATTTTCAGAAAGTCATCCCATTGTCTGGTTTAATTCTTTTTGAGGTACCATGTTGACACAAATTTGCCTTTCAAGATGGCGTTTTGGGTAGTGGCATGATTTAGAGGGTACTTTTCCAGTCAACAAGTATTTGTTTCTACCATGGTGAGTGTGTAGCACTTGCCTTGGTCGAATTTGCCAGACCTCGCCACAGTGAAAACTCAGCCACCACCCTCTGTTCCAAGGAGATTTCACTCCTGTGGCTTGCTTGATCACAGCACATGTTCCACATTCATGGGTAACCTGTGTGATGTTCTCTATGGTCAAGTCCGCCACTCAATCACAAAATCATCTGTACCTTGCATCTCGCCCTAGATGCATTGTGAGCCCACTGAGCTACATGTAGTTCACACTTCCATTTCCAGTCCAGGACCATCTGAGCTGCTTCCATTTTAGTAGCCTTGTCTACCTGTTCATTGTTTTGATGCTCTTCAGTGGCATGGCTGTTGGGCATGTGAGCATCTATGTGGCATACCTTTAGAGTCATGATTTCTACTTGAGTAGCAATGTCCTGTCATAATGCAGCAGACCAGATGGCCTTACCCCTGTGTAGCCAATTGATTTTCTTCCACTGCTGTAGCCACTGCTGCAGGGCATTACCCACCATCCAGGAGTCCATACAAAGATTGAGCATTGGCCAGTTTTCTCATTCAGACTAGTTGGATGACATTTGCTCTGCAAGCTGGTTTGGCTCACCTTCCCCTTCAGTGGCCTCTGAAGTGTAGGACTTTAGAAGTGAAATAGCTGCTGTGCGATGGTTTCCCACCACACAATCTTTAAGGTCTCTCCCTACCAAAGATACTTGAAGGTGTAATGTCAGCAAAAATATACTGTGTCTTCTCCCATAAAAATAGCAGCATTTAAAGAAGCAAACATTCCTTTGAAAATAAGCATTGCTGAGGGATGCAGGATAAATGGGATGAAGGCTGAACGGAGAATACAAAGCCTCCTGTTGCTGTTTTTCTGTATACAGTGTGTAGATAAGAAGTATAAATTCAGGTGTACTACAAATGCCTAGAATGTGTACAGAATGCATTGAACCTGTGGCTTTTTTCCCCCTCACTTCTTCAAAGCACCAGACAATAATTTAAACGGAACTTCAAAATCCCATCTGAGTTGTGTACAGTTCCCATTTGTTTAATAATCTCAGAGTTTGGAGTTTATTTTATACTGTATTTTATTCTTTTTTTAGCTTCAGGGCTGCCAAGAAGTTAAATAAACTATCAGATCTCACCAACATCTTCTTTAAGCCAGAATAAACTAAGTCCAGGTTGGCATCTATCCTATGGTAGAGTTAAGCATCCACTATACACTGTCTTAATTACTTTAAATCAAGAGTAAATCAGGAGCATAGAAATACTTTTGCAAATGCATAGCAAAGGTTTATAACAGCATAGCTCGTGTATGTCATCAGAGTGTGTCTCTGGGGCACATTTCCCATCCAGATGGTATCTTATTTCAACAGGCAATTCCCTCCCACCATTTGCTGTATCTTGATGATTTAATTAAGAGCTATTCCACATCACTGAACACACAGGCATGACTTTATGCATTATCATTACATTGCTAAATAACACATAGTGATCCATTAGGCCATCAGGAACATACCTGCTGACACTGTCCTTCTAAACAGGATTGGGTTGACCACCAGCACTAGCAGGAGGGGAGCATAGGTTGTGACATAATGTGGGACTGCATGCTCCAAGCCATTTTCACAGCTGAGAAGAAATCATTAGTAGCTTATAATTTTTCTCCAAACTTAAAGAGTTCTGCCTATTTTATACATGTCACTTTTAAGTTAAAGAAAAATTAATCAAACAGATGCCAAACTTCTAATTCAGTCCTTCACCATTAGTTCACATGGGACATAAAGGGATTAACAGGCACCATCTGTGCATTTTTCTTGACTTTAAAGAGACAAATACAATGCTAAAACCAGGAGGGGGGGGGAATTGGCTTCTAGCAGAGGCTGTATCACAGCCTCTCTCACCCTGCAGCATTGCCAAAGCACCTGTGTTACCAGGTATTTCTGCAGAGCCCTCCAAAGCCCAGGCAGTTATTTCTAGGATTGCATTTGGCACATTTGTCAAGGGACAAGAATGTCCAACATTTGGAGGTCTGTTGCTAAGGCTGACTGGAGGACATTCAAATGGCCTGAGAGCACCATGATTTTGCAGTCCATTCCCAGACCTCTGCTTACCTGGAGAGAGAAGGGTAGTAAAGCAGTGCAATTCCCTCCACACAGAGCATCACTGCAAGGCCCCATGTCATCATGTGGTACAACACAATTGTACTGCAGGCACCAAACAGGACAGGCATCGTTAAAGATACTAAACCTTACACTTTCTACATCACAACGTGAACATAGTTTATAGTTTTACTGAGAGTATATTAAACTAAGGTAAGTAGGTTGTCTCCCTTCAGAAACAGAATGAACCAAAGTGTTTTTTCAGGCTTGCACACAGAAGTTCTATGTCCTTCAACCTGTAGGGTGAAAAGCTTTTCCCTCATACTCAAATGCAGAAGGAACCCCTGCATCCTCCATTTCTTCTTGCAGAGAACAAATTAGGGGATTAGAACTTAAGAAGGGAGTGAAACAGCCAAATAAATACACTTCTGTAACCTGCAGATAATTATTTTATCTTTAGACTTGAATGCTGCTCCTATCTTAGGGAGGTTCAGATTTACATGTATTGAAAATCTTTCATTCTTTACTCCAGTCTTAGACTCAGGCCTGAATACACTTGCTTTTTTGGTTTTGGCTAACAGAGATGGGGGAATGAGGTATGTCCCAGTTGTTTCAGACCAGAAGGGTTCCAACGGGTTTAGACTCTCCTGGTAAGACATTGCAGAAAAATATTCTGAACCCACACATCGTTTTTCTTTAAAAATGTACAGAAGTGATCAAAAACTTCATAATGGCAACACTGGGAAATGAGTAAAATAGAAAATCTGGAGAATTAACAATATGGAACTCAGCACTTCCATCCTTCACACTTCATTTTCAGGATAACATGGGGTTTTTTGCTGCAGGAATCAATTTCAGGTACAAAGTAAGGACAAAAATAGTATCTCACTGCCATAAAGTTCTGCAAAAATAGAGAGCCTGATCTGCTTCCTGTTTTTCAAAATTTGGTATTTTTAAGAATATTAAATGAATTCAGTTATATACAAATTCCAGCTGGAATTCAACAATTCCATATCTCAGCATTGCCCTGACAGCTTAAGCACTTAGCACACCAACTGGCCATGTCAGTGTTAAGGCAACCATATGAAAAGCAGAAAGCATGGACGTACAATGTTAGAAGATAAACTCAGAACTTTAACTCTGGTACCTTAGTCCAGCTGATCTTCTCACCACCAAGTAAGAATCAACAGCATAGCAGAACAACCACCAGAAGCCAGCGCTATATAGTAGCTGGATCCACATCTGCAGAGGGAAAAGATGTGAAATATCACAAGTGCTTCTTAAATGACATTGGGGACAGGGAAGGGACTCAAACCAACTGAACATCATTTGTAACTTATTCTGTTGTTCAGAAAAGCTGTTATTTATTTACCCCTTCACTTCCCACCTTAAATGTTGTGAGCGAAGCCAAATAAATGTGTAAGTGAAGATATTTTAATCTGAGTTTAAAATTTTAGTTATTTCTCAGTAGCTGACGCATGAAAGTATAATTGAGGTCAGCCCTCACCACAGTGTGCCTATGCATCTTGGGTTGTGCATGTGATGGGTGACTTCTCCACGCACAAGAACCCAATTGAGAGAATGGCTATTAAGACACAAACTTCATTAACAAAGATATCACTCACTCTCTGGAAAAATTACCCATACTGAACTCCCTGACTCATTTCTTCATTAAAAATCCAAAGGAAACAGGTTCAAGTCAAGTTAAATTCCACAGCGTTCATGAGCTGACCCTATGCATTTTTCCCATGAGTCGATAGAAGTGACCTTTCTTTGCCACTGTTATAAATTCCAATTTTTTTTTCTAATAGGAGCTGGCTCATTGTAAGTGTCTGCAACTATTTTATTATTCAGATTACCTTCCTTCTGAACTCTTTCTGGTCTTATCTGAATATCCTTTATCACAGCCCTGTAGCAGCATCATTTTACAGCTGGAAAGCCACATATTTGTTACTGAGCCAAGTATCAATGAATAGAGATCTACCATTCCTTCCTCCAAAAGGCAAATCAGGCTGGGAAATATTTCCTTTCACTGCGGGTGTAGACCCTACCTCTACTCATTGGCAGCATGAATTATTCAGTATTGAATTCAAACACCATGACATTTTCCTACTGCACAGGAGCCAGAAAGTTAAATTCCAGCCTTCCTTCTAATGTACTTTACCCCTAGCACCCAGCATGGAACTACATCTGCACTTTTACATATCTGCCTCAGTTGAAAAATGCACAATTTACTGTACATACACACACAGAGAGATCAAAATAAACTGCAGGCTCTTTCTACACAGAAAATACAACACACACAAGACTGTCTCCAAAAATAATACAAATCAGATGCACGTGAACCCAACATCGTCAACACTATTGCGATTTTTAGCACAATGACACATCTTGCTACAGCGCCTGGAAGGGTACCCCTCTACATACAAGCCAGAGGGATAATTCAAAGGAGATGCCTAACAGCCTCACTCTTTGGAGTTTGTACTGGGGCTAAGAAAAGACCCACAATAGTACTAGAAGAAAGAAAATAGAAGCAGAAATATTTTATTAACTCACACCAGTAAACGTTAAGGGAAGTGAGTGAAAGCAGGGCTCTTTTTCATTCCAATATAATTAAACCTAAATTTAGCAAGTGATTCCAACTACAGCACTTTGCTGGAGCTCAAGCAAGGGAAAACAAAATTTGTGGTAGACCGCTATGCTGCTCACCATCTAACCTGAGATCCAAATGAAAAACAGACCGCATGCAGTGTCCTCACTGCTATTCAAAAATACTACTTATTTGTGTTAAGGCCAGAAAATGCAATTTTAGACCCAGGGCCACATGGTTTTGGAATAGGATATTCTCACCACAAGATGTTGATGGTGCTTGTTTTGTCTTCCTCAAAGACAAAAAAAATCAGTATTTGCATCTTATAAGCAAAATTTAAACCTGTGTGAAGTAGGGAATCAATAGATGTGTTCTCCCATCTGGAGTACCAGTGCTAGATCCCTGATTACAAGAAAGATGTGGACATGCTGGAGCGAGTCCAGAGGAGGGCCATGAGGATGATCAGAGGGCTGGAGCACCTCTCCTGTAAGGCCAGAGAGGGTGGGGGCTGTTCAGTCTGAAGAAGAGGAGGCTCTGAGGTGTCCTTATTGTGGCCTTCCAGTATCTGAAGGGGGCTACAAAAAGCTGGGGAAGAGCTTTTTAGAATCTCAGGTAGTGACAGGACTAGGGGGAGTGGAGCAAAGCTGGAGATGGGTAGACTTAGACTTGATGTGAGGAGGTTGTTCTTCACCATGGGAGTGGTGAGAGCCTGGAATTGGTTGCTCAGGGAGGTGGTTGGGGCCCCAGCCCTGGAGGTGTTTAGGGCCAGGCTGCCTTAGAGGGGGTGCTCCTGCCCATGGCAGGGGGATTGGGACTGGATGATCCTGTGTTCCCTTCCAACACTGACCAATTCTATAACTTCTTCCCAGGGAGGGAGATGGGGCGCTGCCTGGCAGGGTTGTGGAGTCTCCTTCTTTGGAGATGTTTGAAACCTGCCTGGACATGGTCAGAGTGTCCTGCTGTGGCAGGGGGATTGGACTAGATGATCTTTTGAAGTCTTTTCTGATCCCTGGTGATTCTATGATTCCATGGTATTTGCTTCTATGTCACAACGCTGTAATGCCTGAAATTGTCATTTGGTAGCCATAAAAAGTACAATTAAATTTGGCACATAGTGTTTTACTGAGAAACTACTGAAGCCAAATAATTTTATTTACATGTAGCATAAACCCTCTGTGTTGTAAACTTTCAATTGTAAAGCTAATACTCTTACTGCTCATGCATGAATCCATTGGTCAGCCCACATTCCTCCTGAATTTAGGTAAGTGATCTGGGACCACAGAACCACAGAATTGTGTGATGTAGGTAAGTGATCTGTTTTACTTGTCATTCTCCATGTTTTACTAAAAGATGATAAACCCTAAGTATGAGTGTTAGACGATACTGATTTTAAATCAACATTTTTGGGGTGCATTTACATTTTGTCATTCTTGTGTTTTAAGACAAGAGATACTTAATTAGTCTTGACCAGGCACAGCCATTCATTGCCCATATAAACAGCAATCCCATGGCAGAGGCAGACCTTCTGCTTTGCATCTTTGGGTATATATATCCTCTGTGTCTAAAATACATGCTGTCATGCTACGAAAGCTAATTTGAGCTGCCTGGGTTGTTGGTTTCTGTCAGTCCCCACTGCCAATGTGCAAGCTGTAATTTTTGCAGAAGGTGGGCAGATATCCTCATGCTACAGGTGTGATGGAGCTGCCAGGGCATGAGTGATGCCACAAACCAAACTGGTGGTTTCACAGTCTATTTGTGTATATCTGTGTCTTTATGCCTCCATATCCTCCATTCAGTATGTGTATGCACTCCATTTTTCCATCACTCCTGCTATGACCAGGTACTGTGGAATGATTGGGACCAATCTGACCCACTGCCCTGCATCCTTACGCCTGTGTGCCATGCAGCATCTAGCACCATGCTTGTCCTCATACAGGCTTTGAGAGGGAGGCATGAATGTACTTGCAAGGGTGTGGTAGAAGCTGAAACCATCATATCCAGGCTCTGAGTCACAGCTGAATTTCTTTTTGGGCACAGTGGTTTGCCTTTCAGACTCCCCAGGTGGAGGGACTGTCACTCGGGAGCAAAAGAAAGAGGAGATGATCTCTGTACCTACCGCACTTCCCACGCAGAAAACAGAAGGCCACACGTCAGTCCCATTCACCACAGAAATGTTAGCTATGAAGTCTGGGAAGCCTAGCCATACACTCGACCTGAAGATAATACCTAAAGGTAAAAAAACCTATTAATGCTTTGACTCTGCCAGTATGATTTGAGTCACATGTTTCTTCCTGGCCACATGTTTCACATCACAGCCCAGATTTGGTGCATCCACAGGAAAGCTGTGGCTGCAGAGGAGCGCAGCAGGAACTGTTTAAAAGTCACTGCAATTGCTCAGGGAAAGCAGACCATAGAACTTGAAGCTGCTGGGACTTGAAATGTTATGCAGATTAAAATATCACTCACAGATGCTGTCACGCACTTCACTAAAATAAATTGGGTCCCGTTTAAAACTGACATAGAGCGGTAACTAAATATTTACAATTTTACCAGAATATAATCATATGCTAATGCTAATTTCTCTATAATTCCTCATGCAGAAAAGAGTTACTTCCCACTTGTCACTGCCTTCATTTTTACAAGCAGCTCATTTCTTCTCTGCCACAGGCTAAACAAATCAGGGCTTCAGAATTAAGTGATAATAATACCCATATTTTCTAAAGAACTTCCCTTTTGTGGGATTTGCTGTGCTTGCTCGAAATTAATTTGCTTGAAATGAAATTGCTTTAAACACCAGCGTATAGCAGAACAAACCCACCAAGTTTCCCATGAGAGAAAAACGGTTTCTTGCCCACCAATGTGAGTTTAATTCAAAGACAGTGATGAGTAAATATTTTTGAGTTTGCCAGTGAAAAAGAAGGAAGAAAAATAACTTTATCTATTGACGACCTCATCTGACTGAAAGGATGTTTTCCAGGTGAATGCACACACATTTTTTTCCACATCTCTCTTATTTATTTCCCCCTCTAGTATTTGTTTTGATATTGGTACTTACATACTGTCAGAGAACCTGTCCAGGTATGAAATGGGAAAAGACCTGAAACCCCACTCCCTTCCCTGTTAGTTAAAAACAGCACTACCTCTACTATTCCATGTGAGGAAAAGTGTTACTGTAGAAATAAATGTAGGAAAAAAAAAACCAGGGAAAAAGTGTTTTCATACCATGCAGTATAGAATGCTTTAGGTTCAAAGGGACCTTCACGGGTCATTTGGCAAAGTAAGCCATAGACTGATGGGACAAATTTAGACACATTAGTTTCAATCTGACTCATGAGTTGTCTTATTCTCTGTTATTTTATTCATCCAGCCTATCAGCCAGGGGCCATGCAGCAGGATGTCCTTGATAAGGGAGTTTTGCTCACATTTCAAAAGCCTGTGTCCAGCATGGTCTGCTTACAGCTGTGGTTCAAACACAATAGCTGCTGAAGTGATGTGCCCAGAGAAGTGGCTGGCACCTGAACAAGAAGGGAATCTTGGTCTGAGACTGTTTAAAGATGTACAGAAAATGCTTTTTCAAATGTAGTCTTAGGGACCGCCCAAGTGTTTGATGTCAGCTTTACTTTCAAATGTGCTGCCCCACCTCTGCTTTTATACCTTACTCTGAGAACCAGACACTGTTCTGGATTTTAATTTGTTCTAAAGCAGCAGAGATTTTGCCATAGATTTGCCAAGAGCTTTTACTTCTAAAATACAACTATTAAACAACATCATCATTTTCTGGTCTCATATAGCCCAGATCTTCCTATGAATACGTGCAGCACGTTTCCCTCAGAAATATGTTGTCCACTCACCAGTTCCATTTAGATATGGCATCTGAGAGCAATAAGAGCCTGCTACAGCAAGGGTGAGGGTCATCAAACTGGCGCTTGCTTACCTAAGCCACCCAGGGGATCACAAATGGAGATAAGGAGAAGGATGGTGGAAGAGGAGGAGGCTTTGGGCATCTTCCGCGGGCTCTGTCCTTTCTTCGGCAAGAGCTGCAGGATGGTCAATAGCAGACTAACAGAGGCACTGCCAATGCAAACTCCACAGAATACTTCAGGCTGGAAGTTCATCACTAGCTGTGTAGCTGCATCCCGGTTAGGGCAGCAGTAGGTTTCTAACCTGGGAGAAGCCATGAAGTGTCCAGCTAATGCAGGGGGCCCTCGAGCAGAAGAAAATATGCTGTTGCTTCCCCAAGACAGCACTCACTTTTTCTTCACCCTCCCCATTAGTCCTTGGTGCTGAGAATCACGCGATTGATGGATCATGTGCTGCTGCTGCTAGAAGTAAATCCCCTAGAGCTGCCTTTCTCAGCCTCTTCTAGCAAGGAGATCAGATCTGAACAAGAAAACACAGTGTAATCTGAAACATGCCCCGTGCTTGCTCAGAGCCATTGGCAACAGTTCACTCATATTTCTGCTTGCACAGTATGTGATACAGGAAGACTTAAACTCATCAGAGCATTGAAGATGGTTTTAAAACAAGTAAGGATGCAGATACTAAGTGGAAGCACTACATCTAATTATGTTTCTCTTTAGCCCTGTCCCACACAGCACCCTTTAATTACTGCAAATTAATTGAAAAAATGAGTCCAGACACAAGCAGTCACAGCCTTTACTGGGCTATAAATCCACACACTAACCCAAATCTCAATTTTAGTGATCCAACCCAGTCATCTCTGTAATTAAAGTTAGAAATGCTGTAACTGTAGAAAGAGAGTGCATTTAGGAAGACAATATTAACATCATCCTATTAAAACTTCAAGTACAAAAAAGCTTCTCTTCAGTCTGTACTCTCTGTGTTGGATCACCTTGACATGGAAAACTTCCAGGTGATTTCTCAAGATCTGTTTGTTTGGGGTTTTTTTAAGTTTGTTAAGGTTTTAATATGAAACCAGGAATTTGACCTGTAATATTTGGCTTCACTGTATAAGCTAAACAATTTTTTTCAAGTCAGGAATCCCATTAAACAGGAGCAAATACAATCATAAATACAAAAAGCAACTCTCCCCTCACAGTGGAGTCTCAAACTACTTGTGTCAGCCCTCACCCCTCCAGAAAACCTGTTTGTGGAAAGATGTTCAGGAAACATAGAAGGGAGCCCTGCCAAGAGGGTTAAGTGAACTAGATGCTAAATAACAGAGTCATGGATTTTATAATTAAACCTTGTAAGAACAAATGACCTAACCTTTTTTTTTCAGCAGTCCAGGGGTTTATTTTAGGAATAATTATGAAGGCCTGATGAATGACAGTGCGATGCTCAGCATGCAGGGCTCATAAAACACAAAGGCTTCAGCCAGTATATTTGCCTTCAGTAGACAGCTTCAGTCCTGAGATCTTCATTATGCAAGATAGTTTACATGCTTGATCCCAGCACAAGAGCGAACCACACCAAGCTCATCAGCTTGCTGAGTGCTGCTGGTGGCCATGCAGCCTTTTGCTGTGGGATGCTGATAGGGCTTGAATGGCAACTGGAGCGCAAGCTGCCAGGCACATCATGAGTCTTCTCCCAAGGGATTCCTCAGTGCTCTGACTGGGCTATGTCACTCAAAAAGCAGAATGCTAGCTTATGGATTCAAACTCCTACACACAAGTGCCCATACATCAGCAAGGTGTCTGAACTCCTATAATGGTCAATCAAGATTTTAGGCAGAGAAGTCTAGACTTAGCCTTGAGAGCTATTAAAATCTTCCTAAAAAAATACGCATGGTGAGCTGAGTCAGCTTCAGTGATTCTAATGGGAAGGTCAGTGTATACATCACCAAAGTTTTCAAAATCCAGGCAGCTGAGTTGGAAGCTGAGTGTTTTTGCAAGATGTTTTGCTGCTTCACGGCTTAAAGAGATTTTCCTGTTCCAGATGAGGATAGGTGAGGGACCTGGATGTTGCAGTCCTCTGGTTTGTTAGTACTGTGTGTACGAAAACATACACTGAGATACATAAGCAGGTCACCCTACTCCAGAAACACAAGCACTTCCTGAGGTGAATACCTTAATACAGTAAGGCTGGGACTCATCGGAGTTCGCTCCACCTCTGCCACAACAGCTGCCACCTCTCTATCAAGTGTTGCATTGCAGTCTGCCTGGCTACTAAAGAACGAAAATGACAGTAATTCCACTGAGACAGATTATTATTTAAAATAAAGTCATCATATACCACATATACAATGCAAATGCATATGAATTAAAATAAACTATGTTTTCTTTCATGTGAAGGTTCATTTCTATTGCCTTGTTTACACTTCGAACAACCAAACTCTTGGATTAGAAACTGTTGACTGGGGGGCTTTCATGTCCACTATCGGTTCTAAAATTGTTTTGCTCACAATGTTCTGTTGTCATTTTCCTTCATTCCTTCAAAAATTTGAAAAGCATGTCAAGTTGTTATCCTGACCATTTGTCCTGGCTCGCAGACAGGAATGTTTTGTGTGGTTTGTTTTCTCTGCTTATTATTTGTTTTCATTGGTCCTGACTGTGATCTCGTAGTTAGACCATGTGGATTTGCCATTTCATTATTTTAACTTTTCCACCCTTTTGTTCAGCCTCCTTGAAAGTACTTTCATTCCTCAATTGTAGTCTTATACTCTGGAGATTAATTTTTTTCCTTTCTCTGCTTTTTTCTCCATAGTTTTGCCAGCTTTGTGCTCTACTTTTATTGCTTTGCTTCTCTGGATGAAGGATTGCTGTTTAACCACTTCTACTTGGTCCCGTCTCTCCTACTCTCCCATGATTTGATTACACAGCTACTTACAGAGAGAGTAAGTGATTTTTATTGGAAGCAAATCTTAAGACTGTAGTATACTTAATAAAAAGAGAAAATGAAGTGACTCATGAGTGAATGGATACCTGCTATGACAAAAGTAAATGCGTCTTTACATTTGGACATCTGAGGCTGAATGGGAGGTGGATCTACCAAACCAATGCACCATCCTACAACTCAGCTGGTAAGATCTAGCTACTTTCTGGCCCTTGTTGCTGGGCTTCAAGTAGAAAGAATCAGAAGAGTCAAAGAAATTCAAAGCTGGTTTGGCAGTCTTATAACTGAAATTCATTTGGCTTCTTATGATTATGAAAATAAGAGGATAAAAGCTGTGGACAAAGGCAAATGAAACAGAAAAGTAATGAAAGAGAGTAAGAGTTATTTTGCCTTGTTAATAAACTTTATTAGTATTCAATAAAGCTTGCATTGTTCTACAGGCCCAAATTCCCTTCCCTCTGAAATTATTGACACAGTTCCCACTGCTGCCAGTGGCATGGAACAGATCTACAAATACTGTCTTTCTCATTTCTTCACCAAGGCGGGATCTCAGTTAAACAAATGGTGTAGCTTGGAGACAACCATTAGCATATATAAAAGAAACCCTAAAAAAAAAACCCCTGGCATTGCAAATACCAATCAATCAAACTCACAGTGTAAATACAACATTGTGCAACACTGAAAATTGCAGTCCTGGTTTTGTACATTGGCAAGAGTACGCTCAAAACCAAGGAAAGTACTATGCTCCTTGCAAGGAGTACAGCCACGTACTTCACACACAGAGCTTTCCAAAATAACCTACTCATGCTCTCCTTAGACCCAGAACATAACGTTTCAGTCTAGTCCATGTTTCTAGTCTAGCATCACAATGAAACACTGGCTTGCCTGCTTCTGAAGGAAAGCAAAAGGTTTACAAAAATATGACAGGCATGCATTTCTGCTGTTAAGGAGTGTGCTAGAGTTCATGCTTGAGTATGCACTTACAGATAGTTTAATGACTGTTTTAATTAAGTCTGGGACTACAGCACTGGTTTACAAAGGAGAAGGAAATTCATGGTTATAGAGACAGATTTTTTTTTATGTGTACAGCTTATTGCACCACAGCTTGAATTTACAGATCTCAACTAAGATCTTAACTACTTCACAAATGTAAAATCCATACTTTACTAATGATTTGTGATCTCACCATATTATTTTACACCTTATCTGACATCACACTTCCCAAAACGATCTATTGGGAAATATAGGGTCTATTTTCAAGCTAAGGGGTGAAATAAGAACAAACTGCTTTAGAATCAGCAATAAGTACTGATCTCAGCAAAAGATACTGTGTTATGTTCTTAAAGCCCTTAACATGCACATCTTCTCTATGCTCAGCTCGGTTCATTTTATCTACATAGCAAGAAGCTATGAGAACTGTCCTTCCCACAATTATCGGTACTAACTTTTAGAGCTGATTTTAAACCAGCATGTTGCTTAATGCATAACTGAAATGAATGGGAATCTTAGATCCCATTATTTCTATTTAAAGCATTCTGTAAATTTAGGCAGGGATATAGAGATATCCTAAGTGATATCTACCATGATTACAACAGCTACAGGCTCCATAAAAAAACTGGAAATAAGATAGAGGTTTTTGTTTCCCTTCTGCCAGTGATTTGAATACAATTATAAAACAGTAAATAATTAATTTATCTTTAAGGATTTTAATGTAATTAATTCAAAACAAAGTGAGTTATTATATCTCTGTGTATAAAAACAATATTGTTTGAGTTCTTTCTGGTATTTTTAAAAATGAATTTAAGAATTGTTATGAACAATATAAAATGAACTTAGTGTGCATTTGAACAGCTCACTAATCATGTGTATTTGACTGATGCAATTGTCTTACACAGATTTTATGTACCTTCTCCAGGGAGATGTTACCTTACCTGACTTTTGTGAAGAAATGTAAGATTTATATGGACGAAGTACAAAATGCCTGAGTAGAAAAATGCATCCACAGACTGAAGAAAATTATCTTTGTTTAGGGACTGGAATAACAAAATCCATGATTTTGTATGACGATACTGAGAATATTACAGTCTTGGACCTGCATTAAGACTGATTTTATGGCCTCATTTCTGGACAAACTCCACCATTAATCATTGTCGTCATTATAGTAGTTCACAGAATAAGAAGATACCTTCCTTTCAGCATCCATGTAATAATGAGGCTTTGTCCCACACCTACACAGACTACATGACACAGTTTGCACAGGAACTGACTGATGAAAAAGACCCTTAAAAGAAAGTATATTGTGCTCTTCACACAAAGTGATACTGAAAACTGGATCTTCGTGTTTGCAAGTATGTAGAAGGTATCCTGTTCTAAAAGAAGTTGATGGATATCCTGCCTTCAGTATCTTCCAAAGGTTTGCTGCATTCTGTTTTAGACATTACATTAGTTGGTCCCATGAGGAGAAATTAAGTGGCATACTCTTATAACCTTGTTATGAGTGTTAGACGGTGGGAATCTTGTTAGGTTCTATCTCCCACCACCTCGACATTATATTTTCAAATCCCATTAGCACTACAATATTGTGTCATAAAACCTCTATTCCCAGGCAGGTCTACATAACCAAATCAAAATACATTACAGTACTCATTTCACAGTTCAGTGCAAGAAATACCCAAAGCTCTGTTAATTAAATTGATTAAAAAGTCAATGTACTGTGGCCATTATACAGTCTTACGTTAAATGCAAGCATATATTTAGTGTAAAGTGATGTAGCAGTCTACAGGGATGTGGCATGCACAGAAAGAACTTCTGCTCTTCTGGACACATTCAAACCAGCCTTTTATCAGCCTTAACATCACTAAATTAGTGCAATATCACAAGTCTGGCACTGCTAGAACACCATGGCCTCTTGTGCATACATGATGATTTAAGGCAAAAAATTGCACTACCCCAAAACATTTACTACATACTGCATGCATGCTTGCATGCTTGTGTGGATTCTCACAGCATGCTATATCCTATGACATCCACCTGGACACAGTTTGTGTTCTGTGTAACCAAGCTGAGAGTAGAAAGGTCATTTGTAATGAAGGGATTGTGTCTATTTATAGAATGCACTGAGAAATGTATTTACACATTGCTGATAAGCAGAAAAAGAAAGGTCTCTTTTGGTTTAACTAGCAAATGAAGACAAAGTCCAAATGAAAAATACTAAATTACAAGGCTTTTGTCTGCTTTAATGTATGCTCTGGCCTCTTGCTATTTATCTACCCTTTTAAAAGACTTCACAGCATTCTTTGCAAAAGGAACATTTGAAAGCCTTCCTTGGGTATTTTCTCTCATCACCGGTATTTCAGTGGTCATCAAATATGGAATTTAGAAGTAACCTGCTGTGGTGTCAGAGTTTAAATGCATTAAAGGCTATTTGTTAGCATCTGAGGCTATGTCTCTCACATAATTAAAATGAGCCAATGGCCAGTTTTTGACACATAACAATAGTACCATGTAAAATGTGTTATCAAAGAAGGTGGACAGGGAAAAAGCTTCCTCAATGATCAGAAATGCAACAGCAAGAATAAATACTACAAATTATGCTTCAGTGAAATGATAGAACTTCATGATGCAAGAAAAAATTCCAAATTAATGAGGTTGCAACACACACTGCTGAGCTCTCTTCCCCCTACACTGTGTCCAAGCATTGCCTGCTGGCAAGGAAATAATACGAACTGTCATGTACCGGTGCTTCAACCCATGTGCTCTCACTCTGTTCGTTTCCTTGTGAAGTGACAGTCTGAGATGTTGTAATATGGTTTAACATAACAAAGGGCCCTAATGCAGAAACTGGAAAATGAACAGGGGGACTGTGGCCCAAGGCATGACTTTTAACTTGTGCCTGAATTTGACTACCAGCTGAAAACCCCATCCCCAGGGAAAGTTGGTTACCTCTTCACCTTCTCTTGCTAGGTTGTATATTGCCTTCTGGCTCTGAAAGTACATGAAGAGTTGCTATTGCCCTTTTCTCTGAATTGAAATGTTGTTATCATGCAAAATAACCAAAATTGTAAATCCTAAAGTGGATTGCAAGATTCATGGAATATAAGAGTCTGTGTTGTCCTCATCTCCTTTTTCTCTCTGAAGGTTTAATAGAGCTCAAGATCTGAGACAGGAATATTATTATAAGCAAGTCATCTTTTTTCTTTTGATCACTCATAGCTGTAGTTTCTTCTGTGGTGCATGTTCACACCCTCAGAAACTTGCTCTGAGGTACAGAGCATATGCGATGCTGTAAAAATAAGTAAGAGGTTAACAAAGTTTGAATAAAAAAACCTCATGGAGAGAGATGATACCAGAGTATCATATTAAATGCTATTATTTCACAAATTACAGCTTTATAAAACATCCTTACATAAAGATCACTTACACTTTTGGTTTTTGTCCTTTTGAGTGGGAGAACAACATATATTTGAGTATTTATCTGAAAGATTGGAAACTTCTAAGGGTTTCTCCAACACTAATTATGTGCTGATGCAGCCTGATTTGCAATACAAGAGAAACAAGACAATCTAGGGGAAGGTTTTTAAAGGACCTAAATAGCACAGGAGACATCCTACTGGAATTTTTAAACTCAGTGCTTTTCATTCTGGGAAAATTTTTTGAAATCAAAGTGTTTTGCAAAAGGTCATGATTATGCTGAATCCATCAGAGGAAACACGGCAAGTTTCCAGAGGAAACCCTCCTGGCTCCCTGGCTATGTGAGGATGTCTGTCTCTTGGGCTGCTACCCAACCTGCTTTTCCAGGTTCTCAGGACTTTCAGACTCCACAATAAACTCTCAGTAGCTTGCCAAACCTTGAATTACTTGATCAAAAAAGAATCCATCCACTTCTGCTACAGGAATTTCTTATCACTGCTTCAGTTGGTCTTTGTGATGGTTATTTCCAAAGACAACAGAATTTCAAACAGGAGGAGCTGGGAAGTTATAATCTAATCACTGTTGCCGAAATGTGATGGGATAAATTGCATGACCGGAGGGCTGCAATCTGTGGCTATAAGCTCCTCAGAATGGACAGGTAAGGAAGGTGGAATTGCCCTCTATGTTAAAAAAAAAAGAGGATTAGCAGCACAACATCTTCGAAAAGCAGCAATGAATAGGTTGTGGGCTTACAGATAAAATTTAGGGGCCGAGCCAACAACCCAATCAAGGGGATCCTGTTGGTGAAGTTGTGTTGCTTCAACTACAGCATCGTGGTCCCAGGCTCTAATCCTGCCAGGAGACTTCACCCACCATGACATCTGCTGGAAAAGCACCACAGCAAGCTTTAAGCTGTAAGTCCAAAAGACTAATGGAATGCACCAAGGATCATTTATTATAGGTGATATACAGCCCAAACAGAAGACTACTATTGCTTACTGTTGCTTGGTTAAACTAATCAGAAAGGTTGAGATTGGTGGCAACATGGGCTGCAATGATCACGTCTCCTCACATTCTTCAGAGATGGAATTTTTACTAAGGTCTGTAGTGACAGGCAAGGGGAGATGCTTTTAAACTAAAGGGGGGTAGATTCAGATTCATATAAAGAAGCCATTTTTCACATAGCAGGTGGTGAGGAACAGGAACAGATTGCCAGAAGAAACTGTAGATGCCCTGTCATTGACAGTTTGATGTCAATGTTAGATGGGGCTTTGAACAACGTCATCTAGTGAAGAATGTCTCTGCCCATGGGAAATTAGATTAGATGACATTTATATGTCCCTTTCAGCCCAAATCATTCTATGATTCTGTGTTTTATGGTACATTTTGCTATATGCACCATAAACTCTACATGGGATTAACTTTTGCTCCACATACAGTAGTATATGCATGCATTTCCTATATATTTCAACAGTAATACTGCTATGCCAGTGCAATAGAGGTCTACAGAAACCACTTTGGGAACTGTGTAACTCATTTTTCTTTTGAGTTCTGGCAGTTCTCTCACTGGGTTCACAGTATTCTTGCAAAACTCTAGCATTAAGAAAAAGGGTTTTTAAATCTTTTCATCTTCATTGTAGAGATCACGCTACATAATTTTCTGTCATCATGTCTTCCACCATTGGTGACTAAAATGATAATTCTTCAGCAACTATGGAAGCCCATTAAATAGAAGAAGCTTCTTTGGAATTATGAAATAGCTAGGTTGTTTTGCCAAATGCTACTGAGGATATGCAGGAGTCTCTTCTGCCTCTTTGCTGGAGTTTGTAACCCCATAACTGAGCTGCCAGAGCAGAACATGTGCCATGGATCAGCTGCTCTGTTTCACAGCCCAGCATCTTAACTTAAATTGTCGTTGAACTATGCATAACCCCGGGCATCAATTTTTTATTTCAAAAGGCTGAGGCAGAGGCACTTTGTCTCTTCACCTAACTGTGATGTTTGGTGGTTAGCTCCATGAAGGGAGTGGTAACAAACAGTGGGAAGCTGTTAAGGTTTAACTAACCTCAGCTCTTTACTCTGTGACTATGAGTCAGAAGCCTCTACTTCTTTCAAATTTTTCAGCTGCTGAGGAAAAACTCCAACTACCTGCTGATACCACAACATCCAGCACAATGAGTGCTCCCGAGACTCGGGGTAAAGTACCCTATTCTGGAGTCATCCTGCAGCTATCCTGCACAATTCTGAAGGTATGTGGTACATAGGCATCAATATGAAACAGGCAGTGTCTTTACAGCATCATGTGCCCTGAACTGTTTAAACAAAAACCTGCCACAGAGGAATTTATTCAGTTAGGTAATCCCAAGTAGAAAGCAAGTATGCAATCTGTGCCACAAAAATATAAAGGACAGGTAAATTCTGTAGAACATTTCACTTGAAATTGTTAATGAAGGTTCAAGTACCAAGATAGGAAGAGAAATGAAGTGCTGTGGAAGGAGCATGGCTCCCTACAGAATTAATTTGTGGTTACAGGGCAGGGATCTGCAAATAGGGTTTGTGGGAACTAACCCTTGGTAGAGTCTGACAGCTCCTTTTGCATGGCAGGAGGAGGCACTTAGGTGGCCTTTGTGTATCATAGCAAAGTATCTCTGATAATATTAATAGCACATGTCATTATGAGCCACATCTTTAGTGTGAAGAAGTCTTCCTCCCTTTGATACAATTGTGGCACACCGATGTGTATTGCATTTCCACCTTCTATTGTAAAATTTGGTACACAACATCCAGTAAATGAAACCAGATGTAATGCAGAAAACTGAGGATTGGGTCTCCGAGGCTTTTTTCTTTTAGACAAAAACAGGTATAACTGCTTTTTCTTACCACACAAATGAAAAATACTATTTTAGAATACACTTTGCTCTTTATGAATGTCTGAAACTTTATGAAGGCTGGCAGAAACTGCAGAAATGCAAGTAATAAAATTATCTCTGTATTTTAAGAATGAGTGCAAGTAACAGTCTCCAGTTGGGTTCTGAGCAAGCTTCAAATCTCATGGAGAGGGAGAATATAAAAGGTGTGATGAGAAATTTGGCTGATATGAGAATGCCTGTCTTGCTTTGGCTTGTGAAACTTACATGTACGAGGAGCTTTACATAGCGGCCTCTTAGTTTATAGTTGATAACATTAAAGGAGTAAAAGCAAAAACAACCAACCAAAAATCAAACCACAAAAACAGGTGTAATTCAAAATAAAGATGTCTCATTTCTTAACTGTCATCCACAGGCTGAATTTGTGCCTGACGACTGTGTCAGAGCATTAGACTTCAGAGCCTACTTACACAATCAGTAACTAGGAAATTGTTACTTATGAGGTCTCTATTAGTTGGGAGAGTGAAAACTTTCAGACATTCTTTCTATACACAACTACTTTCCAGAGAGCTACAAGTCCACATCTTCCACTGATGTAACTACAGTGGCGGAGTTTGATGTTTTTTACTTGGCTTCATTAATATAGATGCCAGTTCCTGGCTCTAGATACTAGTTTTTAAAATATCTCAGATTTCTCCATCTGATGCTTCCACTCTGCATTTACAAGACCAAATCAAAAAGCCAGAACAATAATTTAAATCTTCAATCTTCTATTTCTTATGGAAAACAAAAAGTTCAGGATGAAGAAGCATAAATATTTGGCAGTTGAAAGAGAGGAAATACAAAGAGAAAAAACATTTTTGGAAGTGTAGTTTATTCCCCTGATTAATGATGTACATTATTTCCATTTTACTTCAAGTGTGTATTTGGAGATACACTGATGTTAAATTGTTATTCTGGATCTTTCTTTTATTATCATGCTTACAAACAACAACACTGTATTCTGCAGCTCTTTAAAGCATCCAGCTGTAGGTTACCAAGTTTATACCACTGTGAAGAAACCCCAGAATGTTCAAACATAACAAGACTCTGATTCCAAGAAAAAAACTGGAGACAGGACTTGTAGAAAGCTGTTTTTATTTCCCTTTATGTATGTTTTTGTGTTTGTTTTTAATTATTTGTCTTACAGTTAACACTTGTCTGATAGAAAGGAGAGAAAAAATCTGAGTATCTGCAGGCACTTAAAGACTTCGAAAAACCTGATGCAATATACACTGGCTTGGTGTAAGGTGTGGATTTAGCAGGATCCTCACCCCTCATGAGGATCTTAATCGTGAATGAAGAATAAGCCAAATCAAATATTCTTCTTTCTGTATGTCCTCCACCCTGCTACTTGGATTGAACACTTCAGATGCTCTCAATCTGGAAACCAAAGTTTTCTTTAGGTATTAATGTACCATAGGCAATATTGGAAGTAGGAAAGAAGCAAATCGCTTTAGCTCAAGGCAGGAGAGTTTTCTGAGGAATAAACCAGTTTTGAGAAGCAAAACACGTGGATTGCCATATAAATATATATAGATACATATATATGTGACACTTTGAAATTCCACTGCATGTACCAGGCACCTCATTGATGCAGTTTGTCACCCGTGGAAGGATCTTGACCTTCACTACTCTTTCAGAACCTAAGGGACAGGTTCCCTAACATCTTAGATGAAACAGGGCTTTACCTGCTCAGAAGTGAAAAGTGGAGGAGTGTGTGTACTCTAGGCCAGAACTGTGAAAACATACAGTAACCCCGAACCCCGCATTTATTTCCCATCTGTAAAATAAGATCTATTTTTTTTAAGCAGATCAGTACTTCTATTCCTCCTCCATCAAACATATTTTTGACAGTCTTTCCGTAAACAAGCCAACTTCTACTCCTGTCAGTTGCCTTCATCTCGTTTTACATTTGGGTTTTCTTGCTGTAGGCTTCCCTTGCAGAATTTCTCACTCTCGGTCTCCAGCCCAGTCAACCTCCGGGCGCCGGAGCTGGCGGGCTCAGCGATCCCTCGCTCCCCTTTGTGTCCGCACGGCCTCGGCCGCCTCTGGGGGTCATGCCGGGCCCCCAGCCCCGCTCCACAGGTGGCGGAGACGGCGGGGAGCGGCCAGGCGGAAGCACCAATCCCCACTCCCACGGCGGCTACCTCTAGGCTGCCCTCCATGTTGCCCAGCTGCCCCCGCCCCGCGCCCCTCGCGTAACCCTGCCTCAGGCACCGCAGCGCGGCTTCAAGAGCTGCCCCTCCCCTCGCTGACTGGCACCGCGGGGCGGCCGTGGCGGGGGCAGCCCAAGACCATCGGCTGTCCCTTCCCGCCCCTCTTCCTCCTCCCCATCGCCGCTGCTGTCGCCACCGCGGGATCGGAGAGGCACGGCCGCTCTCCACCTGCTCCGGCGCTTTTGTCTGGGGACGGGAGTGAGGTGGAGGAGTGACCGCCCCTACGAGTGGCCCCGAGGTCACTCGGGGCTCTTAGACCCACTTGCCGTCGCCTTTGTCTGGCGGCCGGTGCGGGGTTTTGCTATCCCCCCTTTCTCCTCCTCCTCTTCCTCCTTGCCCAGGGGGATCCCACTCTGGGTGAGAGAGAGCCCGCGGTGGGAAACAGGGCGGGCGGGAGGCGGTGGCGTCTGGCCCCGCTGCGCTGCTCCCGGCGTCCCGCGTTGCTCAGCGGCGCTCGCCCCGCCGCCAAGTTGCCACAAGTTGGAACCGCCTCCCCGCGCCTTCGCCGGGGTCTGGCCTCGGCGTGAGACAATACCGTGGGCTGCGAGGGAGGAGGAGGTGGAGAAGGAGGGGGCGGGCAAGAGAGGGAGCAGCCTCTGCTGCCTTTGCCGATGGGGCCTGGCAGGCCGGCGCTGCGGGGCGGGTAGGTTGCCTCCGCGGGCAGCAGCCGGCAGAGGCGGGCAAGCCCCAGTCACGGCGGCCCCATGGAGGACGTGGGGCTGCGGAGCGGGCGGGAGCGGCTGACCGGCGCCGCGCTTGTTGGGGACGCTGGTCCGCTGCTGCTGATGGTAGAGCAACGTGCAGCGGAGGGCAGCTACAGGCTGGTGGAAGTGCAGCTCAGCGGCGGGGCCCCCTGGGGCTTCACCCTGAAGGGCGGACGGGAGCATGGGGAGCCTCTCATCATTACCAAGGTGAGAGGCCGCGGCGGGGAAGAGGGGGCGGAGGGGTCTGGCCGGCCCCATTTTGCGGTGACAGCGCAGAGGCTGCGGGCCAGGCCTGGGGCAGGTGCTGATGGGGGCACTAAAGCGACCCGCTGGGCGCTGCGCTGCGTCGAGCGGCTCTGGGGCAACAGGTTGTTGCGGCGGCTCTGAACCGTCGCCGATAAAGACCCGGCGCGGTGGTTGCGGGCGCCGGTGGCTGGTGAGGGGTCCCTGGTGCTGCCCGGGACAGTGCCGGGCCCTGACTGCCCCTCACCCGGGATGCAGACACTAAAACTGCTGGCTTCGAGGCTGAGTTTTCTCCACTGCTTGTAGTACTTTTAAATTCAGAGTAATTGGGGTACCCCCTCGATTGTTCTCATTTCAGCAAAAGGTTTTGTGGGTAGTGACCAAATCCAAGCTCCGAAGTCGGGGGATGGGGTGATAATTTGCTATATATGAGCTTTCTGATTGCTTTCGATTTGTTTTCCTTCTCATCGATTTCTTTTGTTTATGCTCATAGCTTTAATCTGAATGCGTTGGGAATAGGTTCGAGGTATACACCACGTTTTTTAGAAAAGATTTTTCGTCTGTGTTTTGACTTCAGAGCTCCTCATCTCCAGTAATTGTTGGGCTTTGCCTTTTAAAAGACAGCTTTCTCCTTGCACGGTGAATACACGTTAAAATAGATTCATATATATAGTCGGGGGGGTGTGGGGGTGTGGAAATCTGTGCTAGCAAAGCACATTTTGATCAAGAGCTGTAGGAAAGATGTGCATGCTTTGTCTGTAAGTCCTGTGTGTTCTGCCTGTCCCCATTTCGAAAGTGCACAGAGAGTCAGAGGTCAACGACTACTCTTTTATCCACAGCAGAAGTTCTAATCTTATTTTTCAGTTGGTTTCATTGTGAGTTGTCTAACAGGTTCCCTTCTCTCACCCTTGAAACAATTGCATTATGCACTTTCCAAAGTAGGACTTTTGAAACCATCTTTTTCTAGATCTTTTCTTTACTGCTGTTTTTCAAGAAACACTCAACATCAGAAGATATATATGCTGAAATATGCCTGCACATCTGCTGTGCCTTGCCAGCGCTCAGAATTACAGAATATCAAACCTGGGAGCATTTGAGGAAATGAGAAAGGAGCTACTTACTGTGTTTGTACTAGCCAAATAATTCCACCTTTCTGGTAATGGCTTATAAGTTCTATATCTAAAAGCTGATCAGTGATACTTATTCATAATGTTACTTAGGTATTAAGTAACAGGCTGAAGTATTTGTGGCATGAGGATGTGGCTGTGGTATGTGGGAAAAGAAGTGTCTGGGGATGGATGAGAACTTTGTAAACTTGGCCTTGTTGCCAAGGGATAAATGAGTGGAACCACAGCCTTGATTCCTCTTGAAACCATGCTGCTGTGTGGAAGACAAATCTGGGTCCATTTGCAGTGGCCTAGGAAGAAGAGCTACTTGGATTCTTTGGTGTAAATTTTAGAGTGTATTTTAATTTGCTGTTGTTGGATACATGTGTATAGAACTGGTTTTGAAACAAGTCCCCAGGGCTTGTGTCTCCCATCATTTTAGCTGCAAATTCTTCCTCTTGATTTGCCTCGCTTGTCTTGGTGTTGGGTTTTGGTTTTTTCAGTATTGCTTCTAGAGGTGGAAAGCTACTGAGAAGAATAATTTAATAGCAGGTGATTAAAATAGTCCTTCCTTGCAGCAGGAGATGTAAAGTTTGACACCTCTTAGTTGAAGAGAGTCCTAGACTCGAGTTACCTCTTTCCTGAGTGGACATGGGGATTGCTGGACTGCCATGGAGGAAGGAGTGCCGCTTCACCTGCTCTTCTTTCCCGGTGGCAAGTGCCATTCCTTCTCTGGAAGGCTGATGGCTGGTCTGTGGGGGATCCAAGAAAATGCACTGGACCAAATCCTTAGGGATACCTGTGGGAAAATCCCTAGTTTTGTGGATTCTAACTGCTAAAAATTGTAGGCAGACAGTGAATCTCCATTCTAGTCCAGGGTGGCTCTGGGGATTGAGGATGGATGACAACTGCTGCTTTTTAAGGAGAGGAATGTGACAAGGTGTGAATGGAGTCTCAGCAGCTACTTAAGAGGGATTTCTAAGATTCTGCCTGTCTCCTTTCTTAATGTCTCAAAAGCAAGATGTGCCTTTGAAGAAAGTTGCACCTTTGTGTAAATGCTAGGAACTCTGTGAAGTAAATATTTCCAGCTCTCATTAGTGTATATGGGACAACTATCTTAACTGCCAGAAGAAACAACACCAGAAAAATACTGTAATTGAAAATTAGGTAGCCAATGTATGATGTTAATTTTGCAGCGCTTTCTGTGTAGCTCACTTCTTGGATGTCAGTTTCTCTGGTTGTGGGGCTATTTCACTTTCGGACAGGAAGAGATTTTTTTTAATTACAGGTATCACAGGGAGAGTCTGGGACAAGAGGAGCTGCAAATGCTTTTTGGGGATCTATTAGCTGGAAATCTAGTCAGTTAAAACAAGTTTTGAGTGTCGTTTGATCCACTAAACTGCCAGTAATCAGGAAGGGGTGGGCATGCTGAAGAGGAGAAAATGAGTCCAACCTTGGTAGGGGAATAAGTATGTGCTCAGCAGTTGGAATTTTGGAAGGCAAAGCGTGCTTTGCTCAGGGAGGGATAAGCTCTCAGTCACGCTGCTGATGCCTTGTAGTGGGCTCTGATGTTGTAGTGTGGGTAGGTTTCACTGTCTTTGGAGAGCATTTCTTTCTGTAACGGAAAAAACCTTGGAGAAATAACCCTGAACTGGATAGGTAGTGTGTCAAGTTTACCTGCCAGGCACAAGACTTCTTATTTTTAATTATTTTCTTTTTCATTGCCCTTTTTGTTGTTGCTGCAATAAGCACAGAGGATAAATGGTGCATGATACAGCTTGCTAGATATTTAAACATAGCTGGTCTTCTCAAACTTGCCCCACCCACGTCCAAGTGCTGTTGCTAATACTTAAGAATATCGCAGAATAGAAGAAGTCCTGTAGTGTTGTTGCTCTGTTGCTTACTGTTACTTTCACAATGTCCCTTTAAAAAATGCTTTGGTGCTTTTTTTTATCTCCATATGCATGTATGATAACGTTCTCCAAAAAATGCCTAAAGGCAGCATGTTCTTGCCTAATTTGACATCTTGAAAGAAAGGACTTGCTTTTTGTAGGAACATGTGTATTTCAACAGAAGGTAAAATGACAACTTTCAGGATTTCAATTAGACATCTCACAAGCCCCAGCTTGTTTTTTCCTATTTTGAAAGAAGCTAACTGAAGGAGATAATCCTGGAAACCACAAAAATGAAAAGTCAGTGCTCAAGCATGAATCTTGTGAAAATCACCCATGACTGCATTATCTTGATTATTTTTACTTTAAAATTACTCTTATCTGAGATGCCCAACTTGTAGTATCAGTCATGGAATTGATTGTGGGTGATGGGTAGAAAGCAATTTCACTTGCACTAACAATATCCTTAGGAACGCTGAAGTTGTACTGTAGTAATCATTATCCTTATTACTTTAATAAATATGGAAACATTATAGGTCATGGCGCTTCATGGAAGATTGATGTGTCATTTAAATAAATTCCTCTTTAGTATCGGCTTTACAAGGGCCTACAGCCATACCTCCTCAAGCTATGATCTCATTGCAGACTAATCAAGGCTGGGCTTGGCTGGTATTTCGGCAAGATTTCCAAGTGAAACCTGGACTGTTGCAAGGAGTTTTGTTGTTGATTTAGGAGATAGAGTTCTTGTCTCCTGAATCAGTGCTGAAATTGTGTCCCAGCTGGAGGTGCTGTCTTTTAAGAAGCAATGTCAGACAGACTCGCGACCTTTGCCTGTTTCTCTCTATTCGGTAACGCTTTTGTAATGGGTTCCTGTCTGTGGTTAAGTGTGAATTATAATTTAATATTTAAATTGTATAAAGCAATTCTTCTCCTATTAATTGGCTGTAGGACTTCTTGTGACTTGTATTAATTTCTTGTTTCACTAGTGAGTGAAGTGTTACTATTTTCATTAAATAATTCTTTAAATATGCAGTTAAAAGCAATTACTTACATTGCTGTAGTGCAGCAATATTTGGGGAAGGTTTAATGGCACTGTATATGAATGAATTAAAAACAAGGCATTTTGAAACATAAATACCAGCTACCCCTATCAAGTTAGGTGTCTGAGGTGAGCTGCATTGCTCGTAGCCTTTAACAGTTCTTAAACTTTGCTGTGGAGTCCAGAAAACAGCATTTAGTGGTAGTCCTGGGAAATTCCTGTTCACTTCAATGTAAATGCAGACATTTGCGTAAGCAACTGATTTAGAAGTTATTAGAAGCCATTGAACTGTGCCTGAGAAAGTTCTCACCTAGGTCAGATTTCATCCACTTCCTTCGGTTTTAGAAGGACAGCACATGAAGGAGTGTTCCTTCTGCTTTATTTTCTACCCATGTTATCTTGGATGTCAAAACCAGGCCCTGTGAAGGCCTTTATTTGAATGTGTATCTTACCATCTTTTAAAATTGATGGTTATCCCATCACATTCATTATTTCTTTTGAAACCTTTTGGGCTTGGTTTGGGAAGGAGTGATTTGAATTGAGGCTTTTGTTTGTGATGGTTAAACTTGATAGTTGAGAAGTTTTGAACGTGAATATATATTAGAATGAATGTCTTAGTGTTAAATTACTATAATGTAGCATATAAAATATGTTAAAAGTTGGAGTTTTTTTCAGTGCTATTGAAACTGTTTTGAGTGGTGTTTGTCTTTGTTTCTGGTTTTTGGATCCTAAATTTCTGTTACTGGAAGAGAAGTGTTGGTTTACTTTGATGCTTGATGAAACTGCTTTATTCCTTGGGTTAGCTGAATGATGAAAAGAATGCTCTCAGTTTTAACACTTCTGTGGCTGAATTCAGAATGGATTTGGATGCTACAGTAGGCATTAGTGTATGAAATGACTAGCAAGAGACCTGTAAGGGGTAGAGCAGGGTGGTACGGACCTCTCACTTAGACCAGCCTGCTTGGAGTCCCATCCAGCCTGTCCTTAAACACTTCCAGGAAGGGAGCATCCACAGCCTCCCTGGGCAACCTGCTCCAGTGCCTTATCTTGTAGGGAGGAATTTCGTCCTAAGGTCTAATTTAAAATCGTCTCTTTGAGCTTGAAACCATCCCCCCTTATCTTATCACTAGAGTCACTTGTAAAAAGTTTCTCTTCACCTTTTTGTAGTCCCCCTTCAGGTACTGGAATACTGCTATAAGCTTCTCTCAGAGCCTTCTCTTTTTCAGCTGAACAGCCCCAACATCCTCAGCATGTCTTTATAGGAGATCATCTTTGTGGCCTTCTCTGGAATTGTTTCATCACTTCCATGTCCAGAACTGCATGCGGTGCTTCTGATGAGGTGTCACAAGAGCAGAGAGGAAGAATCAGCTCCAACTTTACCTGCCAGTGATGCTTTTGATACAGCTCGGTATATGGTTGGCCTCCTGTGCTGCACTCGCACATTGGTGGCTCTTGTTGAGCTTTTCATCTACCAACCCCCCCAAGTCCTTCTCCTCAGAACTGTTCTCAATCCATTTACCATCCAGCAAGTATTTGTGCTTAGGATTACCCTGACCTAGATGCAGGACTGTGGACTAGTTGAATGTCATGCAGTTTGCACAGGCCCACTTCTTAAGCCTGTCAAGGCCTGTCTGGATGGGGAGGGAAAAAGCTCTTTTCATCTTGAACCTCAACAGAGGTTTGACAAATTTCTTTTTTTTCCCATTTGGGGGAAAAAGGGAGATCCTGTCCTATGATTTGGCCAGTCTTAACCAAGTAGTGGCATGTTTTATGAGGAGATATGACACAAGCCTACTTTGTTTTTGTGTATGCTATATAAGCTGTACTCAATGGACTGTATATATTTTCTGCTGAATTTGATTTGTGTGTGTTGTCCCACTTAATGAATATTTAAAGTATGAAGTAATAAAACTTTTATATACATAATATATTAATACAGACATACATAGCCTGGAGAAGAGGAGACTTGTGGGATCCTTACCACTCTCTGTAACAACCTGGTGACAAGTTGTAGACAGGTGCGTATCGGGCTCTTCTCCCAGGCAAC
Organism: Upupa epops; assembly: GCA_013397515.1. Taxonomy (NCBI): domain Eukaryota; kingdom Metazoa; phylum Chordata; class Aves; order Bucerotiformes; family Upupidae; genus Upupa; species Upupa epops. The sequence continues at coordinate 128,077 of VZRI01002775.1, forward strand.
AAGTCATAGGACAAGAGGGCAGTGTCTGAACCAGGGGAGAGGAGAGTTAATTCGGCTATTTGGAAGCAAGGGTGGTTAGACATTGGAATGGACTATCCAGAGAGATGGTAAAGTCCTGGTCCCTGGAGAAGCTTAAGAAAAGATTCCGTGTGGCACTTAGTGCCATGGTCTAGATGATTCTGGTGATGTTATATCATAAGCTGGACCTGATTATCTTCGAGGTCTTTTCCAGCCTCAGTAATTTTATAATTCTGTGATAAAAGAAACACTGCTGAGTTCTGTAGAACTTAGCAAAGTCTTTAGGGGTTTTGGGATTTATTTATTTTTTTGTTGTGGTTGGGTTTTGTTGTGTGATTAATTTTTTATTAAGGTAAGGACATTTGTAAGTTTTATTATTCCACATAACACATGCTGTGCTATCCCTGACCCTTCACCCTGCCTCAAAAATATTGTCACCACTCTGGGGTTGAATTTTTGTAGTAGTTGTAACTGCACATATACAGTCCATTACAAGCAGGATAGAATGTAACACTGACAGTGTTACCTGCTCTACCAGAACCTGCTCGGCAGGGCACATAGGCTATGTGATCTCCAGAGATCCCTTCCAATCACAACCATTCTGTGGGTAACTGAATGCTTTTTGTTTAAATGCATTCATTGACTGGTAGGAAACGTCTACAAAGTTGTGAATTGTAACCAGGTTTTAAATTAAACTTGAGGTACTTGCAGAACATGTATCCTTTGTATTGCTTTGCCAAACAGCAGACTCTTGGTGATGGTCACTCAGACTAAAGTTAGGTGTTTAATATAAGTAGATATTTCTGGAAAGTGTTTTGGTAGTGTTTAAATTAGATGTGACTTAAGTGCTCCAAACTGCATTCTGAAGGTGCTTACCACTTGCCATCAACTGTGTGAGAAGCAGGGGAAAAGGAAAACCATGGCTCCTTAACATATATGTAGATGCCTACATGGATACCTGTAGTAAAATGAAATATGCTTGATCAAGGTTGATGTCTACTAGCGATGTATTGGCTATACCTAAAACTATTGGGAAATTCTTTGTTTCTCTGATCGATGCTTTGTTTCTGAACATCATAAGAACATAGCTTTTCAGTTTGATTTAATGAGCTGATCAGAGGAGAGCCATAACCTGCCAAGGACAGCATTTGTGAAGTTAGGAGAGAACTTCCTTCCCCTCCCTGTAAGTTAATACAATATCAGGATTCATCATTCAGTGAATTCAGGGCATTCTTGGTAAGCTCAGGTCAGATCATGAAGATAAGAGAATGAGTTCTGCAACGTAAGTTATTGAAACTTTTTAGTGGCAACTGTGTGTACCTGAGGGCCCCAAGACAAAGAATCAACTGTCTGGTAAATGCTGGAAATGCAGCAAATTGCTGCTTTGAAAAACTAAATAGTTTTTGTCAGGTACAGAATTCTTGTGTCGGTTCTTAAAACAGAAACAGATGGAGTAGAGTGCTTGACAATAGAAAAGGGGTGATTATTTCAGAGTTCTTCTGAACTCTGATGAAACAGCAAAATCAACTGAAAGCTTTTAACTGTTGAGGCAAAGGCAGACTACCACTGACAGAGTGGCTTTGTATCCAGTGTCCCTATACTTCTGCCTTACCCCATATAGAAATGAAGCCTTCTCCTGAGTTACTAACCCTGCTCTCTTCCCCTTTATATATATTCTTTGTTTCTAAATTGGTATGTTCTTTGAATATTTGAATTCTTCTACTTATTTGTCCACATCCATCAACTCTGATGAGTGGATTGGGAAATATGTTGTGGTGTTTCTTAGATACAGAGTTGCTACAGAATTATACTTGGTAAGGAAATTTTTGGAGGCCTGTTGTGGCAGTATGATACAGAAGGTAAAAGAAACAGTATCAGTGACTGAAAGTTGGAAGAGAATATATTTGGACCTCTATTACAGTGCTTGAGAAGTTTTATCCCTTTAGATAGCAAGTAACACTGCAACTTCATCTGCTGTGGTCATTTTTCTAGCTGAATTACTTTTTAGAAGGAAGGTGGATTGTGATGAAGGATCTTCTTGCTGTCGTGATTTTGGATGACCTTATTGGATGTTTTCTTTGCTCCAGCCTCTCAGATGTTCTGTCAGTCATATCTCCATTTTTGTACTCCAAGTAGTCTACTCCTTTGTGCCATCTACAAGAACAGGGTGTTGAATGTTCTGGTAATAGCAGGGAGGCAGCTCTCTGTGAGTAGTTTAGCAGAGATTGTAAGAATGTTTTTGCCGATGTGTGAAGCAGAATTCAGTTTGGTTTTGCAGTGCTTAATTCAGAGCTTTTTAAAATGGAAATGCATGAACTTCATTCTGAGCTGTGCTTTTTTCTTTTAAATGGAAAAAGATCCAAGTATTACTGAGTCTTGAAACAAAATGCAGAGCCTTTTAACATGGCCAGGCACTTCAATTTTAAAGTAACAGGTTCTTTATCCTCAGTCTCTCAGTTATGTTCTCCCTGTAACGGACTTGAATTGAACCTGAATAGCTGATACAGGGAGAGTTCTGTCAATGGGGAGCATGAGAGTACAATAAATGTGTTTCAAAGTGAAGCACAGGTACCTACTGCCATACTTGAAATTTTAACATCAGTACTTTTCATTAAAACAGATGATTGTTCTCAAAATCCTGTCACAAATCTATAAAAACATATTTTTGATTTTTCTGCTTCTTGAGGTGAAGCATACATCTGTTATACACTTACTTCGGAAGCTTCCAACCTAAACTGTGAAACAAAGCAGTATCTCCCACTTTATCATATGCATATGAGCTATTCAGCATTCTTTAGGAAATAAACCTCTTGTTTGGTTTGGTGAATGCTGTAAAAAGTTACTATTGCAGAGTAACCATATTTCAGAGCTATGTATTTTTCAGCAAAATACAGTCATCTTTTGGAACAGTATCGTAGAATCATGATTTCATGGTAAAGGAAGTGAAACACTTCCTACACAGTATCAGTTAGTCATCACTGTTAATTTTCTTAAACAAATTACATGCAAAAATGAGTTTGTGGGTGTCTTGTTGTTGATATCTGATGTAACGAATTCTCCAACTCTTAATCAGTATTTGGATTCTGGATAATGAAATCATTACAGTATTGTAAATTGCTTTCTTTCTCTGCAAATTGATACTGATCCAAGAGGAAGGAGGATGCTGGATTTTCATGGGAGACCTTTGCAATTGTCTTTTGTTTTTTTAAATGGAATAGCAAAGCATCCATTTCAGTCATTCATTGAAATAGAAGGAAGATGGAAATGTAATGTGTTAAGATAATGTTTGGTTGGTTGGTTGTATGTGGAAAGAATTTTAAGGTGATTACATGACAAATTTCAAGCTTTATGTGCTGGTATATATGATTAATGTTTAAGTCAAGATTTAAGAGAAATGTAAACTCTCAAAATAAGCTTTTGTAAACAATTTGTTTTCTGTTTTTTTTACATTAATGTTTTGATAAAGTGCCTTTATTTTTTAAATATAGAGGCTTCTGTAAAGTAAAAAAAGGCAGTGTCTTGTTCTGAAGCTGGAGGGTGTCTACATAAGTGCTGGATTTGTTCAAGTGGAGCTCTAATGCCATAATGTTGTTCTTACAGGTAAAATCAGCAGGTAAATGTTTAAAGCTCTAAACTAAAACTTTTTCCCCCCATTGAAACTCTATTCTTAGTGTATTCAAGAACTTCCACATTTCCTATTCCTTTCTCTTTCCTCTGGTTTGTAAAAGATGAAACCCAACAATTTGCTACCCTGCCTATAAAACTTAAGCTACATTGATTTATTAGCAACATAATTATTTTTTTTTACTACCATCTTTACCTTCTGGGAACTCAATGTATTTCCTGACTGCTGGGGGAGATTGCTATCAAGAGCAAGGAGGAGAGCTGCTGCTTTACTGACACTTTGGAGACCCGAGGAGTGTCTGTGATTGCTCAATCTGATGTTAGGGAGGCGTGTAAAGCAAGTCTTCTGTTGCTCAACTGAATTTCTTCTGGCTGATTAAGGAAATTGTCATCTTAAGAAAATATCGTAGCTGTGACCTGTTATGTCAAAGGTGTAGGTGATTAAAGTGCGGGTGGAGAGGTGTGGGGGGGTTTGGTTCCATGGAGCCAGCAATGAGTTCAAGGTTGCAGAGTTTCAACATAGACTGCTGTGTTTCTCATGAAACAGACCTGATGTGGAAGTGCTGAAATACTATAGTACCAAACACTTCATAAACTTTCTAGTAAAACCCAGAGTCCAAGTATTCTGAGACTACATGGAGTTGTTGTAAAAGGCTATAGTTGTGCAACACCATTGGGAGTTAATTCTTCATAACAGAAAACAGTGCTTTGTGGTGGTGTATCTCTAGTGTTCATCATTAATAATGTGCCAAAGAGTACAATATGTAGATCTCTCTTTTCACAAAATGAAACCCACTACCTACCAAAAATGCACAGATCATCTCAGTGCCTCAGAAAAGTAGAAGAGATAAATGGAGTGAGACAAGCTGTTGACACCTGAGTGGGAGGAAAAGCTGTTAAAGTAGGTTTCTTATATGAAAGGTCAACCAGACAGTTGAATCTGGGGGATCTAAAACATTTGTTAGCTATAAACCTTCATAAGGAAATGTATTTTTGTAGCCAGAACATATGTCCTTGCTGACCACTTGAATTTCCTTCTGTTACTGATGACTATGGCCTACTTAAAGTTCCTTGATAGAAATATACTGTCAGTGTCCTGAAGAGTGGTGGCAAACTTATGGTTGATTGCCATCTAAGATGATAACATAAGGTACCAGTGTCAGCAGAATGGCGAGAGCATGTATGTGTTTCAGGTGCAGACAAAGCTAAAAATGAAGTTTCTTGATCTGCAGATCATGGGTGCTAATTGGAGATTAAGGTTTGCTTCAGATCATGAGTGCTAATTGGAGACTAAGGTTTGCTTCAGTACATTGTATCAATGATAGGTGAAATGTCCCCATGTTTCAACATAAAGGTATTGGGTTGGCACAGACTGTTTATCCTAAATCCAGTGCTGCAAATAGTAGGTCTTTAGCAACCTAGTTTATTTTGCTGAGAGCTGAATGGGGAAATGTTGCATGAGCAATTTAATTAGCCAATTAGAGGGAGTGGAGATGAGCAGCAGGGAGTGGCAACATGGTAGTGCATGGTCACACACCTTGCAGTGACTTAGAAGTTGCACAGACTTCCACTGAAAATTAATTTGAAGTATGGGAACAAATAAAGAGATAAGGTTTTATGACTTCAGAATTTTCATTAATGAGCACTCTGAATCCAGACCTGTACTCTTTCTTCATCTTTTTTTGTGATTTAGAAAAAACATCTAGCGTTCTTCTGAGGCCAAAATGGACATAATTGTTTTCTTTCTACTCTGACCTGAATGGTTTCACTTGTTTTATTTTTTTTATTACCAAAAACGTGTAGGAGAACATAAATCAATACTGACTTACATCAGAACACATACTAGGTTCACATCTGTTGCGGGTGAGACTTTGTCTAAAGACTTGAAATTTTGGGGAATATCTGATTGATGCTGTTAGCAGGTTTTTTTGTTGGAAGATTTTCTTCTCTTTGAGTTCTGGGGAAGTTTGTGTGGCTTGTTCTGGTATGAGTTAAAAAATGGGTTGTATAACTTGTAAGGACATACTGCTAAGCATTACTACTTTTTAAAAATGGGGTTGAACTTCAGAATGAATCAAGTTTGATTTTTAGATTTCTGGTTTAACTTCTTTTATAGCTGTTCCAGTGCTAATTTAATTAACTACTTGGTCACTGGAAAGTTGTATTTAGTTCTAGACTGTTACAAAACATTTGATGGAAAATTCTTCGTGGGTGCGTTTGACTCTACTAATAACAGGACTAGTTTCCACCTTCTGAAAAACATAGTTGCAGTCCATGTCCTGAAAAGCAGCTCCACCTCCCAACACCAATCAGTCTATGCAGTTTGGCCATGAAATTTGGCACATTTGAAAGAGTGTGGGTTAAGGTTGCATATGTAGCACTTGGTCTTTGAAGTCTGAAGTAGTGATTTTTGTTTTGAACAAGACAAAGGAAATGTGGCTTCCTAGTGACTTCCATGTAATTTCATGAACAAAACTGCAGTTTTCCAAACTCTAATGAGAGCCAACGTTATGGTAAGTTGCTGCCTAACTAATTGAAGTATAGCTAATTCATCAGCCTCTGAAAGAAAAGATCTCATGCTAGGAAACGTTGAACAGCTTTGATTAGTGAAGTGGCTAATATCACCTGTTGTGAATTAAAGAAATGGATCTTAGAGTAACATGAGGACACAAGATGATGTTTATCAAAATGTGGCTTAGCAAGTACTATATTAGAAAGGTGTAGTATGGAAGTAAGACCTACAAAAAGCTGTCTGCACCTGTTTGTATTGATTGTTGTGGTACAATGAAGAGGAATTCAAGAGCCTGCAGGAGGAGCAGTAATCTTTGTGTTTTTGTAGTTGTGTTTGTCTGCCTTTTTTTTTTTTTAATTCAAAGCCAGAGTACACATAACAGACTGTGACCTGAAAAAGTATTCTGTGCATATTGGTATGCAATGGAGCACGTTGTTTTTTCTCTGCTGCTGTGATTTGTGCAGCCAAGATGACTTGTCTAGCTTTAGTTTTGAAAAGAAGTGTCTTAGCAAGGTTAGTAGGTGTTTTGTAGTGCTTGATGATAGCTGTCCAGGTGATTAAATTGAGGCGGCGCACCAGGAGGATGTGTCTCCTTTCTGATTAGGCTGGCAGTCAGGGAAGGAGAATGATAGAGTACTAACAAATTTTAAAAAACGGAGCTAGCCTTATTGCACAGTGACAGAAATGGAATTTTCCATTCTTGAGCACATATTATTCAAAGCTTGCAGTTTTGGAAGGAAAGCAGGAACACCTTATGACCTTCAGCACATTCCGTTGTTTTGGTTTTCAGTTTTTAAAAGAAAAAAGCCAACAGGTTCAAATGCGTTTTGTTCTTGTCTGATTTATGTTCCCAGATTCATTTCCTGAACTGACCAAAACTCTAATGACGAATGCCAGTTTCTTCAAGATTTTCAAGGCTATATAATTAAAAACTAAGTCTTGAAGTTCATAGCCTTCAGTTATTTTACCTGTCTCAAAGCACTGCGGAAAAGTTGCCAAACTAGGTGTTCTTACTTTTGTTGTAGTGCAGTGCCAGTTGTGCACATGGAATGGAGACTCTCAGAATGCAAGAAGAACCCAAAATTCGTAATGGTTGACTGTGAAGTTAGAAGGTGCAGTGTTACCACAAAAAAAGTAACAGTGGGGTCTTGGATGTTACAAAGGTGCAGCCACCATAAATAGGGTGGTTTTAGTTGGGTGTATGACAGTTGACACAGGTTTCCAGTTACTAAGAGATGTTGAAAACTGAGTAAGATGCTGAAAAGTGGAATTAATAGTTACTTAAAAATGGACAAAATGCGTTTCAGTCAAGGAAATGGAAGCATGGATTAAAATTTGATAGATTTCTTTTAGTCTTACGAGCATGAAGACTTGCTGTGTTTGAAGACAGCTTCTATCCTGAAGAGCAAAGTTTCAAGGCATGTTTCTTAATGTTTTATATTGCTTTGTGGTTTGGGGTTGGGTGTTTTTGTTGTTTTGTTTTTTTTTCCTGAAAGATACTTGCTTAATGTAAACCAAGTTACTGAGCTCTGTATCTGTGTACCTGCAGGAGACCAGATCAGGAATAAAGATGGACTGTGAACTGAAAGGCGATTTAGTGTTTTGTCCGTTCAAAGGTATTTAGTTTCTGAATAAACAGAAACAGACGTTGGAATTCCAAACCAGAAAGCTTTGAGTTCCATGATGGTAAACACTAGCAAACCATAGGATCTGTAATCTATAAAGCCATTAATTAGTCACAGGGGAACTGAACAATGAAACTCTTGACTGATATGTTCAGGTTATGTTCAGGAAGGAATGGGTCTTGTTTTGTGTTGCTGTGTGTTTGCAGGATACTCAAAGGAAAATATGTGGCTTTGTTGCACACTAAACACAGCTTTGAATAGCTGGTTTTCCATGATCGTTAGATTGTTTATATAAGATACAACTATTACTCTGGAATAGTACAGCATTTTTCACTTAGCAGTTAAATTCTAAGTTACTTTTGACATTAGAGTGAATGATGCTAGAATTTCTTCAGACATTCCTTATTTTTTTTCCCCGTTTTCTGTTTAAGGGGCAATAGTTTCTTCAATAATTCTGGAAAAGTCACTGAAATCACTACTAGATGTAATTAAATGATATTCCTTACTATCCTATTTCTGCATAATATTTCTGTATTTTTTATTGTTGTCAGTGTAGCCTTGTGTTTAGTGTCTTGTATTTGGAGTTAAAGCTTTCTTTGTATGCTTTTCTCTCAGGTGTAGAGAATTATTAAATCTGTTCAGTCCATATTCTCTGGCGATGTGAAACTTGCCTTCAGCAAAACAAGATGTAGCCTACCCTTCTTATGACTAGACCATAGGGATCACAAAATAAAACAATTAAGGCATAAGGTTGTCCTTATGCTTTGATTCGGGTTATGCAATATACTCTGTGGGATTCATTTTGAAAAGTAAATAAGAAGGACTCAAAGGCTTTGCCCCCTTAATATGATTTGAAGATAAGTGCAAATTTCTTCAGGTTGAATCTGAGCTGTACCACTGGCACTGGTGACAAGAAACTTCACCTTGTTCTACTGAATCCTCTCAGATTCCTGACCAAGAGGAATCTGCTTGTCTGCTAGCTTAGCAGTGTGCAGGAAGCTGCTTGAGGAATGCAGTAGCGAACTATAGATATGTAACTTGTTGAAAGTGAAAACCAACGCTTTCATACTGGAAATTCTCAGCCGCATGGCTGTGGCGTTTGGTATGCTGCACTTAAAGACAATGCCTGTGGTTGCTTGGTACTGGAGAGACGACAGGGTGTGCAGCAGTACTGGAGATAATTACACAAGATCACAATAGCAGCGAGTTGTGGTTATCTCTGTGGGCATATCAGTTTTGTGTTCGTAATTCTCACAAGGCAAACTTAATAAGGGAACCTGTGTCATTGTGATGTCGCGTCATAACCTGCCTGGAGTCAGCTTTGTGACTTCTTGAGCGTGGACAGTATATCAAGGCACAGTTTCTTGTTGCTTTGTAGTTTTGGAGGGAAAGATCTGTGGGAAATAAATGTGGCTAATACATTTGCAAATGTGATGAGCTCTTAACATGAAGGTTGTGAACTGTAATGATGTATTTGGCATCCTCACTGATGAGGAAAACATCTTGGTCTTGCCAATCAAAGATTTTTATCAAGACTTTTTTTTTCCCCCTAATTTGCTGCACTCTCTGTAATGACTGCTGCAGGAGTGAGTGTTTGTGCACTCAGAGAGCAGTTTCTAATTTGTTTCACGTTTTAATTTTGTACATTTAGAAAGAATCAGTATGTTCAGTGCTAAGAGAACATACTGTGCTGGGTCACAGATGGAAAAATAGTTATAGCATAGCTCTGGAAAACTTAGGAGACCAGTAATTTCTACTGAATTTATATTGCCTAGGAAGATGTTTGCTCATTTTATTTGTGAGTGTTTTGAGTCACTGAAAGTAAAATTAAGTGAACTGTTTTTATTTAGTCATAAATTTATGTGACTGGACTAATTTTGTTTGGTCACAAGTTGGCCTTGCTGTTCTGAGGTTTTGTAAAAATGGAGTATTTATCGCCTTTATTTAGAAACTGGAGTTGCAATTTACTCTGAAGCTTTAAAATTCTCAGCTGGAGTTCTTTTATTTCATAAATCAAAACCTGGCACTGGTGAGTCTGTTTGTGATGAGCCTGTCAGTATTCACTGACAAAACAGTGATTAGTCTACTCTCCAGTCCAAACCAGAGAGCAGTACGACAAGCTAGCGGTGCTTTCAAGTCAGTAATGTTTCCATTTTTATAAGTCTAATAAAAAGCAGTGCAGATTTGTATCAATGCTTTTTTCAGAAGCTTTTGTTTGACTTTGGCTTTGACTTACTGCTCCACATGCAACATTACTATGAATTATACAGGCTAAATGGTACTGTGCAGTTTAAGGGGTTTTTTTAGTATATTTATTTTCCTCCATTCGCAGATGTGTTTGTCCTTGTCTTCAGAGCTCGCTCTTTTTCTTTAGTGCCTTCAATTGAGATGGGTATCCTATGACTATCTGTTATATGGATGGAGTCTTTTGGTGTTATTTTCAAAAATCTGTTTACATTTACAAAAAATATCTGCTACTCCTATTTATCACAATATTGCTCAAAGACACTGTGGCCTTGCACCTCTTTCTGGAAATGCATACTGTAATTGCTGCACTATCCTTTACCTTCAAATTAAAAAAGTAATTATTTTTTGTTAGTCTCAACTTGCTATCATTATGCATTTTATGGTAGCTGCTGTATAGCCAGTTTAATGTGGTCTGTGTTGTTACGGATTGATTTCCTTTTCCTTTCCTTTGCCTTCCTCAGTATCAAGACAGGGATATTGACTGGGCAGTCATGTCTGCTGTATCTGGATACATGAAGACAGTGGTAGTGAGTAGGAAAAAAATCTGCCAGACCTCATTTCCTGTTTTGGAAGTATCTGGAAGTTAATGATTGAGGAATGTTTCTAAGAAGCGGGAAAAGTACAGTGCAATTTCATCTTAAATTATTTTCCTTCTTTATTTCTTTTTTGATACAGTCTTCTAATAGTCAACAGGTTAGGGCTGTCTGAATAATTTGTGTCTGAATGTCGATTAGCAAATTCATGGTAGGACTGTTGTGGATGAGTCACTTTTTTAATTGATGTTTTAAAAATATCACTTGGTGTTTAAACTTTGGCCTTTCCTGGTTATCTACCAGCAGTGTTTCATACCTGCTTTTAAGTGAAAGGTGCTGTTTTATCACAGCTGTTTAAGTGACTTTATTGTATTTCTGAAAAAGAGCAGGCGTTGCCATTTTGTGGATTAAGATACTACGTTTTACAGGTTGATTTGTTGTGGACTAATATATAATATAGTATCATAGTTCTTGCTAAGCTCAAGTTTGTCCTGATTGAAATTCTTCTTATGTAAAAGTTGGACAGTATTTCTGACCAGCCTGTTCTGCGTTACATTTCTGTGTTCTGCTGGATTTCTCTTCGGGTGGGATGACAGGAATTGCATGAAACTTTCAGTTTTTGACAACAAAGGAGATGGATTGACACAGTACTGTCATGTGTGAGTGAGAAGAGAAAGCCATTTCCTTTCAAGTAATTCCCCATGGTTTATTTACTTGTCTGTTGTTGACCACTGAGGTGCTACTTTTCAGGGCATGGCCTAACCTGATGCAAGTAAAGATGTCTGGCAAGATCTCCAGTGCTTGCCTGTGGCTCTGTGTTTATTGCTTGTTGGGATGTGTGGGAGTTTTGTGTGCTGTTGCCTTATCTGCAGTGACTTTAAGCAATATTGTCTTGTATTGTGTTGCTCCTTGCAGCCGGCTCAGCCTTGAGTAATCCAAGTAGCATTGCATCATCAATTAACCTTTGTTGTTTACCCTTTGCATATAATTTCTTTTTAAAAAAACCCAACCAAAACTCCTGAGTAACAAATGGAACCCCCAAACCAAAAAACCTGAACAGCCCAGACCAGTGAGACCCTTTGTATCCTTCATATACTGTGAAACTGACCTTTTTATTCCTATCACATGTTTTCTCCGAGTTGGGTTTTTAGAGAGGATTTTTTTATTTTTTTTTTTAGATCTCATGACAGCATTGTTTCTTTATGAAGTTCTTGTAAAAAACACTGTTAAAAATGCAAGAAATTCTTTCTGGGGAAAAAGTATCAAGTGGTGTGTTGCTTGCGGAATTTTTCGTGTTAACTCCTTCAGAAAATTTTAACTCGATAATGAGACAGAAGCCCACAGAAATCACAGTTTGCTGCTGTCTGTTGTGGGTTACTAATGACCTCTCTTTTGTAGAGTACAAATTGATAGAGACTACAGTACTTAACTGAAACTGTCAAGACTGTTGTGGTGCCGATGTAGAGATCACTTTCATATATTACCTTTGTTTTGTGAGGTAGTAAGTTTGTTTTAAATGAGAAGTTATACTCTGCAGTAGACATTGCTTTAAAACGTAGCCTGGTCTTGTTTTGGTGACAGTTCTTGAGGGTTGGGTTTTTGTCCTCTATCTTGCTTATGCTTCTGTTTGTGACTGTTCTATTGATTACTCGGGTAAGACATTACTCAGGTATGTGGGAATTTATAGGATTTGGTCTGAAACTTTCTTGAAGATAATGTGGAATGCTTCACTTAACTCTTAGTGGCAATGCAACATTTTGCTGAGTGTGTGTGTGTGTTATACAGATGGTTACTCAGTGTCTGCAACTCTAAATTATTGATTTTGGCTTCCCAGATGAAATACTGAGTCTCCTTCCTTGATCTTCAAAAGTTTCTCTTCTTGGCATTCTTTAGAATAGCAGCATTGTGATTTTTAAATGAGCAGGAAAGGCTGTGTTCAAAATAAAGCTGTACGGCCCTGTTGCTTTCCAGAGTATGACTTAAAATAAAAGCTGTGACTGATGTGCTTGATCTCGCAGACACCTGGCCAAAAGCAGTTTTAGCAAGCAGCTGTATTTTTCATTCCATAAGTGCTCCTATTCTTTGTTTATAAGACAAGAACCTGATCCTGTTTTTTAGTCAGGCGTAAGTACCAGCAGAACTTGAACATGCTTTACTCTGTGGGGGTAGGGGGAATGTGTAGTGTGGCATAACAGCCCAGAGCCTAGCTATTTTTTTTAATAAATTATTAAGCATTCTTTAAATTATTGCTTAATCAGATAATTGTCCCTGTCTCCTTTCTATGAGGCAGCTGTTTCTCAGTGAGACAGCCTTATTTGTTGGACTCATGTCCTGGATGTGGACAGTCCAGGCTCAATGATCTTAAAAGGTTTTTTTTGCAGTTCTTCTGCCTCTGAGGCTTGACATGAGGATAGCTGGGCTCAAACCCACTTGCATGCATTAATAATGCTTTCAGTCAGTTTGCAGTATGTTCTTTGTCTGTGGTGTAGCATTACCTGGATGTATTTGTTTTCTTCCATTTCTCTTAAGTGCTTGGACAACATAATTCACTTATCTGGAATTGCCTATTTGTGGACATAATTTGCCTTTCTCAGGCTCTAGGAAGCTGTACAGTTTTTGATCTTCATTTAGAGCCACAGTAAAAGTGTTGCTTCTATTATTTCAATAAGAGGTCTGAGCTGTGAGTGAGGTTTCTGAAGCAACAAATCTTCAGATACTTTGGAGTTATTTTCAAGGTAACTTGTTCAAAACATCATTGGAAAATAAGGGCATATAAGGTTATGCTGTGAATTGGAGAACGCTTCTTTCTGTGAATCTCACTTTGGCAAAAGAAACCTTGGTGTAACATCCAGGCTTTCTTTGTAATCTCCTTTTTCTGTTATTTTGTCACACCCTCATTCACTTACATCTGTATGAGCTCAGCTATGCTTTACCTAAGAGAAAATATTGTTGTTCCCAACTCACTGTGTGGTCTGGCTGATTGGAAAATACAGCAGGCTGGCTTCTCAGCTGAGCTGTGGGTTTGGTTTACTGTAAATAGACTAATTAACCATAAGATGCCATATTGCTCATGTTTGTGTGTAAGAAAGCTGTGCAATGTTTAGCCCAAGTTGCTTACAGTTTTCTGTTTCTGTCCATTGATTTGGTGTAGCTATGTCTAAGGAGACAATATTGCTCTAACAAAAGTTGAAATAAAATGCAGAGAAACAAGCGAGAAAAATCACAACCTATTTTATGAGCTGCTGAGTTTGGATTTAGCATTTCTAGATCTTTCTCAAGACTAGAACTAGCTCAGCTTTTTGTGTTTTATTTAATAACTAAGATTTGTGACTTGCAACTACAGTAATTCTGAAGAGTCTTAATAAAGACTAATTGATGAGGGATCTGTGCTTTTAAACCCTCTTATGCAGAGAGACTTAACTAGCTCAGTATTCCAGTATTCTCAAGGACATAGTAGAGCAGTAGTCTGTTATTACTGTGGTTGGGGCTGTTTTGAGGTTGTCATTGTAAAACTAGCATGTTTTCATATTTGATTTTTTTCCTCCCATTTGCTTGGATGACAAAAGAAACTTTTCAAGAATTTTGTAGTTGCTGGACCCTCCTGTAATTGAAATGAGCAGTGAAATTTTCGTATTAGCAAAACTTCCTTATCACATAAAGTAGGAAAGAGAATTCTCTCCTCCAGCTTTATCACTTGAGTATTTTTGTACTATCTGTAGACAATTAAAAAAACACAGTAAGAAAATATAGTTTGTTTTTTGCTCTATATAAATAAATGGAAGTGAGCATAACAGCAGCCAAAGGAAACATTCTTCCATGATTGTGGCAAGGTTTGTCCAAAATAATAGACCCTGTATTTTGTAAATGTTTGGTTTGCCTCTGATGTTTGACATTTTAGGCTTTTTAATGTATTTGGCTCTTAATGCATACCAGGCTAAGTGTAAAATTTCAAAATGCATTGGTGGAAGTCTTCTAAGATGGGACCACCTGCTGTGTTTGCTCTGCTGTTTCAATTGCTCTATTATACAGTTTCTTCCGTTGCAAGTTGAGGGCAATGGAGGAGGCCATTCGGTTAAAGTATTACTTATTGTTAAGTGTGTATGCTGGTCACCACTTTCCTGGTTTGGGAACTGAAGATTTTATGCAAATGACTTGTGAGTCTTCTGAAACAACAGAACAATGGATCCATCTTTTATATGGATCCAGCCAAGGTGGGTTGGATCTGTACAAAACCCAACCAAAGTTAATCTGCTTCCCATAAAGTGATGAAGAGATTGAGATTGCCTTTTTGTCTGCATGTTGGCAATTATTCCCAGGTTTTAACCATAAGTAGCTTGTTGAGGCTGTGTATGGAGTTAGCTCTGTCACAGTAGTCATAGCACTACTGCTGGTTAATGAACAAATGGTTAAAAGTAATAATAAATGCTTCAGGCTTTCTTAAAGGAATCAGCACTCTGCTATAGGGCTTTACCATACAGTTCTACATTGTTTATTTAAAGAGTAGTAACTGTCCAAAAAATATCTGTGTCAGCACTGAAGATGATCTGAAACATTTCCTTCATCTTGTGCAAATACAAGGGGTTTCCTTGCATGAAGCAGCAAGTAGCAGACAACATACCTCTAGCATTCTGAACCTGTAGAGGAAAACAGATCTGTGAATGTAAGCCAAATAACAGTATTGTCTCTAATTTAGGAATTGTTCTGGATGAGGTGGTGCTAGCATGCAAGAGACAGAGATTGTGCTACAAAAACTGCAGTGTGCTCTCTTAGTGACAGTTAATACCAGGCAAATACTGTCAAGTGATTAAATTTGTGCCTTTGTAAGATGTAATGATGAGATCATGCTTTAATACAACTTAAAGTGTTAAGGTAAATCACAGGCAGTTTAATGCCACTTTAGAGGTAACTCAAATACATTCTACCACCTGGGGTTGTCACTTAGATAGTGAGGT
Organism: Upupa epops; assembly: GCA_013397515.1. Lineage (NCBI taxonomy): Eukaryota > Metazoa > Chordata > Aves > Bucerotiformes > Upupidae > Upupa > Upupa epops. Next base: position 143,588 of record VZRI01002775.1, read on the forward strand.
CCTGGTAACAAGGACAGATGTTGCGCTCTGGATTGTGCTGTGCTGAGCACTTAATTCAGTACAATAAACAGGGACAGTAATGGGAAAACAGTGGCTAGGGGAGCATAAAACCCGTGTGTAAGAAGTCCTGTGAATGTTGATTGTGCAGAGTATTTTTTGGATTTAAAGACCTTATTTCTTCTTCCAGCTTTGAAATGCAGTAATATAGGAATGATGCGCTGAGTAAATCCATCTTGAGTTCTTGAGTCAATAAAACTAAAGGATCAAAATCTTCATGTCTACAAAGAAAGCATATGTAGCTTTTTTTTTTCTTCACATTGAAAATAATGCCACCTGGAGTTCATTTGCAACATTATTCTGTAAACATGCTAATGGCTAATGATGTGAGCTGATGCTGGGTTGTGGGACTTAGAAGCCATCAACTTGTACAGTCTTGCTTGTCTTTTGATTAGCATATCTCTTAAAATTAAGCTGAAAATGAGCATTAAAACTTTTGATGTTGTGTTGTCCAGGTTTTCTTGACAGGAGTGGTAGTATCTCACAGAGATAATAAACTTTTGTTTTGCTTCTATTGTCTATTCTGTCTGTTCCATCTCCAGCTTTTGGTTATGGTCAGTCCATGTCCTTTCCACCCCAGCCTCCAACTTCCAACACTGGAACAAATCAAGGTCAAGAAGCTGGCTGTTAAAGGAAACTGTTTTGTTTTGCATTAGGATTAATGGAGCTTTAAACTAACCAGGAGAGAAGAATTGTTCTTCTGAAATTGTTAAACACATCCCCCCCCTTCTCAGCTGATGGGTTATTGTTCTCAGTAGTGCTGGTAATGAGTTTTTAACAGATTGCACAAGCAGTAAGATATTCAGTGCAAGTGGATGATTGATTTTTTTAATGGAAAGTGAGACTGGCTATGTATAAAACCAACAATTGTAATTAAGAACTTAAGTAACCCCATAGTATTGCTCAGTAGGGGATTGTTCAGTTAGAAATGACTTAGTTATATTCCTGTGCCTTGCCTCTGTATATACTTTATGTTAGGGTTTTTCAGCAATGAGATAACACCATGTGCACTGTTAAAAAGGCAGGGCATCTGAGCTCTCCTCATCTATTGAAAAGACATCCTGGTTCCCACCTTCTTTTCTAAAAATTTTAATGAGCCCTTTAGTGAGCAACATGGCAGTAGCTTAAGTAATTCTGGAATGGAATCTTAAACTACAAATCAAGCAGAGGTATTTTGTCTTAATTTTCATACGTATTAACTTCTGATGGTTTTTCTTCTCTGTTGCCTTCCAGGCACACTTTGCTGGGCACTGTGACTTCTGCAAGCAGTGAGAAGCATGGCCAGCACCATGACTCACGCTCTGTGTTTCATTGCATGTATTGGAGGGTGCCATACTGGAAGAAAAAATATGGTATCACTACTCAGTTCGTGCTCAGTCCAGCATAACTTTGGCTGACTACAGGCAGGCGATAACTTGCTAGTTGTTCTGATGAGCAGGAGGAGTTCACCGCATGTGTGCTAACCGCAAAAGCCCACACTGTCATTTTTCACTGAGAGGTTATGCAGCCCATAGATGAAATGTTAATGTTTCCTTTCAGCCATGGACTTCCAGATCCTTGAGGCATTTTTCAGACAGTTCACTTGCATTTATTACTGGCTAAAGAATTAACATCCTCTGCTGTGCTGTACTTTAGAAGTACAGCTATCTATTTTTATTTTCCCACTGTAAGACAGGTAATGACCCTAGAGGATATGAGGTGAAGACTAACAATTGGGGGTTTCTACTGCAGCTGGAGTTTTCTAAAGAAAATAAATCAAACCTGAATTTGTACAGGAATGTTTGCCTTGCATTCCACACACTGAGTCAATTTATCTCAGGGGCTCTCTTTTTCTTCCTCCCCACCCTTTTGAAAGGATTGGTGATGGGGAAAATAAAAAAAAAGGAGGGGTACATGGTAGATTGTAGAAGAGATTTCTGTAGCCTCTGATGCCAGGAATCGTCAAGGAATGCTTAAGTAGTGCTTCTTGCAACAGCATCTAGTCTATTGGAAAAGCAGCATGTGCCATCTGGCTTTGATTTTGACTTAATTAAATGCATGTAGCCCTTTTTAACAACTGGGGTAAGATTCAGCTGTCTTGACATTCTGTAAAGCATTTGGATTTTGCCAGGGAAGCTACATTGGTCACATGATTTATGTTGTTCAGTTCCCTTTCAGTGTGGTCCATGCAGTTTGCTGATATTTGAGTGACACTTCTGTTTAAATAAACACTTAAGCTTTGCTGACTCTTGGAACCCTGACTCAATAGGGTTTTTCCACTGTAGATTCTGGGATTTTTCTTAGAACTGCAGTTATTGTGGAATTTTTTAATAGTGAAAGGAGATTCTTAAGTTCAGCCAAGTCATTTGTCTGGGAAAAAGGCAAGCTGCTTTGTTGAAGAAGTTAGGTTACTCCACCCAAAGACTATCAGTAGGGTTTTAGCACAGAGTGCAGAGGCAGGAAGGGGAAGGATGGGGGATGGAGAGAATGCTTTCTTTGCTATGACCCTGAGTTGTTCTTAATGCAGAGAATAGCAAGGAACTACTTTTCATGGCCAAGCAAGCCATTTTGTACTCATCCTTTTAATTCTTTTATTTGTTTCATTGTGCATCTACACCAGTAGTTTACCTATGTGGGTGAAGTACTTTGAAAATCCTTCTTGTGCAATTGTAATTTAAAAATTGAGGCTCTATCACTTTGACCTCTAAAATTTTTAAATAATTCAAGGCAAGAAAAATTCACAGAAATAATACTATGATGGAGATTCATTCAAATTGACTTGATAAAACTTGATACAAGAGAAATGAACTTAACTAATGATACTGGTGAAATATGAACTTAGAAATACAGTAGAAGACTTATTTAAAACTCTCAAATGGCCATTTTTCCTCCTTTATATCCATGTATTGAAGATTACCTTATTTGTTCCTGTTTTTATCATTGGAAAGGGTGTATTCTTGGAAGGTCCTTGCTGAAGAAGTAATTTTATAGTTTCATGTGCAGGAGTATCTGGCCCTTTTATAGTTCTATATTGCAATATATGTTTGTGCTTTTTAATCTTTCTAGATCTCTTATGTTTAGCAAGTTATCCTTGGCCCACTGCCACCCATTGTATGAATGGAATTCTACAGCTCTGGTTACAAATGTCAGTTTGCTTAGACCTCTTTAGCTGAATCAGTAAGTACAATATCCAGATCCCTCCTGCTGTGTCTTAACAGCTGTGCTGCAGGCTTAACATTTCGTTTACATCCTTCTCTTTTTACCCCCCTCCCAAAATTCCAAAACTAAACCTCAACAACCATCACTTAGTTTGTAACAGGTATTTTGGCCTCCTCCTTCAACCAAAAAGCTTTAGGAGCTGCATAGCATGCTTTTATGTCTCTATTTCCCTTTACCCATTCATGTTTGTAGTCGGGTTTTAAGAACATACTGCTGTCTTGACAACCTTGGTGATTGATCCACTATGCATAGAAGAAAAATAATATGGAGAGAGATAACTGTCACACTTCCTCATGCAACTCTGCTAAAAAGGTCTTAAGCCTGGCCATCGCAACCCTGTTCCCAGGGATGAGGAACTGCCAGAGTTCTGCTTTCATACAAATAATTGTATAAAATTGTTGCAAATAATGTTTGTTGCGAAGGAGAAATTTACTGGTCATAACCAAGAACACCTTCCTTCTAATGCTAATCTGATTACTATAGGACTAATTGACTCAAACCATTTGAGAATTGAGGAGCTTTAATTTCTTATTGTCCACCTGTACCTGTAGTTATCAGGGTAATGAGAGATGGGGCATTTTTAACAGCTTGAATTGTTCGGAATTATTTTCTTTAAAAAAAATCACTTTGCTAGCTTGCATGGCATATGCATTATTTTTATGTACTAAAAAGTTAAATACTCGCATTGAAACCTCCCTGAACTTTATTTTTGTTGCTTTTGAATTCGGTATCATCAATTCATGCTTGGCAATCATTTCCCACTTAATGGTATAGCAGAAGCGTCAGGAGTTAACTATACAGAGATCTAAGAGCTGAACCTGACTCATAGTGGCTTAGCTGTAGAGTAAGTCAAGAAGGATGTAGAAAACTGAAACCACCATAGCTTTGAATGGGACTACCACTTTTGATTTCTTTATGTACGTTGCTCTTGTACGAAAGGCAGTGAACTCATCTAGTCAAACTTGCCTACTGAGTTGGCTTCTGCTGCTTCTTGAACCACAGTTGAAATAAGCATGAAACTGGTATTAGAAGGTTTGTGCTTACCTTGTAGTAGATGTTCCCTGTAGAGGACTTAATCAGTGTCTAGTGTTCTGATGGATCATGGTTCATTTTCTTCTGTACTTCAGTTGTAAACTTTCTGGATGAAGAATCAGTCTGCTTGAACAATGTTACTGTAGTGTGTGGTAGGTAGATTTTTGTGCTTGTTGGACTCTCTGAAAGACCATGATGGTGCAAGCTATTTTTTGTTGGTAGTTACCTTCACTTCTACAATTCCTCTAAAGATTAGAAAATGACTGTTTAATCTGAAGATAAATTTTTGGGTTTAGTTTGCTACACTCATAGTATATGCAAGTGTGGGCATGTATATGCATGTAGTATCTTCACCCTAAGGTGAAGACTGCATTCATGTGAGTATCTTCATCACCCAGTCATATTTCTTACAGTGAAGCAGTAACTTAGGGACAGGAATTCTGGCAAAGTAAGCAAAAACAAAATCTAAGTACCTGACTAAAAAACTGAGGAAGAACAGTCTGAATTTTATTCAGAGAGCCAGCACTGTGCCATGTATTAAAACATCTGTATGTGGCACTAAGAAAATACCAACATAAATAATCTCTGTAGCACATTTCACATGGTGGTTACAATAGAAATTGTTGTGATATGTGAATGTGCTGACTAGAAGACACTTAGAAGGGTCACTGAAAATTGCCACTTTAAGACAGATGGAATTTGAAAACAGGAAGGCAGAAATGTTTTTCTCTTTCTTCCCCATCTTTTCATTGGACTAATAGAAAAGAGAGGGTCAAGGCTTTAATGATTAGCGAGGCTGTTTTTTCAGTAAGTTCTCTGAGACTTTTTGTTTTCAAAGAATCCTTGCTTTAATGTTTATTTTCAAGAACATATTTACCATCTTCAGTTTTCTGATTTCATGGTTTTTGAGATTTTTAGTGATAGGAAGAATGCAGATTTCAAATCATAAGGGTTTTCTGCATTAGTTATGATACAGAGCCTTTTATTTGCCAACAGAAGGACATGTATCGCAGTAAGTGTCATAATAATACATTTTGAGTGATAAGTTCAGAATTCTTTTATTTTTGTTGTGCGGATGTGCAACAAAGGCAGTTTTTAATAAACATATTTCAGGGAGAGGAGAGACAGAGAGGTTAAAGCAAGTCAGTTTCATTTCTTCATAAAAGTTTGAAGTTCAGACCTAAGAGAAGAATGAGTCTTCTATCCAATGTGGATAGGCCTCGGATTTTGTGCATTTTGTTGATTGAGACCTAATCTGTGACATCAGTCCAGGATGCAAGAAGACAGACTTGTTCCATGGGCCAAACCCAAGTGGTGTGAGCAGTGTGCCTCCATATACCACAGTTATGCTTCTCCTTGGCAGGCAGGTCCTGAAGGATTAATGTGTTCCTTACTGCTCTGAGAGTTACTGCTGCAGCCTTTGCAGACTGTAATACAGATAACTACAACATGCAAAATACTAGAGTATTTGTGTAGTAGTGAGCACTGCAGAGGGTACAGTCACATCAGAAGCCATACAACCACATATGTATTTTGTGAGTGGTGATCTGGGCTGCAATCAACTCCTTAGGTTACACTGCTCAGATAAAAAAGCAAAATATTATTTGTACAGTGACAATAGTTGAGTGTGCATATAGTATATAGATCCCTTTTAAAATATGGGAGGGCTATGACCTTGCATTCCAGAGGAGATTAAGTAGAAACCATCAGTAAAAGCTATCTGTAATCAGATTCTCTGCACAGTTTTTCTTTTAGTGCTTTTGATGTGAGATGAAGCCAGTGAGTGATGTGAAAGTTGCCTTAGCAGAGCATGAAACTTCCTAACTTCATGCATTTGGCACATGTTCAAATGGCTCTGTGTGGGGTCAGTTGTACTTTAACCTTGAGCTTTAGGCATGCTGCTAGAGTCCAAGCACTTTTTTTTAATTTGTCCTCTTCTTTTCTTGGTTAATATATTCTGTCTTAAAAGTGAAAATACTTAGCAGGATTATTTTGTTGTAGTTCATGTTTTCTATAAGTCAGATGTTAAATGTCATGATCCAAGGCACTTCTCTTTTTTTTCTAACCACTTTCCTAATTCAGAATACTATGTTAAACCGTTTCAGTTTGGGAACTGGCCCAAAATTAGCTGAGGAGTTTATGTACTCTAGTTGTCCTGCAAGCATTTATTTAAGTCTCCCTGGCTCAAGAGAAATGAACTGGTAAAGACTTGCTGTGCCTCAGCTCTGCCTGCCTAGCATCTCTGCAAACTATGAATTTAAAAGAAATGTGCTCTAGCATTAAATTCTTCAGTAGCAATCCTACTTTGCTTTTGTTGCTTGATGCAACAAAAAATTAGCACATATATCACAGCACTGCGTTCATGCTAATTAAAACAGCAAATATTTGATATTTATGATTACTTCTTACTGTGGGACAGAGCTTCAGCTTGATATCATCTTCTGTAGCAGTGTTGTGTTTCTTCATCTGTCTTATTCAATCCGTACAACTTCCTTGAAAAACACCACTTTTCGTGGGTGGTGAGCTGTGGCAGGTTCCATGAGTCTAAAAGAAAACTAGATAAATATCAGCAAGTTTAGGCATTACCCTAACACAATTCCTTAACATTCTCAAATCTTGCAGTGGGTCCATTTAAAAGAAAGATGTTTTGTCTCTTCAGCCACAGAACAACTGCTGAATAATACACCTCAGTAAGGTTATTTTGCATTTTTTCCTAGTCCACAGTTTAATGATTTGGATCACTTTTTGCTTGGAACACCACTGAAGTAAGATTCATGCTTTGCTACTTCTCATGCCACAAAAGATGTTAGCTTTCTTTTTTTTAATGCAAAACTCCTTAAAACATTCCTTTGCGCTTCCGTGCTATTGACCAAGCAGACAAGCAGATTTTTGAGGCTGGAGAGTGGTTCTGTATTTCATCTCTTCCATCTCTCCGTTTGTTTGGCCTATGGGATGTGACCATTAGCAAACAGTGCACAGCTGAGTACAAGTTCGTTTATAAATTCATCATGCACAGAACAACAGAGAGAATCCCTAACTCAATTTATATGCATACTAACAGTTTTCCCCCAAAGGCAAGCTGCATACTTGAAAGGCTTAGGCAAATCTGTAAGAATTTCAACCCTAGCAATATTGCAATACTGTAAGTATTTCAACACACTTATATTTGAGACAATTACCTGAAGATAATATTCAGTACATTGCAGATTAAGACTCCAGCATTTTTATGCTTGAGCGCAAATGAGAAAAGTCTGTATTTTAGGGTGAAAAGGCAAAAAAAGGTTCTTGCAATTTGGCTTAGTTTTTCTGTGCTCTAATTTGCCAATGTTAGAGCCCAAGTGTTTCACAGTGGGTAGGGTGTGGGGCAGTTCTGAGAGGGCCTTGAAGAAAGCATTAGACCATGTTTGGGACCTTTTGTCCAGCACTGTGTTTGCACAAAAGGGAATGCAGGTTACCCAGGCATCACATGATTCTCTTGGAATCCTCATGACCAGTCAGAGCTGTCTCTCTCGCTGGCAGCCAGGGCCAGGTGGGCAGGAGCTCTGCAAGAGGTAGCTGTTGTGTGATGAAGCCATGAAACGTGGTAGACTCTTACAAGGACCAGTTTGGCTTTGCTTTCTGGTCTGATGCTGGGAGGTTGATGTGTTTGTTGTACACCAACTGATAGAATTACCTTTTGTTTTTCCCCTTTTCTTTTGTCTTTTTTTCCCTCTTTCCTGGTGTCTTTTTTTCTCTCCTTCCTTCCTTTCATCTTTTTTCCTTCTTTCTTTTTTTTGTTAATTGGGAGAATAGCTGCACTTTTTTTACTTGTAATCTTGTGGTAGAAGACTCAGATTTTTCTAAATATTCTCTTTCTGACCCTGTGTTGCTTGTGTTTTAAATCCTCTTGACAAGTTGACAAGCAGAGCAAGCATGGTACTCTTTGTGCATATGTATAATTAACAAGCTGCTTGTATTGCCTCCTAGTTTATCATCCTGAAGAAAAAAATGTTTTCCCTCCTCAAAGAGTCATGAAAGTTAGAGGTGTGGTGTAACACGAGCACAGGAGAATAACATTACCAATTAATAACATTATCAGGAGAAGGAGGCTTGTGTTCCTTATCACACGACCATTTTTAAAGTTGCGTAATTATTAAAACTCAGCCAAATTTTCTGTGTTTGCATTTGACAGGCTCTCTGTAAAATGCATGTTTGGTCTAGTGTGAAGGAGGGAACATTTTTATTGAGCTCTGAACTCTCAGTTTTCTGTTTGTAGGAACTTCTAAAAAAATCACATTTTTACAGCTTTAAGCCATTTTAGGGAGTAAATCATAGCATTATTAAGTATGCTATCAGTTTAGTTGCTGGTTTGTGGAGCTCTTGGAAAATTGATATCTAGACATTTGGCTACAGTTCTGTCAGATGATATTGCTGGCTCTGTGGTAGCAGACTGTCTGATCCTGTATCTTCTAGAAGGTCATTGTAGAGAACTTAGCATGTGCCATGGAGTTTATGCTACCTCTGTTCCTCTGGAGATGTGTTTACAGTAAAGTAATGAATGGGGGGAAACTAGCAATGCGATGCACACAGGTAACTGTGCCTGGTAAAACTGAGAGGGTGAATGTGTGAAGCAGAACAAATGTTCTTTGTAGACTTTCTTGTTTATTTCTATGTACTTGCTATATAACGTAGCTGTGTATTGGACCCCAAAAGTGCTTCAGTCACTTTTGTTAATAACAGGACTATCTGACTAAAAAGGCTGTTCTTTGTGTTTTGTATCTTACTGATAAACAGGAAATAGGAGAATCCCAATACAAAAAGAAGTACAACAGTACTCAAGAAATATGTGGCTGTTTCTCTGGATCGCAACCTTTAAAATTCATGGAAGAACAACCATACAGGAAAAATTCTAAAATATCAATAACAAAACAGTGGGGAATTCAAAGGGTGTGTACTGAAAAGATAGTACTTGCAGAACGATAATTCAGATGTTGAAACAGTACTGACATACAAACCATAGTGATAGTAGATAACTGGTAAGGGAGGGAGGAGAGAGGGATTGTTGTTTGTAATAAGAAATCTGTGAATAGAAAACAAAAACAAACTTGTGGTTTGGGTAACCACATGGAAATGCTGTGAGATTTTTGTTTGTAAACTTAACCTGGATAATGCCAAGACAGACAAGGGAAAACCTATAACTGATATCCATTATGAACCTACTGTAGCTCTAAAATTTTGTATTTAGTCAAGCAGTCTCTCCAGGTTCATGTAACTAATATTTCAGAGTAAGACAATTGCTGATTTTTCTGTACAGAAATGAAAAACAGTGCCTTAAAAAATGAAGGAAGGGCTACTGCCTAATAGATAGGCCATGCTTGCTTTAATTGGTTGTGTCTCTGCACTCAGGAGAGCTTTGTGACATGTTTTGTTTTACAGTTACTTTGTAGAGCTCATAAAATAAAGTAAGTGAACGCAGCAGGAGTCTTTGCAGCTTTCTTCAAATAATGAAAAGGGAAATCTAAGGCTTTTATTACACAGTTATCTAACTTCCTGTTCTTCAGTCTTGCTCATGCTCTGGAAACCCCCCAATGTAAAAAGCTGCTTTTCTTTCCTGAGCTGAGCAGCTCAAGAGGCATCAACCGCAGCCCACATTGGCACAAATCTGTGGCTGGTAATATTTGCTGTGTGGTACAGCCCCACACCAACTTAAATGGACTATTGCTAGCCCATCTTTGCCTCGTGTATCCTAGAAAGACCAGATGTGGTTTTCTCCACAGTTCAGGAGACATGAAAATTATTGTTTGGTTTACTCAGAGGAAGCTGAGACTTTTGGGATCTACTCCCAGAAGACACATCTGCACTTTTAGAGACAAGCACAAAACTTTGTCCAGATTTACATAGCTGTGCATCTTCCTGGGATGTCTGAGTTGCTTTTACCTTGCCAAAGTATCTTTGAAAGTACAGAGCTGCGTTTCTGAAACATGTATGTAAACAGTCATGTGTAAACAAGAGGAACTGTGCCATCTGAACTTCACACCTTGTGCTCCTTACCTATTCTTGAGATAACAACACCACAAGTATACAGATAGTTGTCTAATAAAAAAACAGGGAGCTAGTAATATCCTGCTTGGTAAGAGGTTTGCAACATGTTCTTATTTTCAACAGCCCTCCTCTTTGATCTGAAGTGATGATGCAATGTTTAATATTAAAAACCCAACGAACACAAAGCTCCAAATCTACTTCTCACTGTGCTGTTTGCTTTACCTGTTAAAAGGAGAATTACAGTTCTTAGCCAAACGAGCAGAGTTTGTCTTAAAAAACAGACATGTACATTAACTGGTCCTCAGGTCCATACAGGTCTCCAGCCCAAACAAAACGCATACAATCAGTCATTACAGTGTGTCTCTAGCTCTTAGGATCGTGTACAGTTTATAGTAATAAAACTTTGGAAATAGGTAGTCCAGAAATGTCTCTGTTAAGCAAGGAATTAAAGAAATATCCCACATGCACAGAACATTCTGTTCATACGAACAGAATTCTACCTCATTCAAAGAGCAAAGTCAGGACTGTAACACCAAAGCAAATTTACAAGCTTAGAGTAAACGCTGGTTTCTTCCTTTCCTCACCCTTTCTTTTTTTGCTTCCTTTTTCTTTGTTGAGAATTACATTGCTTTAGAAATGAAGCCAAACTAGGCAGCAGCAGGAGTGGTACTTGCTCATCCGGTATGTTTTGTCTGAATGTTGGGATACACGTCCAGAAAATAGGATGGTTCTTCCTCTGCTCGGGGACAGTTTGAGCGCACACCTCCTACAAGGGGGAGACTGCCCTGGCCACCAGGCTGGGGGCTGGGACATTGCAGAGCTCCTCAACCACTGTGCAGAAACAGTCCAGAACTGATATGACTGGGGCACAATTCAAAAGGAATGTGATGATTATTTTTTTTTCCCCTCTCTACATCTCCAGAATTTCTGGTAGTGTTATGGTCCAGCCCTGCAGGTAACTAGACTGAGGCCTAAGTCTGCACCAATTCTGGTGATCCAGAATGACGATAGGTGTGAGGCAAAAGCAGCAAGCATCTTGAGAAACCTCAGTAGCATTGTCTATATGTCACTGAATGCGTCATGTCATTGTCATGATTGAGTTTGTGATACAACTGATGTAATGCTAATCATAGTCTTAGATGTGTAGCAGAACCTTCACCAGATGCTATGGTTTCCTGAATCACAAAATGTCACAGAAATCTGATCAGTGTCTGTCCCCAAGCAAACAATGCAGAAGCACATTCCTATTCTAGTTGAAAAACAGAAGTTACAAGCTTAGTCAAACCTTCAATTTTCTTTTATGATTTTATTTATGAAGGTAAAAGTTTTTCCTGTCATTTAAATTGTACAAATTACTGAATTTAGGGAGATTTTTAAATACAGTGCGAGTAAAATTTTGCAGTATGTAGCTGTTGTAATGTAGTACTTGGTCTAACTAATTTAGTATCAGTCAGAAGAGTGGATTGTGTCTCTGCTGTTTCTAGTGATGGACCTTTTTTGTTGAACTTGATGTGTAGCTGAGTCCTGTAGTCCTTCATGATGTAATGATCACTGCAAGGGAGTTAAAATACTTGCTTTGAAATTTTGACCTGCAAGTCGGTGTTCACAAAAATACCCTCCTTTTTGACTGAATCTCAGTCTATGTGCATAGATGTTATGTGTAAAACAAAATCCAGGGTTTTAGTCATGGGAGTTCTTTGCAGTTCACCTCCTGAAGAATCAGGTCTTCGCTCTGAACATGATTATAGAGGAAGGTGGGTTGTGGTGAAAGGTTTGAGAAGAAAGTTTTTTCAATAGAAGTACTGCCATGATGGACACATTCACCAACAGGCCAGGTTGATTTTTCTCTGAAGATGGTCCTGAGAACATGCCTGTGGGAAACTGTCAAGACTCTCAGTGTTTTAAAGTACTGCTCTGCTCTGCTCTCCTCTCAGCTCTTGCATACTTCACTGTGAGGCTTTTAAAACCTTTGTTGTCTCAAAGGAAAACAGCTGTTTCATGGCATTCTTAAATAATACAGACAGTATCTTGTGAGCTCCACAAAATACTCCTTAACCATTTACAGGCTCATTTCAGAATGTCAGTACAGTCAGGCTGTAACAAGCTGTCACTTATTAAGTTGTACAAATTCAAAAGTCTCCTGTGCAGTGCAGTATTTAGAGTCAACCTCCTGGCAGCACTGACATCTTAGACTGATGTGCTAAGACATGAATTTTTCATTGATGTGGTTGCATACTGCTGGAACACGTGTTTCTGAGGAACACTAGTGTTCACCAGCACAGGCAGCAGCAGCAAGCTATATACACAGTGACATGTACCTGTATGTATATATAGTGGTCCCACCACCGCTGCAGGCAAGTAGAAGTATAATTATAAATGCTCTCCTGTTGAACAGGAGTTTATTGTACTAACATTCTTCCCTGAAATTCCACTCATACTTGAGCAAGTGCTGCATAGTGCCATTGTGACTTGTGCAGCGTGAACTTGAGGTGTCTTTTATTAAGTGTCTGCACATGCCACATCACTTTTGCAAAACAGCAACACAAGCATTTGTCAAATGCAGTGTTCTTTTCATAATTAAATGTGTGCCTTTTTAGTCAGGAAGAGCAGCTAATTGCATCTGTCTGTTTTGATATTTCAGTAAAAAAAAATTTTTTAAGTCTTCGGAGTAATGTGATGCACTTAGAGCTAATTATGTCAGCAACATGTGTTATACAATGAAGCCTTTGAAAAAGAACTATGAATGAAAGCCAATTTGGAAAATGTCCATATAGAGTAGTAAGCATGCTCTCTGGTTTCGGAATACAAGAATTCTCTCGTGATACATCCCAACTTACTGTTAAATCCAGGCTGCTTTTTTTCAAGCTCCTTTTGGTATGTTTTGTGTAAATTTCCATTATCTTAAACCGTGGTGATTGTAGTGCATTAGTTGTTAATCACAACACAACCGTATGATTTTTTTAAGGAAAAAACCATAATCTTTGTCATGTGAGTATGAATTACTAATATTGGTTAATTATATCTCATTAATCCTAAGAAGAAATAGATTTCTAAAATAGGTGGCAAAATACTATCACAGAGATGCTAAAGATGCTTGCCTATCTATATAAATCCTATGGTAAATTTGTCATGAGATTATGTGATGGTATTAAGTAATGGAGTTGTAAAGAACGGTCTACAGAGTGACTATCACAAAATGATGAACCTGAAGAGATCAACACATAGGTCTGATTAGAAAAAAAAACCGTTGTGTTGTTTTTTTTTTTTAAGGAGATGTTTGGCGGTTAGTTTTGGGGTTTTTCATGTCTGAACTGTATGGCAACAGAGTACTGATGGTTAGGGAGAACAGGGCTGGATACCATAATGTGAATGATGTTTTGCGGTATCAGTTGCTGTAGTTCAGTCCCCCACAGAACTGGATTCTTCTTTTTTTCAGATTCCTGACTCAGGACAGGCTTAAGATATTGGTGCTTAATTCTGGCCACATGAATGTTTGATGTGCTGCTTGGAAGGGTAAATGGTTACTATTCACTTGCCAATAAGCTGCATAGAAACACTGATATACTCTTTCTTAATTAGCATGCTGTTATTATTATGGCATCATGAGAGATTTACACAGACTGTATTAGCAGTCTGGCTCTGTAACAGCAACCTTCTGATATGCTGAAGTGGCCCTATAAGAAAGATGGAGACAACCCTTTTAGCATGGTGTGTTGCAGCAGGAAACAGGGCAATGGTTTTAAACCGAAAGGTGGGAGATTTAGACTAGATATAAGGAACTTCCTACAAGAAAGCTGGTGAAACACTGGAACAGGTTATCCAGAGATGTAGGAGAGCTCCATATTTGGAGTAGATCTGGATGGAGCTCTGAGCAACCTGTTCTAGTTGGAGATGTCTCTAATCACTGCAGGAGGCTGGACTAGATAACCTTTGAAGGACCTTTTCAACCCGAAGCATTTTACGATCCTATGTCTCACCATATGAGTCAGCTCAGATACTGCAAGTCAACAATGCAGAACAGTTTGGGCAGAAATTGTCATGAAGTCCTTTCTGCAGCTTGCTTTGTGAGCCTTGTGTGATAATTCTAGAAGCAAATATGTTGCAGTTCCTGCCGTAGAAAAATAGATTTAATGCATTTAATAGTATTTAGTGTTTGCTTTCTTCATCCTTTTGTGTTTGAAATCGGGGCAAAAGTGAAGCGGGGGAAAGCTCTCTTCCCTTATTGGCCAGTAATAAATGAGAATAGAGGAGAAACTAAGGGCAAGGTTATTCAGACCTTTTTTTGTTTCTATGGTAATGTACAGTTTTGTTTTCTTGAGGATTATCCCACTAGTTGCTGAGGTTTTATTGCTTTAAGAAGGGAGAATTGACAGGGCATACAAGGTTCACAGCAGAACCATTGGTTTGTTAGGAGTGGCAACAATACTTGTATCTGTGTTCATACTTGAACGGTGTTAAATAAGATGTATCATATGAATGTAGACAGCTTCAGGGTTTGTTGCCTATTTTAACACCAGCATGGGGGAGGAAGGAATACATGTGTTTTCTTGTTTGAACTTGGCTTTAAATGCTGAAGTGATTGAGAAAGGCCATACCCAAGGAAGGTTTCAGTCTTTAATTTGGGTATTTTCTAAACCTGGGTATCAGTAATGGACAGGGAGCAAAAGGTAATACATAAAGCAAAATCGAATTTTAGACCCCTCAAGTTTTAGGAGGAGCTTGATCCTTCTTTTTAAGCTAGCTTTTTTTGTTGCTCTTCTTGCCTCTGCAGAGGAAGGTAAGGAAGAGGTAACGAAATTGGCAAATAAGACATGTTTTATCACCTCAGTGAGACTTTTTAAAAATGAGTAATACTGCAAATGGGACCTCTTACTGAAAAAATTGCTATCAGTTACTGTGAGAGCAGATCTTTCTCACGAATGCTTATATCAGCTAGAGACTTGCTTAGATGTGTAGTGTTGTGTTCTTCTGACCCCACTGTGTAGCAGTGATTTTCTAAATGAATACTTCTGCAGTTACTATTAAAATTAGTATTAATTTTTTTATAAAGTCAGGTTTTCAGGAGTTAAGAGTATTCTTGCAAGAATTCCTGGGGAATGTTGTACCTCCTCACTGTCTGAAAAATGAGCATTTCTGCTGTGACAAAAATGAAAGGTCCCAAATTGCAGGCATAACTATTACCCAGTGATGCAATGAACTTGCCAAGATAAGTATGCTGTTAAAAATGAGCTGTTCAGGAGGAAGTGTTTAAAATGGAAATGTAATGCTGTTTGTAAAATTCCTGTGGCTTTTGTAAGATCCATCATAGTGCTTTTTGAAATAACAGGCAATGAAATGGGTGTTTTTGTTGCTGGGTTTTAATCAGGGCTACCTGTGCATAGAAGCGTTCCTTTTTTAATGGAAGCCACAGCAGTGAGTATGTGTAAACATAAGTACAACCCAAATTTTATGTCAGGCATTACATTTGGACTGACTGTAATAGATGAAATTTCATTTTGGTAAGTATTCTGTTGCTGTCTACTACGTCTTTGAATGCCTTCCCTTGAGCCGTGTCAAAGTTCTTCACAAAACTATAGGTTGATAAAACCAGGTTTTTCCTTTGTAATTAATGTGCATCTATGTGTTCATGTGTATCTACCTGATTATACAGACAGCCTTTTTATTTTTCTTGGGTTTGTCAGTAAGTCCTACCTTATCCCTATTTGGGCAGTGGTTTTACAGGCTGTTGCATTGCATTCAGTATGCTGTTGTCAAGGGCACATTGGCAAGCTGTGACATTATTTTCCTGGGATGAACAAGAAGGCAGAAAGATAAGCCAACCTAGTTGGAAAGTGTATGGTAGTTGAAAAGTAAAAAACCTTGAACCTTATGATTATAAAGATTACTTTTGTCAGGTCATATTTTTCCTCTTGGAACTCTGTTCCTGTTATCAGTTTGAAGAGATAAAATACAAGATGTTTCTACGCATGACCTCTTTTTTAACCATTCTTATCATTGCTCGTAGTGGCTGAAACTACAAAAATGTAGACCTATAGAAAATGCTCAGTGTTAACTGCACAGATTGCACATGTAAACAGCCTACACACACGTATATATCTATATATAATCATCTGTAGGTAAACCTGCATGAGTAAATACAGATAAGCTAATCCTTTGAAAGTCTTCCTGTGGGAGGTTTGTTAGAATAAGTAAACTGCATATAGAGAAAGAAAACTATTGAAAGGGTCGTCTGGCATTGAAACAGGCAGCTCAGGATGGGGGTTGAGCCACTATCCCTGGCTGTGTTTAAAAGTTGTGTAGATACAGAGCTTAAGGACATGGTTTGGCAGCGGGCTTGATACGGTTAGGTTAATGGTTGGACTTGATCTTCAAGGTCTTTTCAACAGAAATGATTCTGTGAGTCTCTGTTCTCTTTTGGCCTTTCTCCTTTTTTTTTTTTCTTGAGTTGCTACCAGAACCTCATAACTTGGGCTATGTTTTGCTGTGAGGGAGGAATGGGACTGGTATTCTCCAGATTTAGTATGAGCACTGATAGAAAGCTTCTTCCAGCGCCCCTACTTCTGGCATCTCCACCTTTCCTACTCTTGGCATTATTCTTATTCCAGGTAAGCTGGGTCTGTATTTGCTTTGCTTTTACCTGGGCATCTGCATCATGCTGTTGGGAGTGTAAGGGTTAGAAGCTCTTGCACAGTCCCAGGGTTGAAAATCGTTATCTGTGTAGTTGCTGTGTGGAAGTGGAATACACACAGACATCCTGGTGTGAGTTACATGGGCTCAAAAGGCCTGGATGCTACTGAGGTAAATCTTTGAGATTAGAAAGAGACTATTTTATTTAGGAGCTGTAAAATGTGTACAGCAAAGATCATGGAATCATTAAATAAGGTACTAATGGCAAAAATTCATCTGTGACATTAAGCAGCTCCACCTTCCTTTTCCTGATACTTTGAAAGCATGGAGTGAATGTATCAAGGTAGGACTTAGATGATTTTTCTTTATTCTAGTGCACACGTTCAGCTGCGATGAGATGTTTCCAACTTCTGTTGCTGAATGCAACATGGCGCAATGAGTGACACTTTGAAAGAGCAGCTGACAAATGCAGATTTCTTTACAGGTTCTGTGACAGTGTAAGCTATTGCCAGGGAAGAGGCTACCAGGGAAATATGTTACCCCTAACTAAACTTCCCTAAAATTTAGTGCTTACTGGAATGTTTAAATCTGGGGAAAAAGCAAATATGGGCAGTTGTGTGAAATGATACCATACAGAAGGGAAATGATGGCTTCTGTGCTAAGGCAGAAGGTCACCAAGTGCAGCAATTTCCAAGATAATTGTATTGGATAGCCCTGCATAGGTCCTATTTTGCAAGGTGGTAGCATGTAATTAAGCTTGTCTTTTTATCAAGTTCCTCAGAGGTTGTGTTGAGTGGTTAATGCTGCCTGTTGAACCTGCAGCCTGAGAGATCTTCCCACAGAGTTATGGGGTTATGGGTATCCTCCAGTGACTTTGAAGGGTTGCATGGAATTCCTTACTTTGCTACAGACATCTTGCATCTCTGTTTCCATACGTGCTTCTCCCCTCATCTGTAAAAAGGGTTCCCTGCCAGGTGTCTTCTCTTTAATGTCCAAATACTAAATCAGAAAAGGGAGACAAAGGATGTGCAAGAATGTAGTATCAAATGCGTAGCCTTGCCCAGATGCATGCCTATGTGAAATGCTTTCTCTTTGCACTGCTGCTTTATCAGTAACCTTAGTTTGACCCATAAGTCTTGTTGGTAAACAAAGTCCTTTTCACTCAAAACAGCATTTGTGGAACATGTAGCTGGAATCAGATCAGTTCTGTTACTTTTATGTTGATTCCTCAAAGTTATGCAAGTACCAGTCTTGAACTGTAAAGATATTTTCCTTTTGTTTATCTCTGTGCAAAGCAAAATAATGAACACTTCCTACATTTTACTTGTTCTGAAGTTCTCATACAAAGTTTGTTAGTTTTTTAAAAAAAACCTGTATTAGAGGCTCGTAAGACAAATAACCAGAGGATCATTTCTTGGCTGTACGAGAAGTGAATTATGATAAAATGGTTTATCACCACCGATAGCAGAATGCTGATAAATGGCACTGTTTTTTCCTGTGTTTGTCTGTGGGTTTGAGTTTCCATCCCGTCTCCCACCCTGTCCAAAGAAAGCATGGGCTAGAAACTGTCCTCATTGTAAACAAAACCAGATCTCGTGTGACATGGTGTTTCCCCAACCTGTCTCCTGCTTGTTTATACAGGTGCCTATAGAGGAATGTGGGTATTTTAAGTAAAGCGTCAGACCTGATAAACACAGAAGTGACGGGGTCACATTCTAGAAGTGGTGTTCACCATAAACAGGGCAGCATTTTAAAGCTGCTAATATAGGCCATTATGTTGCCTTTTGTGTGTTTCACCAGTGCTGGCTATACTGACCTGTGGCTGTCCTTTGAATGTGTTTGTGCATCTACATGTAAGACTTTTCTCTACAGCTCAGTTCCCGCACCATTTCAAGGCACTTTTTCCTTTTCAGAGGAAAAATGTAACATACCGGAGGCACGTGGTTTTTTTTTTTACAGTAAGAAAATTGTTTTTAATCCTATTATCTACAGCTGTGTCTTAAATCAGTGTCTCTTCCTGTTGTGTGGATATAATTTATAAACAAAATTAAATCTGGGAAGATACAAAAATTACTGTAGATACCATTATGATAATAGAAGTCTGAGGTTTCAGTCCTCCCTGCAGCATGGATCCCAATTTTTGCCTTTGCTCTTGACAGTAGGGAGGTCATCAGGGACAACAGGGCGAGGGTTGGAGCCTGTGCGAACAAATGCTTTCCACAACAAACTTAGTTTTCATCTCCTTTTTGAAAACACTTTATTTTTGTAGTAGTATCAACATCCCTGCTAAGAGTAGGAAGACATGGTGTTTTGTTGATTTAGCATAGCAAAAGTGATATGCTAAATGTATTTAGCATATTAAAAAATACATATCAAAAATACAGCTTGAGGGCATTTCTAGAACTCTTAACAAGGTGGGCAGTGTAACTATACCTGTTTTTGAAGCCTTACATCTGTTCTTTTCTAGAAAAGAAAGTGTGGATTGTTTTCCTTGTATTTGTCTCTTTTTTCTGCTATTGCTATAAAAACATGAAGATGTATAGCTTATGGGCTTCCAGGTCCTGCGAGTACTCTTGACTGATCAGAGGAGTTGCTCCAGGGTTATGTTCAGTTGCATCTACCTGCTGACAGTGGCTGAGACAGATGTGTTATCATGGAGTGTTTATGAAAGACTTCATCTTAAAAAACTCCTTTGTATTTTCAAGTCTTCATTTCTATCTATTGACCTTGATTTTTCTGGGCATCTGAAGTTCAGGAAGAAGTGGGTGCTAGTTAGATAAGCAATATAGGCTCAAATGTTAAAACTTGTAAGTATAGCTGACTCTCCAGATGAATGAGTGAACGGTGTGTTCAAAAGGGCTTCAAAATTTTCGAGTGCATTTGCTGGTTATGAAATCCTAGTTCTAATGTTTTGGTTGGGATTTGCGCTTGTGGTGAAGGTCTGATAAGATGGAAAGTTTCTCAATGGATGAATAAGTAAACAATAACTGGTAAGACCAGAAAACAGAGAAAGCATTGAAGAAAAAACTGAAATGGCATTGTCCCAGGTTAGTAGAGCAATATTTTTGAAGAGGTCTTTTCCGCATAGATTTTTTTTTTTAGCTGTGTTTCTTCAGTGCAGAGCTTATTGTTCTTTCGTCATCATGTCTAAAGGACTTCTAGCGTAACTAAAGAAACTGTATTTTTCTTGTCCAGCTTTCCAACTTCTACTTCATAAACACATTATCAAGCAGAATCACATTCATACAGCCATTTGGAAACCTGGGTACGAAAGGCTTACAGTTTGGTTCTCTTCAGCTCAGGGAGACCTTCACTGTGAATGCATGTGTAGTTACTCTCCCTAGCTGCAGCTGATCTGGAGGCAAGACAGTGAAGAAAAGCATGTCTAGTTTTCATGAGGATAGATTCAGCTTTGTGTTTACGGTCTGAATTTTCAAGCTATTTTTGGAGGGTTTTTTTTATTAACGTTGTTGTGGACAGGCGAAGTCTCTTCAGAAAGCTTGTGCTCTGTGGAATGTGTAGTCTCCCTGCTGAAATGAAAACTCTGAGGGGGTAACTGAATACTCCCTGCTGTCAGAGCATTGCCAGCTTGAAGAAAAAACAAATGCTTACTGAGAACAATGAACATTCCTTGAAACCCTAGGAGACAGATTTTTGACCCACTCCTCACCCCCCTCCCTTTTTTTTGGTGTGCATTCTATACAAAAAAAAAGACCCTGTCGGGGTCTTCAGGCCCAGGTGGCAGGACCCAGGGGCTTTCACACTCCTTGTCAGTTCAACTGGTGCCTTGCTCAGGACACAAGAGCTCTGCAACTGGTGGGTGTCTGTTTTGGAGTTTAAAATGTGTCTTCCTAGGAGATATTTAAATTTTTTTTTTAAACTTCGTTTGACTTTGTCCCTACAATTCTAGCAATTAATCTCTGGCTTCCATTAGTGTGTTTGTGCTGCTTTTCTGACCTACTGAGCTTCAGACCTCAAGACACAGTTCATTTAGTAGAAACCCAGAAGTTTTATCTGGATCTGGACACTTGAAAGACTTGCAGTTGCCAGTTAGGAGGCTTGAGACACATGAGTCCAAAGCTGTCTGCTCTCTTGATCAGCTCTGCTTACCTTCAGTGTGTACAGCAGCTATTCTGTACTTGACATACTTGACCTCAGATTTTTTCCTTGCATATAAGCAGTTTCTGCTGCTGCCCTCTTGTTTTCAACCTTACTGAAGATTTGCAGTGATGTTCTGCAAATTCTGAGTATTCTGGTAAATTCTTGACATTCAGAGGCTTCACAAGCAGATCAGAGCTTGAGAACTAGATATACTGGGATGTTAAAAACTTGCTCTGTATTTAATTACGTGGGTTTATTAAGATGATAAATTCTGGAAAGAAAGTTTCTTGATTTGTATTAATAATGAGTGTTTTAGACTGTGATAGAAGACTGCGTGATTTTCATGGCATTTTTTTGGCTTAGATTTATAGGTCTGGAGATTTTCATGAACATTTATCCTAAACTTATATAAATATGAGAACATTTATGCTCCTGCGGTGAGAGTTCTGTGGTGTATGAGATCATCTTAATGTACTTTCTTCAGGAGATAATTGGTTTTTTAATTTTGGTTATTTAATTTATACTTTTGTTGCTGGAATTTCCTAAAACTTGTACTGTGAGCTTAAGAGTTTGTGAAGTTACCTTTCCTCTGGATTTATCTTGTTATGGACGTTGGTGCCTCAGAAGATGGCAAATCTTTATGAAGCTTTCTGCAGTTGGGACAGTTATGAAGAATTACTCTTTGTAGGTTCATTGGAATTTAATAATGTGGGACTTGGGGAGATACAGAATGAGTGCAAAATATAAGGAAGACATAAATGAAAGTCTTTGCAGACAAAGTGTCAAATCTGCAAGAAGTGGGATGGATAGCGAGGGAAGAATAAAATTAAATTTATAGATCAAGAGCCCTCGCAAATTCAGACGCTGGAGACTGTGTTGAGAGCAAAGTGGATGGGAAGAAACTGAGAAAGCCAAGGGCCTGAATTGCGAAGTGTTCAGCACCTACAGCTACATTTAGAATCATAGAACTGTTCAAGTTGGAAAAGCTCTTCAATATCATGGTGTCCAGTCAAGTCATGTCCCCAAATGCCACATGTGCATGTCTTTTAAACACCTCCAGAGGTGGTGACTACACCACTGCCCTGGATAGTCTATACTAGTGCTTTTTAGTGAAGAAATTTTTCCCATTATCCAGCTTAAACCTCCCCCGGTGTAACTTGAGGCCATTTCATGTCATACTAGCTCTTGCTACTTGGAAGAAGAGTCTGACCCCCACCTCACTACAACCTCCTTTCAGGAAGTTGTAGTAAGCAAAGAGATCTTCCTTGATCCTTCTTTTCTGCAGACTAAATAATCTGACTTCCCTTAGTTGCACCCCATTAGATTTGTGCTCTAGACCCTTTACTAGCTTTGTTTCCCCTTCTTAGGATTCACTCCAGCAACTTAATATCTTTCCTGAACACAGTACTCAAGGTGTGGCCTCACCAGTGCCAAATACAAGGAGACATTCACTTCCCCACTATAATTGGCCACACCATGTCTGATATAAGCCAGGATGCTGCTGGCTGCCTTGACCAGCTGAGTACAGTTCTGGCTCATGCTCAGCTGGCTGTCAGCCAATAATTCCAGGTCCTCTTCTGCTGAGCACCTTCCCAGCCACTCTTCCCTAAGCCTGCAGTGTTGCATGGAGTTATTTTGATTGAAGTGCAAGACCCAGCGCTTGGCCTTGTTGAACTTCATGCTGTTTGCATCTATCCAGTTTGTCCAGATCCAGAGCCTCCCTACTACCTTCAAGCAGATGAACACTCTCACCGAACTTGGTGTGGCTTGCAGACTTACCAAGGGTGCACTTGATTCCTTTCTCCAGATGATGTAGAAACACTAAGCCCTGGAGAACCCCGACTGGGGTTGGCTACCGGCTGGACTGAACACCATTCATGAGCACTCTTTAGTCCTGCCCATCCAGCCAGTTGTTAATCGAACAGATCACGCCAGTCCAAGCCACAAGCAGTCATTTACCTGGGAGATACTGTGGTAAACAATGTTAAAAGACAAAAGTCCAGGTAGACAACATCCACAACATTTTCCTCACCCTGTTCTAAGAGATCAGGTTAGTCAAGCAGGACTTAACCTTGAGAAATACATGCTGTCTGGGCATGAATGCTTGTGTGTACTGTACATGCTGCAGATGATACTCGAGATGATCTCCTCCATAACCTTCTGCTGCAGTAAGGCCAGACGGACAGGCCTGTAGTTTCCTGGATCTTCATTCTGGCCCTTCTTGTAGATGAATATCACGTTTATTCACATCCCACTGGGACCTCCCACAACTCTTAGTAAATGGTGGCTTGATGAGCCCATCTGCCAGCTCCCTCATGACCCTTGGGTGGATCCCATCCAGCTCATAGACCTATGTGTGTCTTAAATGGTGTAGCAGGTCAGTAACCATTTCTTCTTGGGTTATGTGGGGGTTCATTCTGCTCCTATCTTCCAGCTCAGGGGTCGAGGCATTCATAGAACTGGTCTTACTATTACATTCTGAGGCAAAGGAGGCATTCAGTACTTCAGTCTTTTCCCCAGCCATTTGTCACTGTGTTTTCCCCTACATTCAGTAAAAGATGGAGATTCCATTTAGCTCTTCTTTCGTTGCTGATGTATTTATAGAAACATTTTCCTAATCTAGACAGTAAGTTTTAATTGGATTTTGGCCCTTCTGATTTTCTCCCCGTGTAACTTTACGGCATCCTTACAGTCAGTCCTGAGTTGACATCAGTTCAAACTGTTGGTACTTGATAGTCTGTCTGATCAAGCTTTTGATTTTTCTTTTTTTTTAAATGTTGAGAATGTTTAGCTTGTAGTGCTGGATTTTAGCTTTACTGGGGTGGAAATTGCTAAAACCTGACTCTTTAATTTACATTGTGTGTGTGTTTCACCGCATTATGAATAGCTGCGTACAAATTCAGTGCATATGAGCAGCAAAATGATCTTGCAGTGAGTTTCCTTCGGGGTTGCCGTGTTCTTCAGCATGCCACACTTTGTTTTTCTACCTTGTTAGTTAGCTATATGGATTGTAACTTCTCAGATATTTTCTTAAATGATTTATTTCCTAGGCCAGCTTCTTAAGCAGTATTTGGGGATTTCATTGCATGCCAGATTTCTAGAGTTGACTGTGCCCTGGAGTACACAATTACTGGTTACTTTCTCAGAGAGCCAGTTTTTAAGATGCCTGCGCAAAGCTCTATTTGCAGGTATAATTCCCTGGACAGCACTGAATGAAGCTCAGAACCACAGATGCTTTTGACTCTGATTTCTGTCAAGCTTTCTGGTTTTCTCAGGAGGTTTCTTCCTTTCTTCCTTCCCGTTTGTTTCGTATTTGAATGGTCATGCTGTCATTATATTTTCTTTATAGTGATTTTTTTAAACATCTCTTTATTAACTAGTTTGAGCACTTATTATATTAATTACTGGATGATTTTTTTTAATGGTGAGAGCTCATTAAATTGCTTTAAAGGTGATCTTGTGCCACCTCAGTAACTCTACTGTGTAATATGCTTTTTCTTCAGATTGAAGATGGGAGCAAGGCTGCAGCTGTGGACAAATTACTGGCTGGGGACGAAATTGTTGGCATCAATGATGTGGGCCTTTCTGGCTTCCGACAAGAAGCAATCTGTCTGGTGAAAGGATCACACAAGACACTGAAGCTTGTAGTAAAAAGGTAAGCTGCTGCTGTTCATCTGGAAAACCAAATTTGTTCCGGGTTGTCAGCTACTAGGCGATTATATTTGCCAAGATTTATCAAGATGGTGGCTTTCATTCACTGCTATTTAGGCACATTATGCTGTGTTACCTTCTCCTTGAATGCAGACACTTCGCTGGTGTGGGCCCAAAGAAAGGCAATAAGGTTAGTGAAGGGTCTACAGAACGAGTCTTGTGACTAAGAGAGCTGGGGCTCCTCGGTTTAGTTTGAAGAAAAGGAGGGTGAGGGGAGACCTAATCTCTGAGTGCAACTACCTGAAAGGAGGTTGTAGGGAAACATGTGTTGGTCTCTTCTCGCAAGTAACAAGCAATAGGATGAGATGAAATGGACTCAAGTTGTACCAGGGGAGGTTTAGGTTAAACATTAGAAAAAAATCCTTTACTGAAAGGATCATCAGGCCTTGGAACAGGTTGCTCAGGGATGCCCTGGATGTGTTTCAATGTTGTGTAGATATGAAACTAATAGATGGGAAGTTTCTTAAAATAATTTTGACAAAGGTGAGCGGACATTAAACCTTGCAAATTCTGGAAAAAACCAATCAAACCAGGAAATCTGTACAAAGAAATGTTTTCATTAATTTCATCATATGATGGATTAAAACTTTCTGATTAATTGCTTTTATCAAATTATACCAGTCAGTCTGTCTTCTGAGAAATTTGGGTGTCTGTGTTAAAATAAAAAAATAATCTAGTAGTAACACAGAAAATGCAGAGAATTGGGGTGTGACAGGTGTCCTGCTCTACTCTGTAAGTAGAACTGCTGTTTCAGGCTGTCTTAAGTAACGACTATCTTCTGTGAAGTAGTACTGATAGCTAAGAGGTACAGAAGCAAGCTTTTATTCAAGAAAGTTATTTCTTTTAATAGAGGGCATTAACAGAAGCCAAATTCCTTTCAAAAGTGATTGTTTATATCCTTAACAATAGCTAGAAAGTCTCCCAAAATTTGGGTAACACTGAAGCTAATAAATGCAAAATAAAAAGCATTCCAGCTACTATAAATCATGTTGTTGTTTGGCAGTTTCAGCTTGCACTGTCTATTCTAGTAAGTGCTCTTCTGACAGCAGAGGTGAGATCAGCTGGTCCTGACACAGAAAGGGAAAACTTCAGAGCTGAGAGGTTTTATAGATGTTGAAGAATCTGCCAAGACAACAAATCTTGGTTACTATGAGAAGCTTCAGACCAAGTGGAAGGATTCCCTCTTTCTTAGTGTTCAGTTTTATGATAGTAACTTGCTCAGAATCTGTGAATTCTGGTCTATCTTTGGGAACAGCAGGCCATTTGATGATGAGATACCCTCATGAGAGACATGGCTGTGCCATTCTTGTCATTTACAAGTACTTGATGCATTAAGTTTTGGAGAACTTTCATACAACATATCAAAGAGTGATTTGCTGGTGAGGATTTGTGGCTGTTTGCTGTGGGCAGCAGAGCCCCATTGCTATGTGTGCTTTTGATATAACACTGATAGATTCTCATCCCTCTTCTTTTTTCCTTCCCCAGCACATGTGCAATGGGCTAAAGCAACCTAACTGTTCTAGCCAAAAGGCTGAATGACAGGCTGTTTTTAGGAAAAACATTTTTGTCTTAAATTCATTAAGGCTTCTAGAAACTTCAAGAAGCAAGAGCCTTTTGGGGCATTAATCTGCATAATATTAGATACCATTTCATAAAACCTACTGAATGAAATTAGTTGGGGTTTTTGTCTGTGTTTTTTCTACTTTGCTCTTTCTCTTGGAAATTTGCCTTAGGACATCAGTCCTTTGACTGTCAGAAACCTTTTAACATCCAGTCTAATTTCATTCTTGGCTAGCTTGTTCTCATGCACTGCTCTTTGTGTGCTGAAATAGCTTTTCCTGTTGGAAGTTCAAACGATGCAGGTTTTTATAAAAGCCTTGTTGCGTGCTTTCTTTTGGAAGTCATGGTTTGAACAACAGTATTGGTTTTTATTTGCCTTAGATCTTAGGCTGAATTTTTATGCGTGCTTTAAACTGTCCTGTATTTAAGCAAGCCAGTTGTTCAGTCTTTGTATGAGCACTTCTGCAGGTCTGGATTGAATTGGATCAGGGAGCTGATCTGACTGCAAAATTACTTGGGAAGTAAGTTTTTCAGCTGGATAGAACCTCCACATTTCAGAGGCAGTCCCACACTACAGTGACTAAAAATGGCAGCTGTTTGAAGATTTCCAGTCTTCTTTAGATGCACCCTTACTGCTCTCTGGGGACACTGGGGTTCATCTCACAATTGCCTTTCACTGAGTTATATATAAGATGAAGTATTGAGCAAGTCATCTTACTGTCTTCTTCTGTGCTTTCCCTGTGCCCTTTATCTGGCACTGTGACACTTCTCTATAGTGGTGCTCTAACATTTTATTCTCCCTGAGTGTCAACGTGATAATACAAAGCATAAAATAGACAAATGGTTTGGAGTTGAACAACCCAGTCCTGAAGGCTAAAAGAGTGTTTGGTTTAATTGTGTTTGTCCTTGGTAGCTGTGAGACCTAGCTTTGGGAAACCTAGCTCTAGACTTTGTGTGAAAAACCTTTTTCCTTAGAGTTCTTTGTGGCATCTGTTTCTGATGACATCTGTTCTGTTGACTGAACCACTGCACCGTTAACAGCTTTTTGAAAACTCTCAATGATGTGGAAACCCAATATTTTAACAAAACCGTTATTCTTCCATCCTCTTAATATCTGTGGAATTGATACAGACAAATCAGGTTTTATTTGTCACTGCTCAGAAACATCTTCATGTGTCATACGGCTCATTTTATCCTAATCTTATATTGATCTGACTATTTCTGTGCATGGGAAGCAGTAGCACATGCTATTTTTAATATAGATGTCTACTGTATCGCAGCCAAAGTCATAATGAGTAACGTGTATCGTTTGCAATAATTAACGTGTGACTGTGGCCAAAGTTTCTCAAGGGGCCAGTGGTGAAAATTCCTTTTACCCACTAATTCTAGATTTGATTTGTATAGGGAAAATAACACTGGTCTCAAAACAGGAATACCAAATAATCTGCATACACGTGCTGGATCTCAGCATGCACACTTTGCTGTATTTTTTGGAAGCACCACATAGTTGTGGTCTCAACCAAATCAGAACTGTGCAGCTGGCTCAACAACAAACACACTGTTTAAGTAGCTTACATACAATGATGGCTGAGCAAGTGTGGTGTACTTTTGCTATTGGGTTAAAAGAGGACTTGGGAGGTTTCATGTTTTCTCAAGTGGATTTGCCAAAACAACACAACTTAATTATGTGCTAGTTTTTCAGTTGTTTCTTGAGTGGTAGATTCCTTTCTTAGGAAAATGGAAACTATGCTGAGGATAGATCTTACAGGAACTGTGTGGGAATTACTCTTGCTTTAGAAAATATGTATGCCTCTCTCTCTCCCCCTCTGTATTTATATATATGTAAAATTACGCTGAGTAGTGATTATCATATACTGTCTGATTTCACTGTTCTGCACATGCTTCCAGTTATTTAATATAATCTCCACACTTATGCCATCAGCAAATACCACGAATCTCTGGGAGTCTGGAATAATGTTCACTATGAAAAGGGACACATTCGACTGTTAAAAATTGACACATAGGTGATACTTCCATTTGTGCTTTATTAAGATTATAGAGAGAGTGGGGTTATACAGACCTTGAGAAACACTTTAAGTAGTTACGTGGGGTTGTCCTGTTGGCTAATTGAATCATCTATTAGTCGCAGTGGAAATGGTTGGGCAAGGGAGGGAGTAGCCACAGACTTCTTTTCCTCAGGATATGGTGGTGGTGGTGGTAAACTTTCAGTTTAACTTGACCAACTTTATGAATACTGCCAATGCCTGAGAACCAGCCTTCAAGCTCTGGAGTAGTTCATGGTCACACTGTATACATGAGTGGGCTTGTTTCTATAGCATTTCCTTCCTAGAGCATTTAATTTTGATGCCTTTTATGTGGCCAAAGCACATGCTGCATTTGCAATGCTGCAGAGTCCCTGGTTACAGGAGAGGGAAAGACAATGAGAGCATAGTCCAAATGCTGAGATTTACTGTACAAAATCCTAATAAGGGCAATGAATGTAATGATATGTAAAGTATAAACACCTAGTTGGAAAGTTACGGTAATCTTTAATGGCACGGCACTTAGTGAAGACAGCCAGGCATTTAATTGAAGCAAAGCAGGAGAGTTTCTAAGGAATGTCTTCAGGGCTCTGAGATTGTGCAGTAGTGCCTCAGAGACCTGAGCAGAAATCTGTGAGTAAAATTCTGACAGTCACTGACAGCTTGCAGAAGGGAGATCAGTGAAATTTTGCCACGTTCTGAGTGGAAACATGTTCAGCACCACCTGTGACTATTAAATAGTGGGCTTTGAGTAATCCACTCATACCCATCTATGACTTATGGAGCAGCTGGCTGTGTACCTCATCCCTGTGACTGCAGGGGTATCCTGTGAAACTTGACAAAATGACTTTGTGAGCTGACTTGGGAAAATTAGGGATTTGTTTCCTGTATGCTTACAGGATACAGACAGAAGATTGTGAACTCTGCCTCTCACCTGTGTTTGGTCACTTGACAGTTGTAGTTGTACAGATATTGCAATAGTTATTATGGGAAACAAGTACAAAAACACATACAGTTTTGCAGGTTTTAAGCAAGTGTTATGCATACTTAGTCCACGGTTATGGTTCAGTATTGTTCAGTTAACCAAATGCATTTGTGGGGAACCACTGTTAAGAATAAAATCTGTTTGGCTTTTAAATTTGATTTCTTTGCTTCCAGAACTAGCTTTTGTCTTGGCAGAACAAATAACAATGATTTGTCTCTTATTGCCCACTAATCATAATTCTTCTATTATGAAGATTGGCCTTGGCCATAACTGACCAAGAACAGCTTTTATTTTTGTTTTCAGTGCCTATGTTTTCAGCCAGACTTTGGAAGTAGGTGAGAAATGGCAGTAGGGCTCTCTAGGGCTGTGCCTACAAGCTCTGAAAGAAGTAGACAGATGTGATAGCTCCTTGGTACCCATGTTTCTTGTACTTGAGGTGAGCGTGTAACAGCGTGTACCTGTGCAGGTCTTTGCTGTGCATTTTCAGAGTGGGTACTTGTAACTGATGCACACAGCTTTAAAGTTGAAGGCTTGAACCTGTTTGTGTGACTGCAGTTGGTGCAAGGGCTGCACCGTTAACATTCCTGTTTTGTAAGCTTTTTTAACAGATGAGGTTAGTGTCTGGCTGCAGGTCCACTCCTTTGCTTTGAGTGGGATGGACACTTTTAAATGGATGACAGAAAGGATGTCCTACCAGTTGTGCCTTGTGATGGAGAGAGGAGCAAGCCATGGCATTGTCAGGGCATCACCAGGGTTGGAGCCTCTATTCGTTCCCCTTTCATACTGCCAGTGAGCTACCATGGCTCACAGCAGGGATGGCAGGAACCAGGTAAGCATGAGTGTAACACATGAGAACTGCACAGCATCTACAGCCTGTGCTTTTGGGTAGACTTTAAGAAGGTGCTCCCTGGAATGCCGTAGGAAGTGCCTGGCAATCCCAGCAGTATCTTTCTGTAAAGGAGTATTTAATGGAACAACTGCCATTTAAGCCACTCCATGTGTGCTCAGTGGGGATCCACTCAGAAGGCCAGCTGGCATGAAGCTCCCCTCCCACTTCTCCTCCTCCTCTTCCTGTGTGAGCCTGTGCTGGTGATGAAAGGAATGGGCACGACAAAAGGATGAGTATGTACTTTTATCTGACATTTTCAACAAACTATTCCTTGACAGAGTCCTGATGAGGTCCATTTCCTTGGTTACCTGTCAGTGCAGTCACTTAACCAATGTGTTAATGGTGAGAATCCATATTCCCTTACCATGACCTTAGCAATACCACTCAGGTGTTTGGATGTTTCCAGGGCCAGCTGTCTTTTTAATGGGGTGTACATCTAAAAAGTGCTTCTCTAATTTTCTGCCCATCTCACCCATCTCTTAGTTGTATTAGCATGAGTTAATTCATGCTGTTAGTGACATACTAATGGACATTTGAGGTGAACATAAGCTTCAGTTACTCCAGCTGGTGGGGTATTGTGTCTGGTTTCAAAGAGCAAATTGTTGTCTCCTGGTTTTGGATGTTTGTCTTATACAACTGTCAGGATTCTTTCGATACCTGTGTTGTGACTAATATCTTTTCATCTTGTGGTAACCTTCAGAACTAATTTCTTTACAGCCTGGATTTTTTCCTACTTGTAAAGCTTGAATAACAAAGCAACTAAAATACAACAGATGTCTCTATATTTTACCAAGTCAACACTATTAGGGTAATGTTTGAAGTGCTAGGAGGGGCACAGACATTTCCTTGTAGGCAAAAGGAACCCTCTGTACTTTGAATGTGCTTATTCAGAAGGTTACTTGTGGTTATGCTACTCAGTTTTGTGAGGTAATTAGCAAAATTTGGTGATGATGCTTTTTTTGTGGAATGGAATATGCATCAGGTGGTAACAACCTGTGAGTCAGGACTGTTTTTTATGGTTTGTTTGTGGGTTCTTTTTCTTCAGTCCTGCAAGCACTTGTTGAAATGGTTAATTTTGAGCATGACTAGTCTCATTCAATTTAGTTAGAGCATTCACATGACTGAAGATGAAAATATATGCAAGTGCTTACAGGATTTAACCAGAGCTTTTTGCCAGGTGATGCATTGCCTTTATTCTTAAAACTGCTTTCCACTGGTGAATTTCAGTGCAACTCTTAATATATCGGCCTTTGTGTGAGAGGGGGAAACAGCTAAGCCCTCTGAAATTTGAGAGTCTAAAGACTTCCTCATTTTACACAGTACTTTCATGTGCACACACAGAAAATATTTGTGTGTGTGCATTTAATAATACCATAGATCGCTGCAGACTCCTGGCTGGAACAGAATTACAACCCCATCCAGAAAAGACCGAATAAACAATACTTTTTCTGTCAGGAATCTTGCTTGCTTTTGGAAGTAATGCTTCTCTGTGTGTTGTATGCGTTTTGAAATATTGGATTGTTTACAGCAGCTTTTTAGCACATAGGAGTGGTTGGTTTGTTTAAGCACTTGTCAAAAGCTTTGCCGTGCGCATGTACAGCTTCAGAATAGCAGTAGTACTCCTGATTCAGCGGATTGCATTTCTCCTTACGGAACTTTCATTATAGTTTACATATTTTACTTCACGAAGAGCGCCTGACAAGATTGAGAACTTGGATGCTGCTTTAGTGTTTCAGTGTCAAGTAGCCGACCCTGATGAACGTCGAGATTTTATGCTCTACTTCATTAAGTAACTGTGTAGCACCTTCCAACTTGAAAAGATTAGTAAAAGGTTTTAAAATAATTTCTGAATCCAACCCGTAACTCCAGAGATGAAGCACTTAAAGGAAGGGCAGGAGTACAAGAGTGTTGCAGCTTTAGTTACTGAATAACTCAACAAATTTGCATCTTATCTCTTACACAAGAAAGCCATTATTTTACGGTCATTGCAGCTGAATCTACATAATACTGGGTCACCTGGCAAAACAAAGTCTGGCACAGAGACACGGCTACCACACTGCTGAGTTATACAGCCTTTATGCTTTTAGCTCAGCTTCATGCTGAGTACAGAAGGACAGTGACAGAAGACAGGGTTTGGGGAAATTTCTGCTGGGTCAGTTCTTTGGTCTGGTTCACAGAGTAGCCATGCTGGCTGGCAATCACATTAACCAGGGATCACATTTGATGGGGACAGATTGCTCTGGGAGATGGTAATACCTTCAAAATCTGATCTGCCATAGGACATGTCAGAGCAAAATAGCTTTTCCAAATAAAACTTGAAGCACCTCAGCTAGTGGTATTGCTCTTTGTGGAGGCTCAGCACTTTGCATCGTGTGGCTATAGTGTTTTAACCCAAGAATGAGATGAACCAAAGCTGAACTGTCCCCTGGAATGCCGTAGAACTGAAGGAGCTTTCTTTTCCCACTCCCATTTTTGGATGTGGTTAGGTAAGTCACAGTTGAAATTGGTTTGGGAATGCACTACATGTGCATAGAAACTTGCAGTGTGGTTTCTGAGGAAACTCAGTTCATTTAGATAGCTATTGAATGGTAAGCTTATTGCCATAAGCAGCTGGGAGGCAAAAACACACCCGTTGTTTCTGGCCACAAGCAACACTAGGGTTTCCACAACCATGTGCTCCAAGGATGAGGCAAGTTCCTTCTTGCTGAAGGCAGCAGTGTGTTGGGCTGGCATAGGCAACTGCATGCTGCTGTACTTGCTAACTCTGTTCTGGAAAAGGTGGTGTCCGAAGGCTCCTCTGCTCCTAGTTCTTCACCTCAGCCATAGTGAGACAGCCTAAAATCCTCCTGTGATATTTTGATGACTGTTGCTGCTGTTGGCACTTGCCCTATGAGGGGCTGTTTTTCATCAGTGTTACTGGTGAAAGGAACCTTTTTTGTGTTTACATTAGCAGTTAATTTCTTTAGTACCTTACTTGCATAGTGTGATAATTTCAAAAATATTGTAAGGTAAACTCTTCTGGAACCACTTTATAACAGAGTTTTCAGTATGTGAAGCACTTGAGATGCTTCTAGGTGATAAATACTAATTGTAAATTTTTTTTGTTTATGCTTTAGTGGAACTTAGATGTATGATGGCAAAACCTGAGGTAAGAGAATAAAATGAGGAGTTTATTGCTGTCTAGCCATCAAAAGGTAGCGGAATATGCACAAAATAGGGGTGAGGGAAATGTGTTTATGTAGCTTTATATAACATGCTATAAATCCTAAGGCCAGCACTTTTATCTCAGACATCCAGATGTGCCTGTCTAGCTCCCCAAGGCAGAACAAGGAAGAACAACTCCAGAATATGAAAGCTTTGTCATTGTAGTTTGTTGTGAATTTAGCAGGCAGGAAGATCAATGATGTCATACCTCATACAACTTAATACCTCATTGTTGACAGTGCATATCTTATTTATAAATGAAACTGCTGTTCCATCCTGTTCAAGCCTGTACAGTTGGGCTGAGGTACAAGGAAAACTGGAGCAAACTGTGATGGTGAAATCCTGATTTGCCTAAGTTAATGACTGAACTCTTCAAGGGCACTAGAGTTGATAATGCACTTGTTTATATGTTTTCACAGAGCAAAGTAGACCTTTTTGCAGGTCTCTTTAATTTTATTTTATGTAAAATGGCACTTACTAGATTCCGGGTTATAGAAAAAGCTACTGTGCTGTGCTGCAACTCCTTACAGTGCCAAGTCTTTCAAAAGCAACACTGATGACCCTAGTGCAACGTTGCTGTCAGCTCCAGTGACAGATATGCAGAAGTCACACCAACTGGTTACCTGATGCAGGGGAATAATAATAGGTTGCTTTTATTACTTAGTTTCTATCTTATAGAATAAGATAGAAACCATAGAATTCTGTTACATTAAGTATATGGTTATTTTTAATTTATTGTTTTCAAATCTTAGTTCTTTTTCAGGGATGCTTTTATGGAGGCAGTTCATATTTTGTATAAAAGCAATGCTACAGTTCTGTTTGCTCCTTCCAGAAAAATAGACTATGCTACAGTCTGTCAGAATTTTTCTTGGAAAGGTGAGAAGGGAGTGTAGTGGTGCACAGAGACCAAAACCAAATGGCAAAAACCACAGTTTTGATGTTCTGATAGCTCTCGGCATTGAGTTCCAGTGAGTAACAGTTATGTTCTTTGAAAAGAGGTGATATCAGAAAACTACCTCTTAATTTCAGGTCTGTCAGTTAGAGTGAGTAATGTTAAACGTGATTAAAACCCTAAACCTGCTGAGTAATCTTCCTTTGAAAACAGAGAAAGATCAATGAATGTGTCTCAATGTTCATATTTAAAATTGGAGCCACCCAGAATCTCCCGACTTCTGAAGATCAAATCTATAGCAATTAAATGTCTGAGTACTTCTTTTAAATGTGGAAATAAGACCTCCTGACCACAACAGATGAATTCTTCTGTTTTGGGGTTTTTTTTGATTCTGCATAGTTTTCCCTGTGGTTGAATCCTTTGCTGGTAGCGCTCTCTTGTGGCTATTATTTTCATTAAATGACTTCAAAGGAATTTCAAAAGCGTGTGTGTAGAGCTTTGTGCCCTAGAACACATGCAGCCTCTTTTGGATAAACATTCCTATACTAACTACGGTTATGTGCATTTTGATGATGCAGGAAGTCCAGTCTAGACAAAAGCATCCCAAATGTGCTTCCCAGAACATCTCAGAGGGCACAAGTGTATTGATTATTTGGGTTTTTAACTGTTCATCATTTTAGTTTTGATAAAAAGCTGTATGCCTAAAGAGGGACAGAAGAGAGGCATGATGAATTGTGAAGCCAGACTCAGATAAAGGAGAGACTATTATGGGCACCTTTTGTCAACAGGCCATGTCACAGGTGCTGCTTTTCTTATGGTGTCAGTCTCAGTGATGAGCAGGTTTCTCCCCACAACTTTGTTATTACAATAAAGAAAAAGGGATCTAGGAAACCTTTCCCAGTGAAACTGATATGTATGTTCCCAATGAAAGCTGCTCACCCTGGATCAGTATTTTCTGGTTCCAGCATTGGGATAGGAGAAGATGGGTGGATAACTCTTGACCTATTCTGTTGTCAAATAACGAAGCTCTTAGCTGGCGTTTAATTTTTCAGTGAGGAGACAGAGCCTTCTGGAAGCACAGTAACAACCACGCTCTTTCAGGAATATTGTTAAATTTTCAACTAGCCTTTTGTAAGTGTTTTCATAGCAACTATTCCACTTATTATTTGCTGCTGTTTTCCAGCAAATATCATGCCATACTCAGTATTCCTTGTAGTAATTATGAGCTTGTTTGGTCTGTTTGCTGTTTTTTCTGCAGCCTAGCAGGGCGGCTCATCAGTATCTGGCTGCAGATTAAGACTCTGGGGGGAAAAAGCTTTCTAAAGCAAATTAAAAATCCTATGGGGAACTTGATTTTTAACCTGTTTTTCCTGTTTGTTTGTTTTTTTTACCACTGTACTAACATAATTCCAGTACTTTTTCAGATAGTGGATTCAATAGTACTCACTCTATGCAATTTATTCTTCTGTAACATAGACTGAAGATGGACTTGCTGCTGGAAATTCAAAAAAAAATGTTGTCTACACTTGACTCACTTCTCTGTTTTGCTCAAAAAAGTCACCAAAAACAAAACAGTCTTTGTCATAGGGACTTTTTATTCTCTTTGGTAAAATAATGACTACATATTTTTTAGACTCTTGCAGAAACATCTTAGAAAAGCGACTCATTACAGTCTTTCTTTAGACTGCATGTGCACACACAAGCATGTGTGTTAATGTTGATAAGCAAGGGAATGCGCTAGCTTACCTTTATTCAGGCTACTTCTGAAAAAACACCACTCACTGTATTAGCTTTAGCATCTGTGGAATATCAATACTTTCACCTTTATATAAAGTGCAGTCATTTTCTGATAGAATATTGCAGTCTGGCTGGGATCATCTAACTTAGAGCAAGTTGACATGGCAGCTATTAAACTTCTTTGTAATGGTGTCATTCTGCCTTACGCTGTCTTAACTACATGTCTTATCCAACTATGCCAGCAAAAAGTAAGACCGCTGCTTTCCCCTTTTGCCAGCCTCCTCCTCTCTCCTGGAATTTGAGGATTTCTGTAAATCCATGGTACTGCCAGCATTTCCTTGGCTGCTGTAAGGGCACCCTCCTTTGGCCAGTGGAAAGCCATTTGTTTTTCATACACTTGACGTTGGTTGGTCCATTGATAAGGACATTGTGATGAGGTCAGCTTCTCATGGCAATCAGTCTGCTGTGTTACAGCATAGAACTAATAATACTATATAGTCATCGTGGTGTTTAGTGTGATAGGTCAGTGAAGCTAAGCAAAACCTGATTTTGGAACATAGGCAAAGATGGAGGAAGGAGGTATCTCCTTGTCATTCTCCTGGGCTTGTACCTAGTAGTACTTCAGAACTCATCTTTTTTCCCCCAGATAAACTCTGGGCAATGTGTTACTGTATCTCTCACCCCATCCCCACGTATGATGAGTCAGCAACTGCAGCAAACTTATATGTGCAGACCTGGCCAGCCATAGGGGGATTAATGGTGTGACAACGGAATACAGCTTATTTAAAAAAAACCCAAACCTTACAAAAATGTTCTTTGAGAGCATTCACCAACATTTGTAACATCATTCTCCCTGGCAAATGGAAGCGTGCTCTGGCCATTTCTCTCCATAGGTGATGATTTTGCAGTGCTTTACAGTACTGTGGTTATTTATTTTTAGGGGTGTCACAAATTGCCTCTGTTTTGGTATAAGTACCGCTCCCTTAAGAGACTGTCTTTGGTTTAATGTATAGGAAAACAATCAGTAACTCTCAAATGCTATTGATATCTCATCAGCTCTTAAGAGGCCCTTGCTTTTCTGGAGATTTTTTTTTAGCTTTTGTTCCTTGTCACTCCTAGGTGACATTAACTTCTTTACAGTGTAGTGCCCCAGGCTGGTCTGTTCAACAGAAAGTTTTGGCAGCACAATCCTGGTGTATTTTCTACATGCCATGTCAAACACCACTTCAAATTTAAAACAAAAATCTGTCATCCTCCCTGTTCCTGCTTTAGGTTTACTTTTTGCGCTTGTTCGGCTTTTCCCCTCCAAGCTCCGCAGGCAATGTTCGCAGGAGTTGCTCAGCAGAGTTACTGTTATGACTAATCAAAACTGCTGTGGCCTCTTAGCAGGGAGCAGTAACAAGGCTCCTTTGTGAGTCTAATTATATCCCATAAGCTGGCACA
Organism: Upupa epops; assembly: GCA_013397515.1. Taxonomy (NCBI): domain Eukaryota; kingdom Metazoa; phylum Chordata; class Aves; order Bucerotiformes; family Upupidae; genus Upupa; species Upupa epops. The sequence continues at coordinate 181,087 of VZRI01002775.1, forward strand.
GTGGTGTGGATTAGTGCAGGAGGAGGACAGTCCAGTTAGTTGCTGAATGCTGCAGGATCTGATGCTCTGCTCCACCAGCATCACCCACTTTTGCCAGCTACAGAGCCCAGCAGGTGCCTTCTGCACCCCATGCATGCTGATGCAGCACACAGCTATGGCCCCATTGCTTCCCCATTGGGCTGGTCCCTGATGTGGAGGTTTGCCTGCCAGCTGGGAGTCATGCCTAGTTCCTGAGGAAGGGGTGCATGGTGGTGCCTGGGTAGGTACGTGGGACTGCACTGGAGGAGGAATGCTCCTGCCGGGCAATCCAGGTGGCCAGGCACTAGCCCCTGATCAGCTCCAGCAGCTCCTAACCCTTACTACTACTTGAGGTATGCAAGCGGCCGGGGTGCCTCTCTTGGCTTTTCTGTGTCCTTATGAACTTGTTCATGGAGGAGAAAGGGAGCAGGAAAAAGCTGTAACTTTGCAGGGTTGTCTCCAAGTGCATGTGATTAATATTTCATAATAGAATTGTTGCATTGGATTTGGCAGGTGTGGAAGAGGGGAGGTAGCTTTGACCAAGAGTATTTTGTGGTTTGCTTGCCAATTTGTCTTCCATTTCTCACACAGCCTGGGCTTCAGCACGCTTTGTGTTGCTAAGCAAAACTTCTCATCTCCCACTGGTGGCTTTCAGGTACTATTTTTCAAGAGGTTTGCAAATAGTTTTCTAGGACCAGTCTCTTCATCCAATTATGTAGCATCAGGACAAACAGAGTAAGAGTCAGTTTGTTAATGAAACTTAAAACATCACAGTCTTGAGCTTTTATTGGTGTGAAAACTCAGTGTTAAAAGTTTCCCAGGCTGTGAGCGGTTTGCTGACATACATGAAGGTTATGCAGGATGCGAGGGGATTTTTCTGGAACAGTGCAAGGGGAAATGAGTACACTGATAAATGTGTGACACCAAAATTTCTTGTTTCTCCCTGTAAATCTATAGAAGGAATCATGGAATTTCTTCTTGGGAAGGAGAGAAATATAGCAAAACTAAAAAAAACCCAACTGAACCTTAAATACACTTGTCTTATGTATGAAGGCTGTGGAGAGGAGGGTGTTAAAAATCTTGTTGTGCCATATTTATCGATTATGTTTTGGGTTTTTTTCACTGCCAGGCAGTCACTGCTTCCTGCTTTTCAAGAACATATGCTGTGAAGGTGGGGTGCTAGAGCAGCGTGGGCTCAGGATATGTTTCTGCCTCTATCTGCTTAGTGATGACCAGACCGAGCAGCCAGCTCCATTAGAGAAATCCTTAATCTAGTAAGGCTAATGGAGCTTCTCTCCAGCATGAGCTGCTTGGGTAGGAACTGCCTGTCATATTTGTAGGACAGTATCCTACAAGAGTTAAAATCAACTGTTGTTTGTTACTGTCACTTTATGATAATATATAGCAGAGGTTTGGCACGTAAAACAATTCACACATTTCTGCTGACATGAAGCTGTCAAACACTAGACGTTCATCTGGACCACTTCTGTAGTGTGCCTTTCACTGACCTGTATATATAGATACAGGTATATGAAAAGCATCTCTTTCTCTTCTTTGAAGCTATTTAAACTCCCCTAAGGGAGCTCTATACCACCCTAACACCAGTATTAAAACCCAGTTTTGTTTCCCAACTGAAGAAGACTACATCTAGTACATAGCAACATGTATATGTTACATTACAGATAACACAAGGAACTGAGTACTGATTTTTAGAGCTGTTTCAGTGCTCTGGGTTGAAATGTTCGCATACAACCATGAGAATACAGCATTATTTGTTTTAGGTTGTCTGTAGATACCTTCCATGAGGATCCATGCTTTGGTCTGTGTGTGAAGAGTGCACAGATAAATTCAGCTCGTAAATGACACAGTCACTTCAGAGGGATGGTGATAGCCTCTGCACCTTCTTAACACAAGCATTAGCAGCAGGAGTAACTGAGTATTAGCTAAAGCTTTTTTCCTCCTGTGTTTTGTCATCCATTGTAACTTATCTGGTCTTGGACAATCATGGAGGGAGGTAGTGATTTGATTTCTTTGTATCCAACCATATGCTTCAGCTTGCGGCTCTTTAGTTTTATTTTTGCCAGATTGATTGCCTTGTCAAACTTACTCTGGGTGATACTTAGGGTGACTAAAGATTGAGATCTGAAGGGGTGGTGTGAGGTGGGCTGGAAAATTAATAATCTGTTGAAGATTTGTGTTGTTAACTGCTGTGAAGTTATTCTGTTTTCAATCTTGCTCAGAAAATAGCTTTTATTTTGCTGTGAAGTGACTGAGCCCAGCCTTCAAGTCTAATGATGTTAAATTGGGTGCGTATTTTGGCACGTTCAGTTTCTGCAAAGGAAGCCTAAAAGTCTGCAAGAGCATTATCCACTAAACAAAATCAGCTCTGCTCTGGGAGTCTCAGAAATCAGAGTAGTCTGATCACTCTTAAACTTCCAGCTCAAAGTGGTTTTATGTATTTTAAGGCTGCCATACATCTGTTCAAAATAAGGCCTGCATGTGTTGCCAGAGCACCCAAATCAAGGGAAACAACATTGTTCCACTTAATAGGTTACATGGGTTTTACTTTTTGGTCAGTGTTAAATTTACTGATGGCTTGAGTGTGTTTACATAGTGGCTGGACTAGGATGGGTTCTTCACCTGGACCAGTGGCTTGGACAAGCTGTTTCTCTGGGGCAGGAGGTAAAGTGACTCGTGGGTGAGTCTGTTGCACAAGTATTGCCAGTTTGGCTTTCATTGCATTTCCTTTTGTTAACTCAGTTGTAGTCCCTGTCTGCATCTCTGGAAGGGTCTCACATTATTGAAAGGACTGAAGAAATGAAACAATTTGCAGGATTCACACATACTCCTCTCTTTCTGTGTGTGTGATGGTGGGAAGTTTGGACTAGGAGTGGAGAATAGGGAGAAGTCTGAGTATCCTGTAGGTACAGTACTCTATGCAGAGAGCAGTGGGACCCATCTTCTCCAGATACCACTGCAGAAAGAGGACTATCACTGTCTCTGGATGACCCAGTTATTCACCCATAAAGGAGACCATGCAGAGAAATGGAAGTCCTTATCACAGCTGGCTTCTGTGGCCATCAGCTAGGTCTTGGTCTTACTTAACTACTGTGCCCTTATCAGCATTTTCTTGTGGAGGGCAGGATTGAAGGTTGGAGTCTAGCTCAGTTTCTGACAGAACGAAATGTCAGGAGATGAAGCACATGTAGAGCCAGCCTAAGCAGATGTAGAGCCAGCCCAGCTGCTTCTCCTTGTCACTTTGCAGTCTCCATCTCTTCTCTAGGGATGAAAAGCAGTGGCCTTACCTTTCTCACGGTAAGGTGCAGATCTACAACCCTGTAGGCTGGCAGAACCTCTCACTGACAAAAGTGACAATGTTATATCTGCCCATACAGATCCCTTCTGCTTCAGTGACGTCTCAACACTGCAGAGATTTGGTCCTGATTTATACAGGCATAGGAAGAAAGTAGCTCATGGACCAAGAAGTTGCAGTCCTTTGGTGGTGGAGAAATTATAGATGGGTGTGTAAGTGTTTCAAATTGTGCTGCTGCAGTCATCAGTTGGAGATTATTCAGTTCCAAGTTACAGCCCCATCTTAATTAGCTTCTCCACCTGAAACTTGAGCTGCCCCTGGGAGGTAAGGAGGGAGAGGTTACCTGAGAAGTTGATTGTGCAACCATAACCACCTTATGCCTTGGGCTTCCAACACACTAAGGGAGCTGAGATTCCATGCCCAAGTTATGAGCTTTGTAATGTGCCAAAACTCTAATGTCTGTTTTTGGTCTGAAAATAGTTATGACAGTAAAACCCCTTTTTAAAAACAGTGCTATATATCACAGTGATTTACAGTTGCATGGCTGTCTTCAGATGTCACATTCCATGGAAGCACTATAAATTTTTATATACACTTGTTTGTGTTATCCACAAGGGGCTCCCTCAGAAGAGAACTTTTATTTTTCCACCTTGAATTTTTTTTTAATGGAGCAGTTTTTCCTTTCAAATCTCTCTTGTGTCCACCTGAGACCAAGATACCTCAAGAGACTGTTTCTGCATAAAAAGCTTATTCAGTTCTTTATCAGTGTAGAAAACAATGTCGTTTGTCTTTTTCTGCAGTATTGCACTCATCTTTTGTCTCAGGTATGACTAAGCTGGAATAAATGGCTTCTGGATGTTCTGTGATGCGGCCAGTACTTATTTGGGTAATCTCTTGAGAATCCCAGGTGTTAAGAGGGCAGGCTGAGTAGTAGTATTTGAATATTTAACAAGTGCGAGCACTTAAATTGGTGAGCAAAAAAAGGCTTCATTTGAACCTTGAAGGAAGCAGAATATGTTTTAGATTGGAAGTAAGATACTTTATTTTACTATGAGTTGATAGGGCTGCATCCTCTATGTTAACATATCTTCTGTGTTTCAGAAGTTGGCTAAATAGTTCTCATACTAAGAAAGGACAGGTACTGGGCTTAATTTTGGTGCAAGGAAGTTTATAGTTACAGTATTGTGAATCCAGTGGTGTTGAGAATGAAGTTGTCTCAGGATTCTGCTGTAAAGGAGTGTAGGCCAGACAAAGCTCAGTACAGGGTATGTCAGGAGTAAATATAGATTGAGTAGACTGAAACAGAGAGAGCTGAGAGAGTCAGAGATTTCTTTTTTGAGAAGAATATTTTGTTTGGTGATTTTTTGTCTATGTTTTTCCAAAGTGTCCTGTGGATTCTTGTGGAACAAAAGACTGTCTTCCTCTGTTTTCTTCATTCTTGTTGAAGATCAGTGGGTGCACACATGCACACATACTATGTGGTTACGTATTTTTAGGCATATCGTCTTCATTATTCTTAGCTTAGTAGATACGTGGAAATTTTGAAGTGTTTTGGAAGTTTCAGTTCTGGAGCCTAATGTGAATTCAGGCCTGCAGACTGTCGCTAAACTGAATGCATTTTGAAAGCAGTGTATTGAAAACATTAAGGAACTTTTACCAGCCATTGATAGAGCTCTTAAAACTAGTATAGTCAACTAGCCTGATACACTGGATTTGCTACCTTTTTAGTGTTTTCCTACATGTTAACTTGATAAGTGACTACAGCAACGTTTTTTGTGAATGCACTTTCCTATGGCACTGCAAAAAAACCTTTCTGGATGCTGACATAGGTGGGAAAAGATGTGTAGGAACAAGTCTGCAAAAGGAGTACAAGCTTGCCATGTTCTTGGAGAGGTTAAGAGGGGAAGAACCAACCCAAACCCATGGGACAGGGGCTGGAGAAAGGAAGGAGATGACAGTGCTGAAGGGGAAATCATTGTAGTGATTTCATCCAGAGATCTGGTTGATCTGAGCAAAGAGCTGCCAGTACAGAAGGTGAAGGTATAAAAACATGTTGCAAGGAGCTTCTGTAATTGCTACAGGATTAGGATCTGGGTAGACTGCTATTAGACCAGGCTTATTAATTGCTGTATGGCTATTCATTTGTTAACAGCTTTCCTTAATTAAGACACCATTTTCTTCAACCGTTATGTTTTTTTTAATACATTTTAAGCAGCAAGGATAATAATTCAGTATTTGATAAAGGGATTTGCGAAGTTAATTATGAGCCACATTTTCATTATAGTTTTTTCTGCTCATCAAAGTAAATTAAAAAGAGTATGGTAGTGCAGTTGTAGATTTGTCTTCAGATGACAAAGCTGATAAAGACTTTTTTTGTCTGAAAATTCTCTTATTTTTAATTTGTCTGCATGGGCTTTGATGTTGCTCAGTATCACCAACGCTTTTGTCTCTCAACTGTACAGCTTCTGCAGTTTGTGTGTCTGTGTGTTACGTGCGCAGTCTTAGATGTCTGGGATTTTTCACCTGTGGTTGATCTAGCTGTCACTGGACAAGGTGATGTAGGCAGCAGGGCTCAGCTGTCTTAAGGTCACAAAAGACGTTTTTCATATACCGAGCTGATTAGTTTTCAACAGTGGTTCATCCAATTCCAGTGAAGTCTGTCACAGGGGATTTTCCCAAAAGAATACATGCTAATATGCAAGGATAGCAGGTTCTGAGAAACAGATGGGGTGTTTGCTGCTCTTAATGGAGAGAAGCAGAGTCTTGAAACAGAACCTCTGGTGTGGCTCAAATGTTGCCAGTAGTAATTTGAGTTTGTGTATGTCAGCCCTATTGTGATTAGTCTTAGAAAGCAGTGCAGAGCTGGCAAAATAACTGTAATGCTGCTGTTCATTATTTCTAATACTAAGAGCTTCACCTTTAAATTCATTTTCTGAGACTCTTGAGCTGGCATACTGGCTTTTCAAATCTCATGTAAGCAGTGTTTGATTAATTACAATATGAAAGCACTTCCATGTAACTTTTCAGTAGATACTTAATAATCTTCAACAAATTTTCATCTCAGATAGATATCCATAAGATGTTTTCTGTAATGAGGTTGTGTGGAGGGGAAGAGATGATGTTCGTTGTTTTTATACAGCTTACTATAGATGTAAAAGGCATTGCCTTGAAGTTACCCATAATGATAGTTACCAGTAGTTCTTCGGGTTTATAAGTCACCTTGAACAGGCATTTTATATATTTAAAGTGTAATCTCCGTGAAAGTGAGTATGTGGTATCTCCACACAGCTAACTTGAAATTTCAGGTTCTGATTTCACATGGGAATGCTTCTTGTTTGTTGGCTTTTGAGAGGAGCTAGCTACATAACGTTAAGTAATCTGAATTCTACACAGTTGCTTGAGAGAGAAAACATGGAATGTCTTTCTAGGGGTCGATGACTCCTTCAGTACTCGATAGAAAGGGATGTTGTTCATCTGTTTGAAAGGAGGGTAAGGATTAAGAATGTATTTTGACAAATAAGTGCTCTTTAAAAAAAAATTGTTTTTTTAAAAAGAATTGTTTCTTTTTAGGAAAAAACCCAACCCATCCTGTTCTAATCATGAGCTTCCAGATTAAGCAGTTGGGTGAGGTCTTCACCATCTGAAAGGAGAAGTATATTGAACTATTCAGGGATGAAAACCAGTGACATTGTGTATTTCTTACTTTCTGTGGTCCCTGTGTTGTAACTGCAGCTTCGTGGTGGTATTCAGCCTCCTTTTTTTTCCCCCACCAGGGATTCAAAAGACTAAAAAAATCAAATAACATTTTTCATAAACTGAGAGAGGTGATTGAGTAGTTTATTTGCAATGGTTTTTTACATTACCATTTAATTGGATTATATGTTGGTTTTCTAGGGTATTTTAATCTGTTGAGCATAGGATTGGTAAACTGCAAAAAACCCCATCAAACCAACAAACAAAAGGGTATACCCCAGAAGGACATTTTTTACCTCCAGCATGTACAGATTTATAAAAAATCAGTTAATGAACTGTTAGTATTCATTAACTGTTAGTGGCCTAGTGTTACTGTAAAGGATATGAAGTGGGAAAGCTGGAAAATGTGAGGCCATCTGAGATTTGTGTGGATACAAACAGGGACTCTCACGCTGCCCCTTCTCTGCATGGACTAAAAATACATGGATGAATAGCTTGCTGAGGGAATCCAGAAGATTGAACTCCTCATAGTTGGCTAGCATGACTGACCATCTTAATGCTGCAGGGGAGGATTGTTTTTGTGTGTAGGACAAACAACTGCAGCATGCCTTGGTTTATTTGTCTTTCAAACAATCTGAAGGCAAAACAATCCTAGGGCACCTTTTCAGCAAGTGGTGTACAATATAGGATGTTCTGTGTCCATGTGTGCTGCTTATTTGAGAATGCCCATGGATTGAGTGTTTGACCCTTAAGCTTGTATAGGTCTCCATTTTATCTCTGTTGTGGCCTTTCTGCATTTCCTTGATTCACAAGCAGGGATGACTTGTGGCCCCTTACACTGTAATCGAGACAAATCTCTGCTTATAGCTGCTACAGTAAGTGAGGTTTAGGCTGGACATCAGGAAAAACCTTTTTCACTGGAAAGAGTGGTCAGGCAGTGGAACAGACTGCCCTGGAGGTGGCTCATTCACCATCCCTGGTGGTGTTTTACATGTGGTGCCTAGAGATGTGGTCTAGTGGTAAACTTGGTAGAGTAGGGTTAATGATCAGACTTGATGATCTCAAGGGTCTTTTCCAACCTGAATGATTCTATAATAGGCACATGATTAAAATAATTTCAGGAGTTTGTGCCTCCTGTTGCAGACGTGAAGTTATGAACTTGAGCTATTTTAAAAGCAGGGAACCACAGAAAGCTGGGCTTCACTGCTGAGGAGTCCTGACTTGCATCTAATAATATCACAATGAATATCTTAGTGAATGGAGGGAGAAGGGTTTATTTTTGATAGATGCTGTTCCATTTATTGACTGGCTCCTAGATTCTGGGGTTTGTGGGGAAGTTGTACTTGAGCTATGGAGCAGTGGTCTGCAGCTGTTTGAGCACAATCACCAAATGTCTTTGGTTGGAAGAGACCTTTTAAGATCATCAAGTCCAACCTTTGTCTTAGCACTGTCAGGTCATCACTAAACCACATCCCTAAGCACCAGCAAAAACAGTCTGTAGAAACCAAAGTGGCTGAAAACAATGACTAGTTTGAAAAAAGAATCTCGAATAGAATTAATCACTAGAGTTTTTAACTCTAGAGAATTGGTGCTGACAGTGTGTAATGGTTAGGTACAGCTCTATTCTGACTGTGGCCTGACTGCTTTTAAAGTAAAAAGATTGTGAACTGTTAAAGAACCTGCAGTAGCTGATGCAGATGGACAGTCAAAAAGAAGGGCGACTGTGTGGTCTGGCATCAAGGGTGGTTAGCTGTTGCCACAGGGAGCCCTGCCTCTAAATGATGGCTGCTGATACAGAATAATAGGATGGCTTAGGTTGGAGAGCCCTCGGAGATAATCTAGTTCCAAGCCTCCTGCCGTGAGCAGGGTCACCTCCCACTAAACCAAGCTGGTCAGAGCAGCACCCAACCTGGCCTACATCACTTCCAACCCCTACACCCGCGTTCCGGTGGCGGGAGGGGGTGCCGCGGCCGGCAGGGGGCGCTCGCTGCCGGTTCTCTCCGCGGCCCGGCCCGGTGCCGCAGCAGCGGGCGGGGTGCGCAAACCCGCCTTAGGACAGCGCTGGGCTGCTTTGAGCTGGGTAGTGGAGCTCGCTTGGTGCGGAGAGGGATTTTGGGGTACTAGAAAGGAGTTTCCTCCCGCATCCCCTACAAGCTCAGTCGTTTTGAAGAATTACTTCGATTTGGCGTGCAAGGCAGTAGTGCAGTCGGCGCGTCCCCAGAGGGCTCTCCCATCCCTGTGACTGGAAGTCTCTGGGCAGCCTCGATGCCGGGTCTTGGCAGTGTAACTCGGTGTTCGTGCCCGTTTTCACATTGTGACATTTTGATATTTCACCAAGTTTTACCTGAAAAATCCTCACGGGAAGCATTCAGTACCTTGCCCTTGAGATGGGTCTGCGTGTCTTTGTGCAGGTCTGACACCGTGGCTGGTGTGGAAAACTCCCCTGTGAGCCAGTTAACAAGATGCATGAGAGGGATGAAAAGCTGGGTTTCTGTTTCAGAAATACTGAACTGCCTCTGTCATGTGCGGCTGATGCTGCTGGCAGGGAAAGATTTGCAGCCTTACCCTTCTGTGGGAGCCATCCATCCATCCATCTTGATTCAGCAGAGGGCTGGAACATCAACAGACAAATTAATCCCAGCAGCTGCTTCCCACCTGGGTCCTAGTCCCTGGACACTGCTCCCCCTTCTGCTTTGGTACTCCAAATGCAAAACCCTGTTTATCAGGGTTACGCCAAGGATGCTCTTTGGGAGATGAGAATAAAACAAATTCTTTTTGGGGGAGGGCGAGGGAAACACAGAGCCCAGAATGTGTCTGAAGGCAGAGGAAATGACCCTTATTCAGTGATAATATTGTATGCTGAAAATTAGTTACTTTATCCAATTTCCTGTTTACATTTAATTTTAAAGATATTTTTCTGGCCTTTGTAGCTGTTAAAATAGCAACATAAATGTTCTTGACCACTTTGTTTTTCTCTCTTGGTCAAGGAAGAACACCTTCTCTTTTTTTTTTTTCCCCCTCCTCTTTTCTCCCCCATGTTGAGTGAATCTCATCCATATTGCTGTAGCAATTAAACCAGTATCTCTAAACTTCATACCCTGTGAAATCCAGAAAGTCTGCCTTAATAAATTCCAAGCAGTAATTGTAAAAAGACAGATTTATTTTTTAAAAAAAGATTTGAAAGGTTGTTTTATTGCTAAACTGTTTGCACAGGCCTGTCATTAAGACCACTGTATTAAGATTGCTTATAGTCAATAGAAATTGGGGGGATGGGGGGTGGGTGTTCCCCTTTGTATGATATCCTTAAAGCTTATCACTATTTTCCTTCCAGCAGCTTTTGTGAAAGCACTGGTGAAATGCTTTTGTTAATGCTTCCATTAATGCTAGAGGTTTTCTGGGTTGTGGATTCAGATGATCTCATTCTGTCAGTCAGAATTAATACAGAGATATTACATTAGAATATAAATGCTCAGCTTCCAGCATCTTTAGTTGCCTGCAAAGTATTCCTGTTTTCAGTCTTTTAATTTTTTCTTGCCAGTACTTCTACGTATTTGTGCCGAGTTTTGGAATCCATAGTTGTGCTGTACACCAGTTACTAACAAATAAAAGTAGTGAAAAACAGTCTTGAAGTGCAGGAAATAGTAAATGTGATTAAAACAGTGAGAATGCAGCAGAAAGCATTATTAACTACGCACAGTATGTTAATTTCTAGTCATATTGGAGACTTCAACAAGCAGGTATCTACGTGATTCTACCTTCTACAGTATCCCACCAGTACTTTTATGTTATTCAGGCTTACATCTGGAAAATCTGTGCCCCCCCCCCAATATGTGCCTGCCCACAAATAGAGAAAATTAAACAGAATCCATAAATTCTTGTCCACTTGACTTTTGCCGCATGTTGCAACTCAGTCTAGTCTGTTCTTACCCTTGCTTGGCTGCTCAGGAAGATGAAACTGGTGGTGGATGTTGTAGCTCAGAAAATGCCATCTGAAAATGATGTTAATGTAGCAAGAAACTACCTTATGAAGATCTTGAGAAGTTCCATGAGGTACAGTACTGACTTTACAAGTGAATACTTTCTGTTCCTTCCCAGTGATTAGATTCCTCCTACCATTTGCCAAGCCCATAGAAACCTGTTGCAGAAGCCCCCTCACAATCTCCATTTCCTTATGATGCAAATACTGCTTGTGTTGTGCTAGCTTTCTAGTCTTGTGTTTCCTTAGTGGTGCATCATAGAAAAGTATTTGTGTTATAATAGAGGAACCTTGTTGTTGAACTGATGTCTGGGTCTGTTGAATTTACCTAATAATTACCAGTGGCTTGTCAAGCTGGTATCAGTACCATTAGAGGTTAGCTGTCAGGGCAAAAGCCCTTTGGTGTTCTGTGGCACTGAACAGTGAAATGACTATTTTCCTTACTTGAGCACAGGCTTGAAGCTCTTGGAGTTACACAATGACCATTTGGAGTCCATCATCACATGGCTGAGCAGAATTTTCTGTGCTTGTTTGCACCGAGTATTTGGGCTCCTCCTCCACTCACTCTGTTGAATTTATATCCTAACAAGAATGAAGAACATCGTGACCCTCTGCTTTACTGTTTTCTCTTTTGTCATACTGGGAAGAGTAGGCTTTTGTTTATGGAAACAATTACTTCTTTTTGTGTGACAGTAATGATGGTACACTTCTTAGTGAAATTGCAGCTTCCCCATAGAATTATTAGTCTCCTTCTGTAATCCTGCATGCAGAGTTTGGAAAGGCATTTCATCACAGAATTCACCAGATCTTCCTGGATGTACTGTGAAAAAGTCATGCATTCAAGTGTAACCAGTTATGGTACTGACTTGACAATGAGCTTCAGTTTTGTTCACTAAACCCAGTAGCTGTCTGATAACCCAACTTTATAAAAGAGGGGAATGAGTACAAACATGCAGGTCTGTCTTTAGAGTTCAAGTTGAAAATAGGAAATGCTTTTTCAGCTTATTAGCAAATCACATTTGCAACCTCGGCAACCTATTCTACCTCACAGTAATAAACTTCACAAATAAATAAATGAAATACATAAATGCACTATAAAAAAACCCTGATAGGTAAGGTCTTATAAGCCTTGGATTCAGACTGTGACCGGGAAGGGTGATGCTTGTCTCACCTTATACTTTATCTAAACTTTAAATTGCACATCCTCCAGGATGCACCGTCGGAAAGTGCAGGCTGAATTACTTTCAAGGTGTTCCTGTTGCATTGCAGGGTNGGGTCCTATAAGCCTTGGATTCAGACCAGAAGGGTGATGCTTGACTCACCTTATACTTTATCTAAACTTTAAATTGCACATCCTCCAGGATGCACCGTCGGAAAGTGCAGGCTGAATTACTTTCAAGGTGTTCCTGTTGCATTGCAGGGTGACTGAGAGAGTCTTGGCAAATAACCTGGGCTCAGCATTTGTCCCAGAAGGTTTGTTTAACATTTGGGGGGGGGGGGGGCGGGGGGGGGGGGGGGGGGCCCCGCCGGCCTGGGGTGCCCCCCCCCNGCAGGGGAAGAATGCACTTGTATCTTGAGTGCCAAGAAGTATTGCAAACAGCAAGTCCTTAGAAGGAAGTGCAAGCTGTTACTAATTGCTGTACAGGAGGATGGGGCAGAGGATTATAGAGCAGTTGTACTACTTAGAAAGGCTCTCCAGTTAACTGAGTATGTATATGTGGAGGTGATAACCAAGTAGAGATATATGGCAATAGATAAGTTACTGAACTGCTTTTTAGATGTATTCTTTAAAAAACAGAAAAACCCCAACCAAGCAATAAAACCCTACGTACCTGGGGTGCCAAACATTCTGAAAGCTGCATCAAAACTTGGCTGGAGTTAAATTTTTAGTTGCATCACTTGTAATACCTTGCATGAAACTGTTTGTGGCTTTTTTCCTTCATGTCATTAACTCTTCCTGCCGCCTCCTATAAGCATGTGCCTACAGTAAACCCTTGCCAAAGCCCTACTGTACTACAGTAACTTTAACTATAGGACGTGGACACACATGTGAGGAACTTTAAAACATGTTTGCCTGTCTCTACCCCTCATAAAATTCAACCCTGAAATCAATATAACTTAGAAAAAAAAAAACCCAAACAAAAAACCCACCCCAAACGAACTCCACTGAACCAAAACACCCCAGCCCAGACCTTGGAGAGTACTGCATCTTTTCATGTTAAAGGGATGTTGATGTCTTTGCAAAACTGGCATGCATGTAGGAAGTTGTCTCATTACTGTCATTTGAAATCACTATGCCTCTACGTTATCTGTATAACTTTGACTACTACCCAGCTGGAAGTTTTTTTGCTGAATGTCACCTTACTGAACTGTATTTCTCTATTGTTTTCAGAAGAAATGACCTAGCCTGCAGGCCTCACTCCTGGCATGCAACCAAGTTTACGGAAAGTCAACCTGAGACAGCCACGTCACACCTTTCCTCATCCAATGCTTGTGCTTCCTGGCACTCACGCTATCATGCAAGGTGAGTCTCTGCTTAAGTTACAAGACTTAAGCTCCAGCCGAAGCACAATAATAATGTAGGTCATGTCATTGAGTGTTTCTTTTTAAACCATGACTGCAGTAGAATGCTGTATCGTTGAACCATACGTCTTTAGTATTGCTCGAAGGGGGAGGAGCATGGGAAGTTTGACTTACGCATGAGTGGATTTCAGAAACACTATGTGATACGTGCATGTGATCGAAAGGTAAGGAACTTAACTTTGAAAACAGGCAAAAGGTTGCATTTCTTGCTTTGCATTTCTTTTCAATGTCCACTGGCAAAATCTGAAACCTTTGTAAGTGAAAAGAAACCATTGAAATGGATATATGTGGTGTAGCAAAGGCAGAAGTAATTTAAAAAGTACCGTTTCAGACGATGAAAAAGCCTTTTCCTGAAGGGAGGGTGCAGAATGTTTTCCTGATGGACTTTAAGGTATTACTGGTTTTATTAGTTAAACTGTCTTTCTGTAATCTGATCTTCCCGACAGCTGTGCTCTTGTTTGTGTAGTTAAGGTACTAAGACCAATGATTTTCAGTCTCTGTTTAAAGCACCTTAATATTCGTTAGATCTTGCTTGGCACTTTGAGAGAAAGGCTGGCACCATTGCATTTTTAGCTGTGAAACTTTTAACAGGTAATGCCTGTTTGTGTCTGGTTACAGGTTCTTGTTTGTTTCCTTTTGCTGGTAGGTGACGATCTTCAGGATTTTCACAGGGTTTTTTTCTTACTTCTGTTGTGTCTTTCTTCTCAGTTTCCATTAAGCCATAGCTATATTGAGCATTAAAAAAACCGAGCCTGGTACTCAATCCCAGTTTGGGAAGTAGACTTGTGTTTTCTGTATTTAATGCTGTACATTCTCCATCAGTACTTCTCGATGTTAATTTATCATGGTAGTTCAAACAGAAATACATTCATATTTTAAGACTTTATTTTTCATGTCATTTTTACAGTCATTTTTACATTTTTTTTTGCTTTCTGCCCTTGAATAGAATATGAATATTAACTTTTAGACAGACAGGTTTTTGAAATGCATTTTATAATACTTTATTCACAGAAGTTTTAGCATACCCTAACTGTCAAATTTTCAATTGTAATTGCTGCTCTTTTACACTGATTTAGAGGGTTTGTATTTAAATGTTGTGTTGGTGGCTGAATTAGATTTAGAGATCTAATAAAGTCTCTGTACATAGAAACAAAATAAAGGAATTTCTAAAAATTTAGTAGAGCTCCTGCTCTTCCTGACACAAGAGTGTTTCTGCTTGCAGTCCATTGGATCTTCTGGCAAAGCTGCATCCTGCTCTTCTTGATGGTTGTCCTTGTACCTTATGAAAACACAGTATTACAACACAGTTACTAATTTGCTTCAAGGCCACTTGGAAATGAACCTTTGGCAGGAAGTTGTGGTTGTAAAGGAAGGGGGGAAGGAATCCTCTCCCCAACAAGTCAGAAGTAGCAGCAACTGCTAGTAGACGTCAATATTGATAAAAGAGGGAATTCTGCTTCCTCAGGTGCTGCAGTCTAATACTTAAGTACTCAGGGCACTGCCATCCTGAGCCCCTTGTCTGCTTGTGCTGCCCATGTGGAAGGTGATGTGTTTGGAAGATAAGTCAGTTTTTTCAGTGGTAGAACTGACTTCAGACGGGCTGCTGAAGACCCAGCATTCCTGGAGTGCCAGCCCAAAGATTTGGGTATTTGGAGGATCCCAGTTGCAGACAGAGGCTTTTTTGGCTTGCTTGTCTGCAAAAAGAGGTGAGCAGCTTTAGAGATTTCCCACTTTCAAAGTACTGTTCACTCTTGAGTAATCAAATCACTCTGCGTCCAGCACCAAGCTGAACATGAGGCACAGTAATCTGTAGCTCAAAGCAGCAGTATGCAAGGAGATAATAGAAATCCCCTGAGGAGGGGATATTTCTAGTCCAAGTTTCCCATCCTTAGGCAATTTCTGGAATTTCATTCCTTCTTTGAGCAAAGCATCTGAGATTGGTATGGTATTTGCAGGCTAAAATCTTAGGGAGGTGGGATGGAGAGAGATTATTTTGCTCTCTTCCAAGCAGGATATACTTGGATTTTCTGTGTTGGTGTGATGGGGCCCAAATGGACAAAACATCTCTCTGAAAATTCTCCTTTCTACCTAGGTAGATGCCAGATTAAGCTACAGGTAATTTGGGTTTGTTTGGGTTGGCAGGGGGAGGAGGGGATCGATTTGTTTTGGTATGGTTTTTTTGCTAGCCTACTCAATTAATTTGGACCTTTGAGAAGGTGCAGTGTAGACAAAATTAGTTGTGGAGCTAAACTCTCTGCATCCATTGGTATATCTGGATTTTTTATCGTGAGACTTCCTTTCCAAACCTGTTGAGCTGTATTGGGAGTGCTACACCAGATCTAGGTGTCTCTCATGCAAGGCTAGAGATTTACACCTTGTAAGATTTTTAATGCCTTGGTTTGTCTCTCTAACCCTTCTACTGTCAGTTTCACAGAAGTCATACATTAACAACATGAATGCAGATTTTTTTGAGCCCACCGTAGACTGAGTGTACTTTTCAGGGAGGTGTAGGTATGAACTATATTGAGTTGCTGAAAGTTTAGACCCTTCATTTTCCTCCTTTAGTTTATTTTCTAATAGAGGACCTTACAATGTTTTCTCATGCCCCTGGGTGTGCAGTTGAAACCAGTCACCTCCTCTACTTCATTCTGGCCTTACAGATGTGGGTTTGAGAAAAGTATGCTTTGAGAAGACTGGTTAAATTGAGTTTTTAGGGGCAGTTAAGGTCAGGTACATCTAGTCTGTAATCCCATGCAATCTGACTGTGGTCTGAGATGATGTACTTTCTGTGAGGATTCAGAAGCAGAAATTCATGTGCCACGGGGGTGGGGGGGTAGGGGTGTATTGGCCAAAGTAGCCAAGGATGGTGTTTGTAGATTATCCCTGCACTTTACCTGACAGACTTGACCAGTGGCTTAAGTGCTTTAGTGAATCCACTCTAAAAAAGTCATTTAAAAGAAGGACATCCTGGGATGCCAGGCTTGAGCAGAGAAGCGGCTTTTGGACTCTTCCACGTTAGGGGTCGTGTGTGGATTGCTCCACAGCTGAGGACCATGGAAGGCCACTCTGGCAGTTACACACCATCGGAAACTTCCCTGTAGTTTCTTTGAAGCTTTTGCTGCCTTTGCCAGGTTTTCATTAGGCTTTTTCTAGCAGGGGTTTGACCTCTCATGCTGATGATCTCTAGTTTTCATCTGATACCAGCAGATCTATGTGAGACTTGTAAACTGAGGCTTTCCTGCACAAGTATTATATTTATTGTAATCAATGTCAAGTGCCTTCAGAGTGCTGAAGAGGGGAAAATAACAGCAGCTCATAGTAATATCTGACTTACATTCTTACCTTCCAAAAGCAATCCTAATTGTGATCCAGACAGTTTTTATGCGTACAGTACCTGCTTGAAGATGGCAATATCTTTTCAAGTATTCAGCAAAGTGTTTTAAAAACACTGAGCAGAATTAACAGAAAACTCAGCAGATGAGGCCAGTGCTAGGGTATCTTTTAAATAAAATGCTGTTAGGAAACAAGCATAAAATATACATTTTCTTATTTAATATAATTTGCTCTGGACTATGTTGTTTACAAAGGCCATAGTTATGGAGGAGGGGAGGGGGAGGGTGTGGGGAAGCAATTGTCGTGCGACCACTGAATTCCAAAGAACTGTTGAGTTGACCTTTGCAATATTTTTGACAGCAAGATCTATATAGCTCTTAGCATTTTTTGTGTGGAATAATCTAATTTCATTGCTAATTTTCACAGGTTTCTTTACAGCACAGGATTTGATAGATGCTTAGATAATTGCAGCTACAGGGGAGTGGTATAATTCTGGGATTTCTACCAAGGGACTTTGCATGCAAGGGCATGAATTTGAATTTGGTATATAAAAGCAGGAAGGGCTGCCAGTGAAGTTCAAACAGGGAGATGTGATGAGAATAATTGGAAAGACTGTTGTATCAGCATCAGTGTGTTGGACTGACAGGAGGTCGGTGCTGTGAAAGACAGAAGAGAAAGAAAACAAAACTGATTGGGTAGGAAAACAACAGAAGCGGCAGGATTTTGAAGTGGTGTCCTAGGCAAGTGATCCCAAAAACATACAGTGACAAAGACACTGTTTGTGTAGAGGGAAAAGTGGCATAGAGGAGCTGGTGCTGATCAGGATTCTTGAAGGAAGATAAGAAATTTATTTTTTACTAAGGAAATTTGAGTTAATTATCAGGGTTTGAAACTTTGAATCAGTGGGAAGAGTTTAAAGCCCAGGCTTCGTGATCACACTTCAATTGTATTAGATTATTTGCCTTAAGTAACTGATGGATCGTAACCATTGTTAGTAAAATCGACAGCTTTTTATTTATAATTATGTTATGGCATTTTTTGACTGGTCTATTTATGCTGAGGCTTTCTGTTTCTTGCCTACCATAGTTGTTCTTCTCACGACCTGTCAAACTCATGGGATCAGTCAAGTCTACATCGCACTTCTGACCAATTCAGCTCTTTGGGAAGTATGGACAGCTGGGACCACACTCCACAAGTAACCCAGTATGGAAGACTTTCTTCTGCAAGATCTAACAGTAGCATTGATCATCTGGGAAGCCAAAGCAAGCGGGATTCGGCTTATGGATCTTTTTCCACCAGTTCCAGCACCCCTGACCACACTCTATCCAATGCAGATACTTCTTCAACGGAGAGCATGCTGTACAAAGTAGGTCACTGGGAGACTGCTAAACATGGAAACAAGTCTGGCCAATTCTTGAATGACAACAGTGGAACAGAGGACAAATCTGGGTATTTGCCAGCTTCCATCCAATATGAGAACAACAGAAGTCCTAGAATAGAGGAACATCTTGATAGCAAGCTCACTAGCTCGGGAAGATCCAGTTTTGGACCTGTCTGGTATGTTCCTGATAAGAAGAAGTCTTCATCTCCTCCCCCACCACCTCCACCTCTTCGTAGCGATAGCTTTGCTGCTACTAAAGGCCATGAGAAATCCCATGGCCCTGTGTACTCAGAGGGTGCCAGCATGCAGCACTTTACAGCCCTGAACCGGTCTCAGCCTAGGAGTGACTGGAACGCGGAAATGGTGGAGCAGCAGTGGCGACCCTCCAGAGCGTGTGACAGGAGGGTCAGCAGCTCAAATTATAAATCTGATCTCAATTCAGAACACACTTTTTCTTCATCTGGTGAAAGACACAATGGTAATGCAGGAACTGGAAACAAACTACAGTCATCCTTGTCCAGCACAGACATTCGGTTTGCACAGCCTACATACAGTTACCACCATCAGCACCAGTATAGCGATGAAAGCACTTTTTTCCACAATGCAAGAATGCTAGCTACGCCTAAAGATCAGCAACATTATTATAGCAGCATCCAAGAATTACCTATAGATCATTTTCACAGCTACAGTCCAAACCAAGCCAGTCTGCACAACACTTGCTCTTCTTCAAACAGTGCTGCTGAACAGAAGGTGGACAACACTGGACAGAGTCGCTATTATTGTGTGACAGCAAAACAGCCTGCTCAGGGAAGCTCAAAGCCACTACAACTCAAGGATGACAGCTGGAAACCTGCAGCAGGGACAGATGCATCACTTGGACCTCATGAAAGTTCCGCAGTTGTCTCCATGGTCCAAAAACCAAAATATTATCTACCTCAGCAACCTGAACCTTCACTGAAAGGATGTGAGAACAGTAGCCATTACCCAGTGGACAGAGAGGGAGATGCTAGATGTGCTCTAATAGAAGAACCTAAAAAACCCAGTCATACTGAGAAGTCTGGTCAAAAGAAAAACTTTGAGAGCAGTTCTGAAGAAAGAGAGAGCAGGCGCAGTCAACAGGACTGTGTAAAGGGCTGTGTCCTTACCACTGGAAACAGATCTGCTCAGAAGGATTTTAGGTGGGGAAAAGATGAAAGTAACAAGATTTCTCCTCAGAAGACCCCTATGTTGCACTCTTTAGCTCAGGAAGGGAAAAAACAGTCTGACAACAACCCTGAAGCGGTAACAGAGCGACAGGCTCCATTCGACACTCACCTGTCTAAACAGGCACGAAGGAGTGATCGCTTTGCAACAACCCTGAGAAATGAGATCCAAATGAGAAGAGCAAAACTACAGAAAAGCAGAAGCACTGCTACGTTAGTAGCATCATCAGAAACAGAGGAGTGCAATGAGACATGGAAGCCAGATTCAGCAGAAAATGTCACCAGATCCCCAGACACTAACTTCACTAGTACCTACAAAGATCACCTAAAGGAAGCACAGGCCAGGGTTCTCAGGGCGACATCCTTCAAACGACGGGACTTGGAGCCCAGCCCTGCAGAATATCTCCCCAGGTCACCTGAGCGGAAAACCAGTAGTTACAACTCTTCATTATTGGCTTTGGTTTCTGAAGATGTGTCTGGATACCTCGAGGCTACGCAAGCTAAACCGAACCCTACAGGGAGTGGCACTCATCACGTTTCTCGCATTGGAGCCAGGAAGAGGTTCACAACAGAGCAAAAACTCAAGTCCTACTCTGAACCAGAGAAGATGAATGAGGTGGGTATGTCAGAGGATGAGCACAGGGCTCATTGCCATCCAAATGCATCTGAAGAAGCCCTAGGCTCGTTTGCAGACAGGTGGAAATTTTTTGAAGAAACAAGTAAGCCTGCATATAGGAAATCCACACAGAAACCAGCTCCGCATGGGGTAGCTGACGGACAGCCTGAGAAGCCAGATAGGAAGGCTCACAGTGGACAAGAGGGAGAGGAGTCAAGTTATGAGAGGAGAGGTCAGGCAGCCTCTCTTGGACTTGAAACTGTGCATACTTCAAAAGATAACGTTCAACATAGTAGCAGCAGTAAGGCTGCTGATAGGATTGTGAAATCTGAGCAGCCGCAGCGCCTGGGAACCTTTGCAGAGTATCAGGCATCATGGAAGGAGCAGCGGAAGTCGATAGAGACAAGGAGCTCAGGAAGGTACCATTCAGCCGATAATATCCTCGATGCAGGCCACGAGCAACACGAGAAACCACAGTATATCCATGAGAGATCTAGATCATCCCCTTCTACTGATTTCTACAAACAGGTACAAGTGTCTTTTGCATTATCCTTTAAATTGCTTGGTAGAAGAGTAGCAGAGGGGGAAAGACATAGTTTTTTGAATTTTCCACTTTAGGAGCACAATGTAGTATGGTGTCTGGGTTTTGTCGGTAAGGGAATACTTGTTAATGTGTAGATTTTGTAAGGAAAATGAAGATCAAATAGTGGTCAGGATTTGAGTATAGAAAAGAGCAACTGAATCAAGTAATTTCTTGCAGCCAAATGGAAAAAAGCAACTTGATTGATTTGATAATATCCTCTACAGTAGAGGTATAGGAGGATCAAAGCAATCATTACCTAGAGTTACTTCTTTATTGGTGTGGCTGCGTTCCCCATCTTAAGGCTTTCAGTTCCCCAAATCTCTGTTCAAAGGGGAAAGACTTACTTTTGTTTTTGTTAATAGTCTAACAAATTTATTATGGTTTACCTTTTCTAAGCTTTCTTTATACAAAAGTTACTTAGGACAAAACTTTACCTAATAAAGTTTAGAGATTAAAACTGCATGGTAATGTTAAAACTACGCTACAGCAACAAATGGAACTGCTTGGTTTTTTATTGTACGTCAGTTTGCTTGATTTAAGATGTATGTATTTATTCTTTAGAGAGATGCCAAATGTCAGTTCAACTTGCAAGCAAATATTAAGTTAATTTTTAACTGATCAGGACCAGGGAATGGTTGGCAGGTGCCAGGGGAAGTAAACAGAAACCAGGTTTCTTAAGTTCTTAAGTTCTCTGTTGAAAAGATGTTATTCAAGCTGCTACAAGACTGCTTGGTTTGTACAGGGAGTCATAGTGTGTTCAACCTTATGCAAGAAAAGAGTTAAGACAATGCAGCTGTACATTAGTTTACTAGTTTGGTAGAAACACTGCATACATACACGCATGGGTATCAACGCAGCACTTCTGTGTGTATGCCTCTATCTACAGAAAGTAGAATACAAGTAGCTCAAAAAGGAACAGAACACGTTGATCTCTAAAAGCTATGGACTCTCTAAGGTTTTTTTTGCATCTTTAAATTTTGCAAAACTTAACTGTTGAACTCTACGTGCAGACTTAACTGCGCAGATAATTTAGTAAGGTAAAGATTCCAAACACTGGAAATGTTCACCTGCAAGATATTTTCAAAATGAAATTAACTAAATTATTCAATAATTGCCTACCCAGCAGAAAAGCCATCATATAAACTAATGTATGCAAGTATGGTTTATTAGTCAGGGCCTTTAAGTTCAGTATAGGGCTCCTGAGGCAAAAAGCAAACACCTGTTTAGGCACCTGGAAAATACGGTAAGTGTGTTGAAGATGCTTCCAACAGGCTGAAGTAAATAAAGATGTTGTTTCGCATATACAATTCAGATGATCCCAGCACTGCTGTGCAGTTAAATTTCCTGTAGGCTCGGTGTTTGTAATGCAAAGCTGAGCTTTGGGCGTGGTTGTTTGAAGATAGTGAGATAATAAAAATTCTGGAACAGCAATGCTGTGTGTTGCACTGAGAAATTGCAGTACGCGCTTTGGGATTCAAAAGCCGGTGCATACTTGCCTCTTCTAAAATGCGAGCAGCTCTTCTGTAATTTGGTTGCCACGTTTTGCTTTGGGTTTTTTTTTTTTTCTTTGCCAAATGGAAGTTGCAAACGTTTTGTATAACAGTTAATCTCTTCTTTAGATCAGTGGAGTAGAGTGGTAACTTGAGCACAGCCAGGTTGGTGGTAGTGCTGCGCAAGAGGTCTAGTAGCATACTGTACCACTTAAAACTAAACAGGCTTAAGACATGCTGTGCTGTTGACTTAATGTATATTCAAACAGAGCAAACCCACAAATAAGAGGTTCCATAATCATAGATTTTTTCCAGGAGTCTGAAACATGATGACTTGGTGTCTTACTTGTGCTGTAAACCACTTTTAGGAAGTCTCTGAAGCAAGGAGGCAAGCAGAGGGTTTGAAGGAAGACGGGGAGCGTATTTTATCTAAAGTTAACAATCTGGATGAAAGGAACAGCACCATAAGGTAAGTATTGCTTAATTTATGGCTTTAAGAGATTTTGTATGACAACCAAGCTGGTTTTTTTCTTGATCCAAACTGGAAGTTTTGCTGTGGTGATTTGTTTCAAGAGTTTTTGCAATACCTTTCCCCCTTGTTTCATGCTTTTTCTTACAGTTTCATTCTTTCTCCCTGTGTACTTCAGTGTGCATGTTAGAATTAGCGTTGTGACTGGAATTTATGGGAACTTAAAGGTGGTTTTGGAGAAGCTCTCAAGTGTTGAGTGTGTTACAGTTTGTTCAGAGCCAGATTGTTCTTACTTGTGTGCATGAAATTATTCAGGTATTTTTCATATTTATCAGTTATGGGTTGGAGGTGGGCGGGGTGGTTAGTGGTAGGGATGGGAAGGGAATGCCTGAGGTTTCCCAAAAGTTTTCCAGTATTACCTTTGGCAAAGGCAGCATGCTACTGGAACACAGTAGTGCTGTGAATTGGACTTTTCTATCTGCTTGAGCCTTTATAGAACACACTACATGAACAAGACCACCAAAAGCTGTTTTCCCACTTGGAACAGCTCTGCTTTTCTCTGTTAATGCATGCTTTAATTAAACTCTGCAATATTTTTGGACCCTATTCAAATGTGTGACTATATTGACAATGCAGTTAAAATCCTTAAATGTCTGTCACAAAGAGGAGGGTACCCTCCTCCTAGCCCTGAGTTTGCCAGAGCCATTGCAATGTAAGCAGTGATTTCAGCAATCGCCGATGGTGCAGCTGCTGAAGTGGTGTGTGGCAGCTCAGCTGATATCATACACATACTGCTGTTGCAGTAGCTACAGTTTTTGTAACAAAAGAAGCAAATGCATAGGAAAAAGAACTTATATGGGCTTTCCTTAGTTCAGTAAGTGGTCTATTAATCTCTCAAGGGGGGAGAAAATTATTGACTGTGGCCAGCACATGCTCTAGCTCTGACTGTAGAAGCTTGTAAAAAAATTAGTATTCGTTTGTATTTTTATGTGGTTGTATTTTGCATTGCTTATGGCACAGCTGAAGAGACCATCTGCTATTTCTCTGATTCTTTGTAGTCCTTTGTACATACAGTAGTGATTTCAAAACAGAATAGCACACAAGAATGAACGTGTGCACAGGCGCATGTAGGGGAAAGGAGGGAGGTGGCAGCACAGTGAGCCTGGAGCAGACGTGCTTCTGTAGACAGGCGGCATCTCTGGACAAGTAAAATGATTTCCATCCATCAGTGCTGAAACCTAGTCACTAAAGCACATGAATAATACTCCTACGCCAGCATTTTAGCAGTGTTTGTGCAGCACAATTCTTGCTTTATAACCATGGAATCCATGCAAACCACGTGACTGGGCACCAGCTGCAATAACATTTTTTTGTGTTTTAAGCTGAAACCTATTTTGACATCCTATTTCAGATGTGGTGTTTCGTCATTTCACTGCATTTACAGGAGGTTTTGAAAAGCAGTCTCTTTAGCAGTCTTTCTGTCAGCACTTGTGTTATGCAGAGGGCTTGAATGTCTTCCGTATTAAAACAGAATCTCTCATTTGGGCATTTAATTCCACTGCGTGATGATGAATGGCTGTCCTATGGGAAAGAATATGTATTTCTGTGTGTTCCTTTTTAACAAGGCATTCATGTGTTCAAAGGGAGCTGGACCCAACATGACATGAATTGATTTTATGATTTTTGAGCCGCCCTGAAGGCGTTTAGTTTCTTACTCTTAGAAGTCAGCAATCTGTAAATGGCTAGCAAATCTACTTGATCTGTGGTATATTCTAGAACATAAACTTAAGGTCTGTGTTGTCATATTTAATACTTTATTTGGAAATTTGGATTGTGTTGCTGATGGTCCTTGTTTTGTGCTGCTGAGACCTGCACCCTAGGGTTGCCTTTGTGCTACCAAAGCCAGTGTGGCAGTGCTAGACACAGGAGCAGCCCTTTAGCATTCTTGTGGGTTAGATATGCAGGCAGCCAAGCTGAGAGCCAGATGTGCAGTCCATGGATGCCTTCTGTGGGTTAGAGACTGCCCAACACTACAGAGTGTCTTGGACCTCCCTTTCAAAAAAATTAATAGTTTGAGTTTTAAACAAATTTTGAATGTTTGCTATTACAGGTTTCCTGATTGCTTTCAGGAGAAATGCAAGTCACCTTAATGCACTGAACCCAGAATGAAAAAGAGTTGTAGTATTGTAACAGCAAATAGTTAAAAAGCAATCCAAAAAAAGTACACGAGAAGCAGTTTTTTCCTCCTGGGCATCTTGCTGCTCATTCTTTTTGCTACAGTATTTTTTGGTGCTTTTCTTAGGACACAGTTGCAAAACCTGAAGCAACATTGCTTCTGAAAGTTGGGGGTTTTAATTTGATGAAGATGATTAATAAATTCCTTTCATCTTTGAGCTGTATTTTCCTCCTCTGAGATGAGTGAGTGTTTCCAATGAATTCGTGTTGTTTCATCTCCCTCTTCAGAAAAACTACAGCATATTCTTCTGAATTTGTGGCTTGCAGTATTAATTCTATAGGAAGAGAAAGCAGTGGTCCATAGTAGCCCTTATCATCTCTCATGCAAGAAGCAAACCACTCTTGTTATGAACTTCCTGGCATACAGTTAGTCATCTGACATGAGCTGGATGTTTTTATATCAAGGTTTGATGCAATTCTAAGTGCATTCTTAACTTTACAACAGCTTAAAAGCATTGTATGAGGCTGCTCATCTGTAAAACAAAAATTGATGCTTATTTATTTTTTAGTGATGCTACTCTTTCTATTTCAATTCAGTTACAAAACTGTAACTTCTTAATTCTTTAGATTGCCATCTGCTAGAGATGTTCACAGCCATTGGTCATGCATTTTCTAAGGACATTTGACTTGTATCTCTACAGTTGTATATGTCTATAATGTCTATGAAAGTTGCCTGTTTTCAAAAAGAGAAAAAGAACTTAGGGATTCGCAGGTCACAGAAACTTTTCAACATGTAATAAATGTCATGTGCACATCAAATACAGGACCACGACATGACTCAACTCTAATTAAATGCTACAAGGTATTTCTTCTCGTTCTTTCATGACTTAGTGGTTGCTCCTGTCTGAGCTCTTTAGCATACAAAACCAGAGTAAAAATAATTTCTTTACAATTAAGTAGATCTAAACCCTCAATGCTCTAAGAGGTCTTTGACAAGCCAGAAACGGAACCATAGACAGGTTCCCAAGTCTGTTAGGCATTTCATAAGGAAACAATTTTTCAAGGGCTGGTAAATGTTTAGCCCTCACACTCACCAGCTGGTACAAGAAGTTACTGTGTAAGAAAGGAGGACCTTCAGTGACACAGGAATGGGAATAATCTTATGTCTTCTGAATCAAGTCAGATAAAAGGAATTTATAAGTGGGTGCTACTCTATTTATATATGTGTGTAAATATGTCAAGCATATATGGATGCTTGTGCATATATATACACACACCTATAGAAAACACATGCATGTTTTATAGCTGTCTCTGAGTTTATTCTGTTTTCTGACCTTTTTATGGCTTTGGGCTATACATCTGTAAGAGCTAACTAGCAGGGGCATGGAGGGGGAAATCCACGTTACAAATGTGAACAGATTAGTTTCTCGTGTAATCTCATGTCCGTGATCTCAGAATTACTGAGGCAGGAAAAGGCCTCTGAGATCATCAAGCCCAGCTTATGACCTAACATCACCATGATCATGTAGACCATAGCACTAAGTGCCACATCCAGCCTTTTCTTAAACACCTCCAGGGATGGGCATTCCTCCTGCCACTAATTTCCTGGGAGAAGAGCCCAACCCCCACCTGTCTACAACTGTCTTCAGACAGTTACAGAGCATGATACAGCCCCCCCGAGTCTCCTCTTCTCCAGGCTAAACAACCCCAGCTCCCTCAGCCTCTCCTCATCAGATTTTCCCTCTGGTTCCTTCCCCACTCCAATACCTCAATGTCTTGATGTGAGGGGCCCAGAACTGCCTCCAGTACTCGAGATGAGGCCTTATAATCACAAATGATGCAAAATATGTTGGACAATAAGTTAGAAATTGGAAATATTTTTAGGAACTGCCAGGTTTTTTTATTACTCCCATAATTGAGTCGCATATGGATTTTAAACTGGTATTCTTTATTTACTGTATGTAAATGGGCAAGAGTCAAATTGAGAAGCTTTTCCTGAACTAATATTGCAGGATGAGCTGGTCTCAGTCATTGCAGGACCTCATGAGCGCTACATAAGCAAAATGTTTTTACTCTCTTCCTGTCTTGAGGAAGAAATATTATGATCTTTGTTAAGTTTATAATGATCTAACAAGTATCTTTTGTAGAAAATTATAAATAGCTTGGTTATTTTGCCTAGTGTGCAAAGTACTAATACCTACATTCATTTTATTCAAGAGCTTATGAAGTGTTCTCTTTTCTAAATCAATTTAATATAATAAGGACTACTAAAGGTTTAAGTGCTTGTTTTCTGAGGAAGATTAATTATTCAGTTAAAGGGAGAAGAAAATATACTTCTCATTTAGTGAAAACAGTCCAGTTTGGCTGAAGGAATGCTTCACATACCTGTTCCTAATGGTAATGAACTTATATGTGAAAATACCACTTTGCATGGATCTAGTAATTTTAAAATATTTGTTCGGGTTTGTTTTTTTTAAAGAAGTTTTCCTTTCCTAGAAATTGCATGCAGCTCTTTATTATCTGGAAGAAATGGAGAGGATTCAATGTGTATCCTCATAGGCTCTTGCCTATTAAAGTCTTCAAGCAGAGGAGCTGCCCCAACCCCTTAGTATTTTTGTTCGTTTGTTTGTTCAGACATCCGTCAGACTTTTTCCTTTTTTGCTAGTGATGTCATTGTCTGCATCATATGGCACGACACACCTCGAACGCTGTATTCAGTCTTGGGCACCTCAGTGCAAGAAAGACATTGAGGTGCTGGAACGGGTCCAAAGAAGGGGGGAAAAAAGTTGCTGAAGGGTCTGGAGAACAGGCCTTATAAGGAGCAGCTGAGGGAGCTGGAGCTATTTATTTTGAATTAAAGGAGGCTGAGAGGGGATGTCATTGTTTTCTACAACTACCTGAAAGGAGACCGTAGAGAAGTTGGTTTCTTTTTTTCTCCCAAGTTACTAGAGATAGAACAAGAGGAAATTGCTTCTAATTGCTCCAGAGGAAGTTGAGATTAGACATTAGGAAAAGCTACTTAATTGAAAGGGTCATCAGACATTGGAACAGCTTGCCCAGGGAGGAATTGCCATCCTTGGACATGTTCAAAAGGCGTGTGGTTACAGAGCTTAGGGACATGGTTTAGCAGTGGGCTTGATATAGTTAAGTTAATGGTTGGAGTTGATGCTCTTTCCCTACCTAAACAATTCTGTATGTCTGTATGGACTAATGGATGATGTAGTACAATCATGGGCTGTTTCAAGGTTTGTGGTTTGTCTGAAACTGGGAAAACACTTCTGTGGCTCTTACCATGCTTATGGAGGCAACATGGGGGAGAGTCCAGTAGCAACTACTTATGTATTAGGAATTCCCTGCTACCTTCTGTCTCCTTTAGATTTCTGTGTATAAATCAGTACAGGCTTTGTTACAGCAAATGACTGTCTTTCCAGTGCATTAGTGAATGTGACAGGTAATGGCTAAATAAATACGATTTGAGACAGTGTAATCTTGAATCAATGACACATGAATGAAGTGAGTAGAAGTTGATACTTACAAACTCAGGCCAAAGTCTACCTAAGCAGGCTTCCTTTCTCTGAGCAGTAACAGATGCTCAAAAAAATAAAAATTAAATAGAAAATAAAAATAAAGTCATGGTAAACATGGAGCCGTGCAGCCAGGGATCTCTGCCCAGCCTCTGCTGATGTGCAGCTAAGAGGTGCAGTCCTAAGTATTTGTGGTTTTTCTTTCAGAAAAGTGTCTGACTGATTTTGGACCCAAATTGACTTTGGACATCCACAACTTTTTGTGCTGATGTGTTATGAGGAAAAGCGCCTCTTCTGTGAAGGGCGAGTAGAGTGTCTCCTCTGCCAAAACTATTGCATGGCTTTGCCCATCCTGTTTGTTCTGTGTCTTTCCACGTTCTTACATGGTGGGGTTGTGTTGCAATGAGAGAACAGCAACATTAGGATGCATTATGAATTCATAACGCTTCCTTTTCCTTTTTTGATTTTTACTGCTGTGCAGTGCAGAGGTGATACATTTGTAGAACAGTCTGTGAAATCCAGCTTTTTCTTCTTGCGAGCAGGAGTTTCAGTCATACATAATTGTGTGTGTTGCTGAGGTATAGGAAAACCTGTTCTGTACGTTACTTGGCATGTATTAAACCTGCATTTCATCTGTTGTTTTAGAATGTTAGAATCACAGAATGCATTGTGTTGGAAGGGACATTTTAAGGGTCATCTAGTGCAGTGTACCTCTAGTGAACAGTGACATCTTCATCTACATCAGATAGCTCAGTGCTTCATCCAACCTGACCTTGAATGTCCCAAGAGATGGGGCCTCTACCACTTCTCTAGGCAACCTGTTCCAGTGTTTCAGCACACTGACTGTAAATAACTTCTTCTATCTAATCTAAATCTCCTCTCTTTTAGTTTAAAACCATCACCCCTTGTCCTGTCACAACAGGCCTTGAGAAAAAGTCCCTCCCCATCTTTCTTGCAGACTCCTTATAAGTAACAAAAGGCTGCAATATGGTCATCTCAGAGCTGCCTCAGTTTATGGCCCATTCATGCAATGATGGGAAATCTTTGGCTTATATCTTTGTTCCTCAGAATAATTTCTTTAGAGCAACTGTTGCCACCTTCTTTTTCATCTCTTTTGTAAATTATCTAGATCTAACCAGCTCTATTAAAGACATGGTGATGCAAGTAAGGGCTTTGTTCCATGACGGTCAAATTCAATGGAATTTTTAAGAGCCTCTGCTGTGGATAATTTGGGTTTGCGTGTTTTTAGAATATTCTAAAAATCAAAGTAGTCTCTATCATAGAGATCTTTGTTGTCCACATGTTTTGTGACTGTAGGAGTAGTAATGCGTAGATGACACAGCTTTTCTGCACAAGGACAAATGTTTCTTTATCATTATATCATACTAGCTAGTGCAGCTGCTGAGTCTTTTCATACAACTGCCTGATTCCTTAATTTAGCTGTTAAGTTTATGATTCTGAAGTTGTCCAGATTCATAATGAGTATTATTTTACTCCTGCTCTCTCTCATTCTTTCTCCTTAACACCCTCATACCTTCCCTCTCCAAACACTGCATGTGTTACTTTGCTCAAGCAGTTGCTCAGATATCAGAGGAATGGGACATTGTGCATCACAGCTCCTATTTCAGCAGTGTCCTATGGGAGTTCTGCGTGATTATCATATATATAGTCCAGGTATCTCATGGCTACCCACTTAGTGGTGGGCAGTGTCTGAGAATAATTCCCACATTGGTGCTTCTCTATCACAGAAATGTCAGTCTTCCATTGCAGCCTAATTATCTTCCTATTCTTTCTGCTGTATTTTTGGTCCTGTAATCTGTCTGGCAGATACCTGTGTTTGAAGAAGTGCTTTGTTTTTGTTTGGTCTTAACCTTATTTTGTTTATATATCTGTTTTACTAGAATAGTTCTGGATTTTTCCTTATATGGGTAGAAATATAGTTCTCTAGTGGATGTCCTTGTAATTGCTGTTTAATCCAGCCTTTGGAGGGGACAGAAAGAGAGAGAGAGAGATTGAGAGCAGAGGAAAAGGGGTGGTCTCCTGGGGTTTTTAGTAGGTGTTCCTGTTTTCTCTCAGTTTCGTATAGTTTCTTTTGTCACATGTTATCTCTTAGCATTGTACCATCTGGCTTGTTCCTTTAAAAAAAATATTCCTCTTATGTATGTAAATGCCCTTTTCAAAATTAAATACCACAGTGTGGATTCTTGATCATACAAGAATGATTAATCTAAATACATATGGCCACTGGCACAGGATAGATCTCCAAGCAGCAAAGTTTTGAACCAGATTCTTCTCATACCTCAGGATCAAGGCAGAAGTCACATGATAAATTGTCCCAGTTGTAGTCTTTTTCATCCTACTCTTATGCTTTTTAAAACTTTCAGGCTGCTTTTGCTGAGAGATGTGTGGTTCTCCAGGAGCATCCCAACTGCATATTTTTGAGATCTGGGTTTGGTTATGGCTATATGAGAGTGCAAAACCTTGCAGGCTCCTCCTGTTGCCTTCCCATTCCTCACTCTCCTAGATGTTGCCTGCTTCCAAATTTGAGGGCAGCTACCCCCACCACACGTACCTCTTTTTTCTTCTTCTAGCTTATTATTAAGTGAAGTTCCTTACTCTTGACTGATGCTGGCACTTCTGTTCTTCAGTGTGCATGCAGTGACAGTGGGAGTATGCAAGGCCAATAAAAGGAAGCATTAGTAGGAAGTTTCTTCTCAGGGAGGATTTCTTCCCCCACTCCAAAAGTGTTACCAAGTGTGAGAAGCTGGAGGAAGTCCTAGGCATGATTCTGAAGCTACTGAAATTTGAGGCAGCACTCAAAAAGATTTGTGGAGTGCGAAACAGATAAATTTGTTAGGAATTACTCTGTTCTTCAGTTCTGGCTTGGTTTTACTGCTTTCCCTGGAAAGAGGATTAGAATGAAACTATCCAAGGACTGAGTTTTCGTTGCATCGCTTGAAATCCAGCTATCTTCTTGTAGCTATTTTAATGACAACAGTTGAGTACAGAGATTAGATAATATCAGGTATAGTCTCCAGTGATTATACTCATAAAAACATCATAAGCTGATGTATTGTGAGTTTTATTTTCCCCTAAGTTATTTGATGAAAAGCATCTTGAGAAATAGGTGACTGATTTGTCTCCTCAGTGCAGCAGTTCACATATTTCTAACATATGGAGTGGCTTTATGGTGTTGTGGTACTAAAAGCTAGCCTGTGCAGTGTTCACCTTCTGCTATAAGCCCTCAGGCAACACTGATTATGATTTGATGTCATGCAGGAGGCTGTTTATGCCAGTAAATGTGAGTAAAGTTCTGTGCTGAAAAGTGGCACAACAGCTATAACTTCCATTTCTCCACATGGCCAGCCAGACACGCTACAGTCTGTTATACAGTTGTATTGTACTGTGTAAAGGGGTGAGTTTTCCTGAAGTTTCTCTGTCTCTTTCAAAATCAGACAGCTTTGAGAGATACATGAATTTTGGGGGAGAAAAGAAACATTTTAGGGGAGTGTATTAACTGTATGTCAGTGCTGTATCCTAATACATAACCCTACTGTATATGATTTTGTGTTGAGTTTAAGTAACATTTTCTGCTTAAAGTGATGGTCTTTGCAGTGATGTTTTAGTATATATTAAAGTCTTGTATGCACAGTTTCTCTTATTAAGCCCTTAATGTCTTCCCTTAGAAAAATTGAGAAGACCTGAGCTTTGCTCTAATGAAGGCCGCAATGCCTTTAGTTTCTAAAGATGGAGTGTGGGGGTGGTAATTTGCTCATGCAGCATGAAAGCTTTTGGTTCTTTCCCTGCAGAATCTCCTGCAAGGGAGAGTGTGTGTACACATACAGCACATGCAAAAAAATTCAAGCTGGGGGGCTGTTGATGAGGTCTCTTCTCTAAAATCATTTGAATGTTGTTCAGAAAGGAGCCTAGTAACACACTGATCTTTCTAAATATTTTTAAATATTTGAAACTTGTGGAAGTTCTGTTGCTGAAATGCAGATCATGATTTTCACAAATGAAAGGGAAAACTCTTAAAAAATTAAAAGACTTTGAAAATCTTTTTTTTAATAACCAAATCCAGGGGGTGGGGGCGGGGGAAGGGAAAAGCTTTGAAGTCTCTGAGATCTTTTCCCTGAGGTCAGAAGTTTCTGGTGATGTAACATACAATACAGACCAAGCCTTCACTTATCAAGGTTAAAGTTGATAGAGCTTGTATGAACTTGTCAATCATAGGAAGCAGGCAAAAACAAGCCAGCTGTTGTGAGGCATGGCTTTGAAAATCCTCCGTGTTACAGTAAATGAAACGCAGAGGTTGAGACTGATTCAGTTCTGCGAGGCTTTCAAACTGGCTGGCACATTTGAAAGGATGCAGAGCTCACATATCCATTGAATATGGGTAAACAGCTGTAAATCTCGGTAAGATTGTCTTGTCTGTAGTGTTAAAGCATGAGAGGAATGGCTAGAGGTGCATGATTTAATTGTTTTCTCCTGTCAGCTCTGCACAGAAATTTGCAGTATTAATTCATACAGTATATTCTTTTGTTCTCCATGCCTTTGAGTGCAAGCTGCATCTTCTGTCAGCAGAAGCTACCAGTAGCAAATTAGGAACTATGCAGTGCTTGGTATAGAATTTTATTTTGCTATAGCATAATCTACTGCTCTGTTCATCGATGGGTTGGGAGAATGGGGGGGAAAACGTGACTTAATTCTAGCTAAGATGCTTTGTGTGCATGTGCTCACACACGCGCGCTGTTTTTAGCAGCTTTTGTTTTCACAGTTGGCATCATGCACACTGGAATTAGAAGGCAGTGCCTTTCAAAAATATTTGTTTTCTGGACTGAGGAGGGCTGCAGTGCTGCTGTTGTGGCTCGGGGTGCCAGGCTCGGGGTTTCTCTCAGCTAGGGGTGGTGCGAAGCTTTTAATCTTGTCGTTTTCCTGGCAAGCTGTGACTGAGTGTGCGGGCTTGCACGAAGACCCTCCACAGCAGCGGGAGATATTAGCTGGAAGTGTAAGAGAATTGGATGACTATTGGAAGCAAGTGGTGAGTGTGGCACTGAGTGAGAAGATGGTATTGAAATGTGTGCATATGCATGCTAATTAATTTCAGTAACTCGTTTAGGATTTTTCTTTTTCTTTATACATGAGTTATGTATGGGTTCATTCTGCTGCCTGTCTGAGAAACCCAGGTGACATAGCTGTTATTCACCAAGTGTTTAATTTTATAGCTTCTGTTCTGTTACTGAATTTTTGCTCACCTGTGAGCAGCTGGTTTTGGTAGCAATAGCAACAGCATGTCAGAAAAAAAGCTCTAGATGTTAAAAAAAATAAATTGAAGGAGTGGCGGCTGGAATGTAGGGGGATTTCTCAGTAAATTGACAAAACAATCCTGTTTCTTTGCACTTTTTTTTTTTTAAAGACGTGGCTGTGATTTCCTCATTAGCAGCACTAGAAAGTGTTGTCTTTTGTTTCTGCAGTGGTTGCCATTTGTGTAATATGATGGGCTCTCATTACACTGTTGGGATATTTTGATGATTGAATTCAGTGTGCAAGTACAGAACACATTAACTGTTTGACTTAACTGAGTAGAAGTCATTAATTTTATGTAGGCAATCCCATGTGTTCTAGGACAGTTGTGCAATAGACAAAGCAAGAAAGAATACAGCCATTAAAATTACCTTTTATCATTGATATTTGATGTGCAGAAGAATGGAGGAGGGGCTTTCATTTTCTGAACTAAGGAGAGAAAAGCATCCCACTCTGCCTTTCTACACAAAATTGTTCCCTTCTCCAAAATGATATTTTGCTGTTCTAAGAATTTTACTTAAAATCAGATTTGATTTTTATTGTAGGCCTGTGCATTGTGCTGTTATCCATGACTGACTGGCCTACATAGCTTTGCTTATTTGATGCAGAACTGAGTGAGTCTGTATTTATTTCTGATTGTCATGGGGAGAAAGGTAATGCTTTTAGGAAGAAGAATGTGAAAACCCTTTGCTGCATTATGTTGCCACACAAGCAGAACTGGAGGGGAGAGATGTTCTGGTGGGATCAACGAACTAACAAGCAGCGTCTGTCATTGTATCTCATTCTGTGGTAAAGCCAGGTGATAATGCAAGGGTTGTTAAGCTAGTGTGTGACATTTTGCTTTATCACATTGGGTGGTGCAACAGCTAAGCTGTGTTTAGCGAGACTGGCTAAACGGATAGCTGCCATCAGGGCATAGATAATGTTAACAGGCATTCAGAGACTCACATCATGATAAATGCGTTGTACTGAAACAGTGGTGTACTGTGGAGTATACATAGTGAAAAATCTTGCTGGCTTTGTCCCTTCAGTTGCCTTCTGAAGTGTATCAGGGCATCTCTCTCTTTTCTTTCCTCTTTTTTGTTTTTTGGGTTGTTTTTTTTGTTTTGTATTTTTAGAGCATTCTCGCATCATGCAGCATTCATTATTTGTTCATCTTAAGGCTTTAAGACCATTTGCTGAGCAGTGCTTTTGGGATGCTAGTTGCCATCATCTGTCTTTCTGGACCAAGGCAGTAAAGAGCTCTGCTTGTTTGTAATGACTTATTACCCCTTCCTGGAATCTTCATTATGGTACAGCCATGCTGGTATTGACATGATCTGTTTTCTGCAGAGTCCTTTTTTCTGTGCAGTTGTCTTGTAAAGATTTATAAGTAGTAGAAATTTGTAGTAGTAATCTCATTTGGCATCTTTGAAATATGCTTTGTGTGTCACTGTATGGTGGATAGTCTGTGCCTTAAGGACTCGGTAGTGACAGCAGATACAGAGCTGTTCATAAAAATGGGTCACTAGTAATACTGTAGTACTCTTATATTAGATGTCCCAGCTGTGGTGTTCTGGCATCAGTGTCTCCTTGGCATTGCAGTAGTTAAACCAGTTTGCAGGTTTCAAAACCTTTGGGGTCCTGTAGTCTAAGAAACAAAGCATGTGGGATTTCGCTATCTACAAATGAGTGAAGTACTGACTCAGATTATAACCTAGACAGATCTTAGTCTTGATTCCGTTGGCTAAACCCAGGTGTCTAGTAAGACCTGAAATAGCCTAGTATGTCCCAACTGGCTGCCAGCTGCCACCTCGTAAGGGACCTTGGTGCTTTTGAATCTTTGAAGTATCTGAAACAGTAAGAGACTTGTGCTTGGGTAACTAAATTGATATCCCATACAGTGAAATCAATGAATTATTTGCTTCTAAATGCTATGTTGGGGTGAACTCAATCTCTTAGATGGCATTGACTGTATCAGTGTTGATTAGAACTCAAATTTCCTAAATTTTGAGCCATTTTACCCTGTGCAACCCTTTTCAACTTTGTAGCATCTTGTTGTGGGCTCAAACAGAACTGTATTGGGTAAAAGAAACTACTCTGTATTTGTGGACTGTTGCAGAATTGTGTTTGGATCCCAGTGCACCAAGTGCCAGGCAAATACTCAATGAAAACACATGTTGCAGTGTGTAAAGGTCACAGCTGAAAAAGTAGCATATAGGTGAGGTCCCTGCCTGTAAGCAGAGTTTTGGCATAAGGAAAGGCAGTTTCACAATTGCTTTAAGCCGCATTTAATTATCAGTTTTGAGCCAGGTGGGTTCCTTGATCCTGTTTTCTGTGGTGTTGTACAGTTCCTTATGCTAATGCAATGTAGAGAGCAGGAAGCAAAATCAGAGTAAAAATGCCACTGCCTGTTGTGGCAAAATCATGGAATTGTTTAGATTGGAAAAGACCTTTAAGATCAAATCCTCCAACCATTAATCAAACTGTACCGAGCCCACTGCTTTTTAAACCATGTCCTTAAGCTCTATAATCACACACCTTTTAAACACGTCATGGATGGCAATTCAACCACCTCCCTGGGCAGCCTGTTCCAATGCTTAATGACCCTTTCAATGAAAAAGTTTTTCCTAGTGTCTAACCCAAACTTCCCCGGAGCAACTTGAGGCCACTTCCTCTTGTCCTACCAGTCTCTACTAGTCATTACTTGTGAGAAGAGACTATGACCCACTTCTCTGCAAACTCCTGTCAGATAGCTGTAGACAGCAGTAAAGTCTTCCCTCTAGACCAGTTTAAAGGAACTGCAGAACTGTGGTCTTGATTATGAGGCATTTGTTGTTATTGTAAGATAGGACTTTTCTGCAGGAGTCTTACTTGGGTTTGAAGGCCTTTTTCCAGTGTAGCTTGTAGTGTTTGAGAAGGAATGTAAGCTAAATCAGAAACAGCCACTCCATTTGCTCCCTTTTGCCAGTAGGTTAGTGTGGGATATGTTGTTGCTGACACAATTGTGCTTACGTTTTATGGTGATTTTAAACTACAGAGGTCAGGTATTTAACAACCATTGCATTTTTCAAATGTTGGCTAATACATTTTTTGCAAAGCTTATCTAGTGTGGGATTTTAAAGTTGGATTGTCTTGTGGCTCTGCTTGGCTTGGGCCGAAGCATTCTCAAGAAACTGTAAATCAGACCAGTAAAAATCAAAACACATTGCCTCCATAGAAACATATAATGGAATCACAAACTAGAATCATAGAGTAGAATCAGACTGGTAAAAAAACAGACATCAGGTTAAAATTGCTTTCCTTTATTGACATTCAAGGGAGCTGGAGTTGTTCAGCTCAAGGAAGAGAAGAGTCTAGAGGGACCTTACAACTGCCTTCCAGGACCTTAAGAAAACCTATAGGAACAGTGGAGAGGCATTTTTCCCAAAGGTAGCTAGCAATAGGACATGGGGAAATGATTTTAAACTGAAGGAGAATAGGTTTAGGCTAGATCTTAGGAAGAAGTTCTTCATTATGAGTGTGGAAAGACTCTGGAATAGATTGCCTGGAGAGACTGTCAATGTTCCGCTCCATGGAGGTGGCCAGGGCCAGATTGGATGAGGTATTGAAGTAACCACATCTACTTGAGAGGTATCCCTGCACATAGCAGGGAGATCAGAGTAGATGATCTCTAAGTAGATGATTTTCCATCCTTAGCCATTCTCTGATACAGCTGGACTGTTTCACCTCTCTGGCCAGGTTTGGTCAAGTCCCAAGCATGGGGCAAATGAAGGAAGTGGTTTGGGGTTGTTTTATATGGCCATTAGCAATGTTATCCTTCTGATAGGCATCTATATGTGACTCACTTTGCTAATTGCTCATTGACTCCACTAGCAGACTTCTGTTAACATGTGTGTATACATACATAGCTGCCCATGGTTTAACTTGCAGTAACTTTCAGTGCTGTGACCTGTCTCTGGTCCCCAGGCTGGGGATGAGACTTGACCGATTTTCCCAGCTTACCACTAAGTTGGCCCTTAAATTTCAGTCATGTGTGCCCCAAGCTAATGTAGCCAGAAGGAAACTGAGGGATGGACTTGTTGTTCTGGGTGGAAAATATTTGATGCCTTTACAGCAATACGTGTTTCCACCCCCATGGTGGTGGTGTGTTTGTGGCCAGAGACATTACAGGGAGCGTTCCACAGAACAGAGCTTCTCTTGAGCTCACCTTGCTCTTTAGTATGCAGCTACAGATCTGCTGTGGGACAGCCAAGTTATCTTCTAAATGAGAGTCTCTCCAAAATGTGGTGGGCTGGGTTTTGCAATGGGGCAGGTCCTTCTTTTCAGTTAGAAGCAGATGTGGGTTTCTTTGCACCAAGGCTCACACACCTAAATATCCAAGCAGGTTGGGAAGAGCAGTGTTAGTCTCATGTAGTAGGTTCATCCTTCCTTTATGTCACTTCATATTGACAGCACAGAGCCTGTTGATTACACTTCCTTTGCAGTCCAGGTTAACTGAATGATGTAAGTTTGGCAATCAAAGCTGTAATGCAGTCATGTGTCAGGGATGGAGAACCTGGTGTGAGCTTTCCCGATTCTATTGCGTCATGAGGGCTCTTGCATTTGGATAGTTGTGGCATTATATCATGGGAATTGGAATGGGGAGGGAATTTGAGATTTCAAGATAACTTACAGTTTAATGTTTGTGATGATGACTTGTTTGTTATGTAGAATGAAAGCAGTAATTAACTCGTTTGTCATATTTTCAGATAACTCTTCTATCTCACTTTGTGATGTGTGGTTACAAATGATGATGAGTTCCTTTCACTGATACCTTATCCTTGTATAATCCTATGAGCCTCATTTCTGGAACGTTTATATTCTGGGCATATCATTATGTGAAGCACCAACAGATTGAAAGTAGTTTAGTGGACTTGGTGTTGATAATAATGTAACGCCTTTGCAGGTTCTTGCCACTGTGTTCTCCTGGGGCTTGAGACTTGCTTTCTTTTCCTGCTTTCTGAACAGTAAGCTCAAATCTCTCCAAAATAATGTGACAAGCATGTTTTGCATGAGGACCCACTCACTCACACTGACTGCCAACTGGCTTCTGTGCTCAGTGTAACCACCTTTCCTCAGACCCATTTTTTTGTAGCACTGCAAAATGTTTGATTGTGTGGAAGCTGTATGAAGTCATGTATGTCAACTGCAAATGTGCCATCTCTAAATTTGTCTATGCTGTGATTCGTTGTTTTCTTTTTCTCTATTTTGGAAGGTGACAGGACTACTGAAGCATTCACTGCTTCCGAAGCCAGGGTCATATTAGACAGATTTGGTTACATGCTTCAAATATGCAAATGTGTTAGACCGGTAGTATATAATCTTTCCTTTTTATTTCCACCAGGTCTGCATGTGCAGTTCAATGAGTACTTTGCAAAGTAGCTGAGGGTAGTGCATGCAATTTGCGTCTTTGTGACACATTGTGCCATGCCCTTGGTTCTTGTGCACGCCAAAGGGCAGCTCTTTGTTATGGCTCATGTCTGGGAGGATGAATAGAGAAGGCTGAAAGCAGGGCACAGTTTAACTAGAAGAAAATAGTGCTCTACATGGGTTAGCTAGACAAACTAAAAAAATGCTGATTTAAACACAATATTTTTCATTTCTGGCCTGCAGTCTTCATTTGGTAAATATTTCCATTAGAATTAGTGGAACTATTTACAAGCCTGGTTATGCCTACCTTGAACTCATTAGAGAAGACCTGCAGACTCTAGAGATGCCATGTAACCAAATCTGAATAAAGTGTTGGTCTGTCTGACCTTACGGTGTTCTATTTAACAAAACTGTCCTTTGTCCAGTGTTAGGGAAGTAATCAGTAAATACTGTTTTGTAAACTCTGTTTTACTCTGAATTTGTCAGACAACTTGAATTTGTCAACCAACTGTCAACTGAATTGCTGTCAGCCAACTGCTCTTAGTGAAGAGCAATATGCAGAGATCAGAGTTGAAAGAATAGTCAGCTTTTCATTCATTTTAAGTTGAAAGCTTACCTGTTAAACTGAATTTTTAAATCTTAACACTTCATACTAGACGGAGAGAGACATTGTGTATATGACTGCTCAGGAGTCAAATTGTGAAAAAGCCATCTCTCTTGGAAGTACCATGTTATTTTATTCCTGTAATAGTCAGTGTGAAGTGCAATTATTAAAAATCCCATCCATCAGGCAGTTGAATAACACTGTCCATATTTTTTTTCATAAATGCTAAAACATCACAGTCTGAAACACTGAAAAATAATAATGCTCAATGTAATTTGATTGTACAAGTGTGGAAGTAGAAGCCACATCTAATTAGCTGTCTTCACATAATACTTAAAGATTTGCTTTAATTGAGATAGTAAAGCAGTGTGTAATTGTTCCAGCTTCTTATTCTTGAATTTTTAATGGGCTTTAACCTAGTACTTATTTTACATACCTTTATTGCAGTTTATTTTCATACACACTGATGTTAACCACTTGCTCTCAAAAGTAGTACGGTCAATAATATGTTTACTTTAAATTCAAATAAGCCTTTCTTTACAAATAGGCTAGGAAAGATGCCTCTTTCACAGCCCCCTCTAAAGAAAGCTTGAGCGGTGCATGTCAGCAGGCTTGCTGTTTCTAAATAGGCTGCAGTGCTCTCATAGTATAAGTGATACTAGCAGCTCTCTGAAGCTTTCACTTCTCTGTTGCAGCTTCTTTTCTAAGTTTACAGTGTCTCTTCAGTCTTCTTTAAGCGGAGAGCAGACCTGTCTCTTCTCAGGGCTCCAAAGGTACTTTTTGGTGTTGTTTTTCCTGCCTTCTGTTTCTTTCCCAGTTTGTTCTTATCTGGTTGAGCACAAATGAACTATGTGTCTTGTGGCAAAGCGCAAGCCTAGAGCTGCAAAAGCCTCTTTGCTGGATAGAGAACAAAGTGTAAAATTGGAATAAACCCAGAAGTAGTTCTAAGATAAGGCTTTCTTGAGCCATTGTCTGCCATTTGTGTTGACATGGCAAAACAAGTTCAAGTTCAAAATAACTGGAAAATACTTCCCTTTCTCAATTTCCTTTTCTGCCTTTTTTTCAGAAGATAATAAATTTTCAGCTGCCTACTTCTTAGCTTCGGCAAATGTTTTTTCTTGCACTTGTTTTGTTTTTCACCAGCTAGACAAAAAATAAACATCCAGATTAATTGAAGTTCATAGTATTCAAATTGCACTCAAGATGATACTGAAATGTGGTGATGTTTAAGACTCACCTGCATGTGTTCCTGTGCGACTTGGTCTAGGTGGTCCTGCTGTGGCAGGGGGATTGGACTACATGATCTTTTGAGATTAATTCCGATCCCTAATGATTCTGTGATTCTATGAAATATTAATTTTGCATACAGAGAAGAAACTTAGTTTCCCCGTTTTGTTACTGACTCTGAAGCCAGAAGAGAATTACATTTGGGTATTAGGGATCCTCTTGTTGAGACAGTTCTATTTTCACATTCTGTTTGCCTGTGTGGCCATGCCACATGCATCAGCGCCAGAAGTGTGCTGTCCATTTAACTGTGCCATGCACTCTGCAGCCCCTCAGGGTACCCAACAGTTGAGTTGTGTCCTGTGGTGCTTCATGCCCTAATTTAGCTTGACATTACGCTTTGACTCATCACGTTAGATTAAGTACTCTGTGTGTGCCCATACTCGAGAGGATGATTTTGTGCTGTATGGTTACCATTGATCAAAGGATTTGGTGTTAAATGTTGGATGAGGTCTTGGTGTTCAAGCTTCCTGAATTGGTGTGGCAGCGTTGTGCCAAAGGAAATAAATCAGCAGTGTGCTAACAATGTGTTCTTCTCTCTAGGCAAGCTGACACAGTAGCCCTGAGGGAAAACCCACGGGACAAGAGGGATCAGCTGGCCCCAAATTTAGGGCACAATTGGAAGGCACCTGTCAGACCTTTTCATGCACGAGAGCCTATAGTT
Organism: Upupa epops; assembly: GCA_013397515.1. Classification (NCBI taxonomy): domain Eukaryota; kingdom Metazoa; phylum Chordata; class Aves; order Bucerotiformes; family Upupidae; genus Upupa; species Upupa epops. Next base: position 222,690 of record VZRI01002775.1, read on the forward strand.
CTGCCTCACGAGGGTCGGGGGCGGTCTGGGACATTGCCTAATGATTACCGATACTCTCAGGAAAATGTGAATGAGAAGAGCAAAGATAGCAGCCTGCCTCATCACCTGTGCTCAGACCCACAGTCCTTGAATGAGAACCATTTCTCCCTGTCACGAGGCAAAGGAGAGGAAAACCATAGGGTAGAGCCAGCACTACTGAACAAGAAACGTGGACCTGCTCCTCAGAGGCCACCACCACCTAAAAGAGATAAATACAAGCGACCAGATAATTCTGCACCATTGTGCAGCACCTCTTCTGAATCTCTGCTGGTAGCACCCAGCCAGCCCTTTCCATCCTCATCCCCTAGCTCCTCTGAAATATTTGCCAGTTGCTCGTCACTGTGCCAGAGTCCTGCAGCTTTTAATGGAAAACTGAAGAGTGCTAATCCACAGCAGCTCCAGCAAGCATCATCCACAGAGAATGTTTGTCAGCACTTAGAAGAAAAAGCTCACCTTAGTTCTGAGTCTGTATTATCTTCAAAGTATCAGTATCTTCAAAAACCTGGCATGGAGACATCAAGGTCCCCTTCTCCTCAGTTTGCACCACAGAAGCTCACTGATAAACCTCCTGTGTCCGTTCAGGATGAGAACCCAACCAGGTACAGACATAACTTCTTTACTGGTTTCTTAACCTTTTTGCCCATGCAGACTTATTAATGGTAGATTGTTTTTCTTTACAAACCCATATCCTTTGTGTTCTTTAAGCATAAGCCATCCCAGCATGTCCTAAAGAGTCCTAAGTTTTACATGAAATTCCGATTGGTACCACTGAAGTCCTTCAGCTGGTCTGTGGGTTTATTAGTTGACTGATGCTGCTCAGCTGTAACAGCTGGTACGTAGTAGAAAATGAAAGGGGGGGGGGATTCACATGGATTTTCCACTGTAAATGTGGGTAAAACTAGAAGATTCCCTGTCATGGTTTTCCCTACGTGAGTCTGTATATGAACTGATGTAGAGCAGAGCTGATGTGGGAAGGGGAGCTGTATCCTTTGTGAGAACACCTGTTTTGAAAGTACACAGAGTAAGGTATGCTGTCAAATCATGGCAGTTCCCATGTTGCTTTTATGATGAAATGTGGCCCTGCAGGTAGCCTGCTGTGGGGTCCACAGTGGTGTTTTTGTAGAAACAGGCTGCAAATTCAGCAGGAGAATGTCATCCCTTTCCCAAGCTAGATAAATGCAGCATCGGATAGACCAACTGAAATTGATTACTGTGTGTCACATGCTGTTAACATAAAAGGTTATTCTCCCGCAAGACAACAGACCCTTCCAGGAAGCTCAGGAATCTTAGCTTTCGTAAATCCTTCATCACTATAATTCATAGTTAAGGGATGAAAACAAAACCCTTGAGCTGGCTGAATGCAGAGGTTGCTTCTCTGAGGAAAAGTAGTTGGAATAGCTTTCTGTGCTGTAATGTCAGTGGTTGAATAGACTCTTATCACTCGATCTGCCTTATGACATTAGAAAACACAAATTGCTTTTTTTCCTAACCATTCCTTGATGCTTTTCCTCTTGTAGCCAGATGAAAATTTCACCCTGCAGTCTTTAACATAAAGCAATTATCCATTTTGTAGTAAACTGTATTATGTGCCACACAAACCCTAGCATCTATGAGTGAAGTTAGACGACAGTAGTGATTTCCTTAAGGAATAAGTATTGCATAATGCACAGATATAAGGGCGCATAGAAAGCGAATCGTGTTTGTTCTTCCTTTTTACGAAGCTTTAATGTTGAAGTGAGCACTGAGGTGTTTGCCTGATTATACTCCCATATCTGAGTGACAGTACACTTTCCCTGCAAATCCTTTGGTAACATTTAAAATTCCGAAGCTCAGAGAGCACTTGTTTGTGCACAACATATTGTCCCCAGTTAATAATGACATTACTCAATAAAACAGAAGGAAAAGATATGAGTCATACCTCACCTTCTGTGCTATTTACTGTGAGGTCTTTATTTAATGAGTAAAATAGATCAAGTAGGTTTATCAATTTTTGCTTATTATTTGTATTGACTCTTGCATATTAGCGTTTGGACGTGGCAGTTTGCATGTTGTGGATAGCTGATGATACTGGCATATAGCTGTTTACTCCTCTTTAAGGGAGGTGTCTTGAGGACAGCAGGATAAACTGAGGAGTGAGTGTGCTGGGTTTCCTGCAGTGTTTTAGTTAGGACAGTGCAGTGTGGAGAACTACGGGTGGTCTACAGAACCCAGCTATAAAGATGAAAAGAGTACCTCAGTAGCTGCACGTTTCTAGTAAACATACGCACAGGTCACTCACTCAAGGACTGACTGTCCTTGTGGTTGAAGTACAACTTCATAATAGCCACATGCAGTTTTACTACGAATCAAAATTTCATGCCATGGTTCCAAAAATGGAAAATCTTCAGAAATCAGGAAGACAATGACTACAGAAACAGAATTTCTGAAGCACCTGGTGGTGAACTCTCTTTGCTCTGACTGAAATCAGTTGACTTGATCATACCTTAAGTCTTTGCAAAACCTTTTACTAGGCTGAGAGCAATGTACTCAGAGTTTCAAAACAGAACTGCAGTCAGGTCACTTCTTCTTCCACTTACACACATACACACACTTCTGCGTGCATCTAATGATTCCCCCAAATTCAAAAATGTGTTCCTCTTCACAGTCTGGTCGAGCCCAAAAGTTGTGGGCCTTATTTAGATACAAGCAAAAGAAAGGGTTGGTGCAGTGGTTGTCCTCTGTATCCAGAGGTAAAGCCCACGTGTGCATCCAAGGACCTGGGGCTGAGTAATGCACGTGAGACTGACCAAGCACTTGAAAATGACAGTGGCCTTAAATAAAAGCACCCTGACCAAACAGGAGTGGGAGAGTTAAGTATCTACTGAGAGGTTGCACATTCATTCAGAAGCAAATCCACCTTGCAAATAGAAGATACAACTTTGGAAAAAAATACCGAGTCAGACAGATTTTTCTGTTTCCTACCAAATGAGACAAGTAGAGCACAGTAAAGTATAAGTTGATTTTTCAGGAAAGTGACACGCCCATGCTTAGAGGAAAAGAGCCATAGCAGGACTTGCTTGGCTATCTGAACAGCAGCATGCTACTTGGCCAGATGAAACCAGATATTTTAGCCAGTAGGCAATGTTCCTGTACTTGGTGTAAAGTTTCCAAACCCACATTATGACAATAATTTTAAACTTTCTGCAAACTCCAAACCACCAAAGTAGACTTGAGTTTCTTGTATGGTTTGCATACAGTACAGATTTTTCAGTAATGTAATTTAACATGTTATTGTCCAATTTAAAACTCTTAAGTTAGCCTCCTCTTTAAATAGCTTGCCTTACTGAATGCCCCAGGCAGCCCGTTGTGCAGTGCAGTTTTTCTGCACAACTTTTTCTGTAAGCTTCCCTTAAAAAAAGTACCAAGAATTGTGTGTTAGACCCTTCAGTGGTTGGCTTTTCCTATTAAGTAGAAAATTAGGACTTTATGGTGGGATCTGTTTATCAAACTTCTCTATTTTGTGTGAAATTTTCCCAAATACAGATTCAATTTTCTAAAAATCTTTTCAGTTTTGAATCATTTCCAGGGTTTGCATGTGTGATAATTTGTTATAGTTCGGCAAAGGCCTAGCGTGCAGGATGCTTCCATCTGGTCTGTGTACTTTTCTTCTCTTAGAAAAGCTGAGAATTAATGTGAGAGTATCACAGTTTCCCCAGGCAGCAAAGCTGCATGTCACACCAAAAACTGAGGCTACTGTTGGATCTGTGTGAAGCAATGAGGTTAGGCTTGAGGCATGTTTTCCTTTTCCTCTGTTATGAGTGGCAACGGAGGGGTAAAAGGCAGTTCAGCAGCACCATCTCAAATCTGGACTTCTGGAATTGGCCCCACACATTCATAGAAACAAACAGAAGCCCTGTTCTGTGAGTGTTGTGCAAGGCTGGTGTTGGGATTACTAAGAAATGAACTAACACAATTTAAAATGCATGGGTAGAAAAGAAAACATGTAGATTTATGGTTTGAGATACAGGTTGAGTAACATGCCATTGCTGAGGTCTTTTACCTACCTTTTTCACATTTGGGCTTCCCCTCTGATTTGCAGATGAGAATCGAGATGTAGGGTTCTTCCATTTCTAAAGGTGATTTTTCCATATTTTCCAGAATTGAAAGGGTCATAGACAACAACACAACAGTGAAAATGGTACCCATCAAGATAGTTCACTCTGAGAGCAGTGCAGAGAAGGAAAGTCGGCAAAGTCTTGTCAGCACTATGGAGCCTCCTGCTTTACCCTGTGGTCTAGAAAAAGACCAGATTAAAACACTGAGCACTTCTGAGCAGTCCTATTCGAGATTCTGTGCTTACACCAGGCAAGGTGTTGAGCCAGAGCCAGAAGCCAGAACCAAGCCTGCTGATCCTCAACCAGATGAAGAACCTGAGAGCAACTCAAAGGACAGCAGTGCTGCCACACCAGCAATCAGCTACGTAAAGGCCAAAGAGAAGACCTTTGAAGACTGGAAGTCAGAGGAACTAGCCAGAGAGATTGTGGGAAGAGATAAGTCTCTAGCAGACATCCTGGATCCTAATGTGAAAATAAAAACAGCAATGGATCTGATGGTTGGTATATTCCCTAAAGATGAACACCTCCTTGAAGAAGCTCAGCAGCGCAGGAAGCTCCTGCCAAAAGTTCCATCTCCAAAAATTTCAGAGGAGAAGTGAGTATTACTGTCTGTAGGCAGTAGTTCTTTGTATTATTCTGTGTTCGTTTCACTAGGGAGATGAAGGTGAGGATCTTCTTGCTGTTTTGATTTGGGGCTTTTCTAAGACTTTTCTATTAGAATAGCAGTCAAGCATAGTACTGCTTGGTGCTGCTTAATACCATTAGTACCGTTAATGACAGAAACAGTGTTGTACACTATGAAAAGTTTACAAAGTTCTGGTTGAAACCATCCAGTCTAGGAACTGGGTAGTGCAGGAATGGTGTTTTAGCCTTTCTTTAAATTCACTCTGCACTGATGTTCCATGGGTCTTTTTGTTTCTTGATATGACTTGTCAAATTGTAGCCTTCTCATGTGTGATTCCATGATTAAAATATAAAACCTTACGCTGCAGTATCCCATATCTGGCAGTCCAAAAACATACTCCCTGTGACAGTGAGATCTTAACTCTAGATGTAACTTTGCATTTTGTTTCCAGCTGAGGTAACTTAGGTTTGTTTCACCCATTGTAGCTCTTTCACCCACTGAAAGCTCTTCAGCAGTACTTGAGGTTTAGCTTTTGGTGAGCATGTGCTGAGTTCATAGACATCTTCTTCATAACCAGTATTTATTTATCTTACATAGGTCATAGCTTTCTGTTGAAGCCCATGCTTCCTTGTTGAAATGATGGCACTAAAAGATGGTCCTTTCTTTTCAGTGATTAGGGTGTCAAGGCAGTTAATGAGAGTTTTGACTTTTTACCAGGAAAGAGGAGCAGAGTGCACCATCTGCCATCTCCCTGACAACCAGTTCTACTTACTACAGCACATCTGCACCGAAGGCAGAGCTGCTGATTAAAATGAAGGATATGCAGGAGCAGCAGCAACAGCAGCAGAGTGAGGATGATTCTGAAGATGAACTGGATCATGACTTGTCAGAAAAGAAGGTAAAAGACATTTCTAAAAGTGCAATGGGAAGTTCTTGGTTGCCTGCTTTTCATTAACCATGAAATTGATGGGTAAACACCCTAAATAAAAGACCTTCTAGATATAGAGGATGATTGGAGAATTGTCCTGGATTTTGCTGGGCTGTTTTGGGGACAGCAGGGAGAGGGTGGTGTGGTTAAGTGACAAGCTGTGAATTTAGCATGCTGTGTTAGGAACTTTTTACAGTTTGAAGCACATTTTAGAAGGTCCAAAGGGGAGAAGTTTCGGGGAGGTTATTTTCAAATACTGTTTTCCATTTGAGATTCTAATGTGTTTCTCTGACTTGCTATGTACAAAGAAACAGTGGTGCTTATGAGGTGGTGGGTTTAGTGGCTCCATAACTTTGAAATTTAGGTTCAGGATTTTGTTTTCTCAAGAGAGAGAAGGAATGCACACCCCTAAACCTCCTCTGTTTCTATTACCTCCCAAATTAATAACAATAGTGGTGGAACATAGCTTATGAGCTTGGTGGATTCAGTGGAAGCTACTCATCACAAGGGAAAGAGTCTTCTCCACTCTTGTTCATCTCCATACTTTAATGTTTTATTTCTGATCTAAGGTCAGAATAAATCCCATTGTTATTAAAAGATGATATAATGACATTTCTGTGGTTTGAGGAAGTATTGTCCTGTGTTAAAATCATCACACTCTTCTCATTCATGATCTGGCACAAAGTATTTTAATTGTAGTTCCCAGTACAGATAACCTGGAGGAAATGGTCTGTTTGATCAGTTCAAATGATGTAGTTTAACTCCATCTCCTTTAAGCAACTAATGCAGTGGTGTGCATGTCTTCTCTGTTAAATTCATCTCTCTGCTTAATATCAACTGTCAGGGTGCATTGGGTAATCCAGTCCCAAAGAAATTGCTTTTAATTATTAAGAATGTATTTAGTTGCCAAGAACGGAAGATTCCATAGGAGATTCTTACCTCTCGTTGAGTGCAGGAGTGGATACCACTGCATTAGAAGGAGCCGTAGCATTTTCTGTTATCACTTCGGGTTTTTTCCTTAATCTCCCTTCCTCTCTCTGCACTGCTGCTGAGGGCATGGAGTGGGTGCAGCGGTAGAGCTGCCCTTACCCTCTTGCCAGGCAGCCACCGAATCCAACAGCTGTGCTACTTAGGCAAATTAAGCATTTCACTGCATTTTGAATAATTTGGTTGTATCTGCTGCCTTACGTGGTGATCACATTCAAAATTTTTAGTATAATTTGTTTTCCTCTTGTTAATTATGGAGGATGTGTGTAAGGGGAGTATAAAATTTTTCTTTTTTGCCCAACAAACTAAATCCTAAAAGCTTGTATAAGAAAAAGTGCTTTTATTTGTGTTGGTATTAATAGTAAAATCATGTTCAGCCTTTCCATACTCATCTCTCTATCCCTTCAGCTCCAGTATACACTGCTAATCATATGAGATAAGAAATATTTCATTAAGAGCTTGTAGCAAAACTCCCTGCTGTCTTCTCTGAATGTGCATATTATAGTAGCTACATACACATTGCTGCTTACTTCTGTCTCTGCTCCTCCTTCTCATGCAGTAGGATGCAGGCACTCAGTTCAGTGGGTTTTCAACTTAGATCTTGTCAGGAACTGTATAAAACTCGTGCAAAGTAGGTCAAGGCATCTTTCTAAAGCAGCCAAAGTGTGTAACTTGGTCCAGTCTAACATTTGCCACAGTTTAACCAGGGATCATTAAGGACCTGAGTGCTTTAATAGCATGCTTTGACTTCATTTATTTTGGAGGAGGCACACACCCAAAACCGGTTCCTCAGTTTCCTAGAAATGGATCAGTTCTGTTATGAGATATCTTAATTGCAGTCCCCTGTGGAATTACTGTACTTTTTGTCATTCTCTGCTCTGCAAACCAGAAATGCATGGTGCCCATTTTTTCCTTTCAAAGTATAGTCATTCCATACAGAGTCACTAATTTATTTTTTTTTAAAGTTTGGGATGATCTCTCTATTCCCAGCTAGCAGGATTGGAATGTGTCTTGTATGCAGTGTAATGTGGATTTACCACAATTATAAAACACGGAAGGCGTAGAAGATGCTACAAGAATGTATTTGTAGCAAGCAAAATCCATATGTGGCTGAGTAGGAATTGTCCCCTTTGCCCTATGACAATTTCAGCAACTCTAAAGTGGAACAAGAGTTGAAGAATACCAAGTCTGCTTAGCTTTTAGACCTAAACTTCATGTGAAACAAGGGGATGAGGTAAGAAGAGGGTAATGTAAAGCATGCCCAGCACCAAACCCACTTGAGCAGCACTCTGCTGAGCTGCTGTGTTGCTAGCTGGATGAGCCAGAATTTCTGGAAAAAGATACTACATTTTACTGTTTTCTTGTTCACTAGTGCAGAATTCACAGCTGTAAATTATTCATTTGCTTGTTTCAAGATGTAGATTGGAACTCTTCTGGCTCAGCAGCTACTGAATGGGTTGTCTGCTGGTTAGCAAACCATGTAGTGAGCTCAAAGTTGCTGCATGCAAAGGCTATTTCATCTGGGTAGGAAGCAATTAGTGATCATTATCCAGTTCTAAAGAGATATATCTTAATAGATGTGTCTCAGGTGAGGGCTTACATCCTTCTCACCTGCAAAAGTAGTCCTTTACAGGACAGCTTCAGCTGCTTGGGAACATCTAAATGGGATCCTGTGTGGAAAATGGCTGTTTATTTATTTAATGAAAAAAACTTTGAGCACACTGATCTGATCTGATTGTCAGACAAGCACTGAGCACACGTACGGCTTTTTTTCCACTGGAGACCATTGCAGCACAGCTGCAAAAGTAAACGGCCAGAGATAGCAGCATAGAGCTCAACAGTATTGTGTTGTGTCTCAGATGGTAAAGCAGTAGCATGTGCATGTGCATGTCATCTGAGGGAAATGAGAGCGTAGCACTGTGACCTACATAATCCAAATCAAACTCCATGTGCCTTGAGAGAAGGGAAAAAAATAAATGAAATCCTGCACATTAATCAGTCAGCAAAGCTGGCATCTGTAGAAATGCTTACTACCTTAATCTTTAGGGCACCCAGACTAGCAGATAACCCAAATCCAGATTAACCTGGCCTGAGTATATTAAATCAAAAGGGAGAAAACCAGGCCAGATAATCCCATGTGATGAATCTCTACTTTCAGAAAGACTCCAAATTTTCCAAAATAAATTGTGAATGACTGTTTGATGGTATCTGAAAGCAATAGCTGCTAGCAGTATTTTTGTAGCGATTATGACAGATTGTAATCATATTTGCATTTAGCAAGCAGAGTTCCTGAAGAATGTCATGAATAATTTTTAGAAATACAATAAACTTGAAGGGGTGCTGTGACATAATGACTCTTATAAAGGATGTAATTTTCATTTAGAAATTTCACTGAGGTGTATGTTTAGAGAACACTTTGGAAATTTTTTTCCCTTAAATTAGCTGAATATCAAATAAGCACCTGCATTTAAATGGATGAGGCATGATTTGTGGGAGGTCACACATCTCCTGTTAAGAGTAAGTGGCTAGCCGTAATGACTTCCACTCTTTGTGTAATGGACATGTCAGAAACAAGACCAAGCGGTCAGAGGTAGCTGTGCAGCATAGATGAAGCACAGGTCACTGAGGGAAGAGGTCTGGGTTCTTGACCTGGCTCTGCTGGGGAGACAGCTCATGTGTCTAGGTATGTGCATTCCAGGCCATGGGAGATTATAGTGGGTAAAGCCCAACAAACTGCAGATGACGTGGTATATCTGCCTGGTACAACAAAGAGACAAAGATGCTTGTTTGGTCCTTTGGCAGAGCTGCTTTGCAGAAGGCTGCTTTGTAGAAGTATATTTTGTTCCTTGTTCTGCACCACAGGGATTAAGAGTCCCCTATGGAAATGTTAATGATAAAATTTAGTGGGAGTGGAGGAACGGCTGTTGGAGGGTTGCGAGTACTGTGCAGAAAAGAAGAAAAAGCTAGTCAGTGAGTCAGGTGGAAAAATGCAGAATTGTTTTCCTGGTACTGTTTGTATTCCAAAGTGTCACTCTTCAGGTCTTATGGACTTGGTATTTAGCGAAAAGGATGCCCTGTCCTTTACGCTGTTCCATAGCAGGCTTTGAAGCTGTTCAAAGAAGCAGTAGGAATGCTTGCTTGAGGGGTGGGGGTGGAAGTCCTTCATCTTTTGCCACAGAGGTAAATTGCTTTAGCACAGGTCTCAAGCAGAGCACTGCAGGCCTACATCATGAACCTTTGAATCCTGAGTATACACCGTAGACATATGTTTATTTGTAATGCACTTGTTGTCAAAGCCCACATGGCAGCATAAGTGTATTAAAATGCTAGATTTATTATATGGCTTTCAGAAGTGGGGGAAAATGCAGTAGTGCTAATAAATTCAAACCCTTTTTGTTTCCCACAGCAAGAACTTATTGACAGCATTAGTAGGAAGCTGCAGGTGCTGCGGGAAGCACGGGAGACACTTCTGGAAGACATCCAAGCAAACAATATACTGGGGGAGGAGGTAGAGTCCATTGTGAAAGAAGTCTGCAAACCAAATGAGTTTGACAAATTCAAGATGTTTATTGGCGACCTTGACAAAGTGGTCAACCTCCTGCTGTCACTGTCAGGTCGTCTGGCCCGTGTGGAAAATGCCCTGAATAACCTGGATGAAAATACCTCTCCAGAAGAACGGGTGAGAAAGGCCGATAATATCGTTGGCTTTAGTGAACCTGCTGTGGGTGGTTTGGCTTGTTTCATTTTGTTGTCTAACTGGCAGATCTCATGAAGAGGGATAGTGAAGAGAGAAATCTCTTAAAGCCATTTTTTTTTAGTAGATTTCTTATAACTTTTCTCTTTGCCTTTGATTTGGTTTGGAATACAGAAACTACAAGTGGGTTGCTGAGAAAAATGGAGATTTGGGGTGCAGCAAACTGCAAAACATTTCTTAAAGTAAAAAGGGAACAGCTGATGAGAGTGTGAAAAGGAGGAAAACACATATTCTGACAGTTCAGTGTGGCTAAAAGAGTATCACTTCATGCAGTAATGCAGAAACCTTACCAAATTCTGTACACTCTATACTCAACAAGGGTCTTGAGAAAAATTATATACATTTCTCATCTACTACAGCGTCCTCCGCAATGCCTGGCAAGCAACAAGAGGAAGGAATAACAGAAAGATATGCCTTAAAAAAAAAAAAAGAGGGTTAGGGGCAACAGGAGGGAAACAGGCATTTCAAAAAGAATTTTTCTCTAGAAAACAGGTTTTCCTCAAACAGAATAGCCTGGTGGCTATGTGGAGGAGTAAGCAAATGTGAAAATTATCGGAACATTCAAGCTGTCTTTTACCTGTTGGGCCTCTCCTCTTCTGGAAGCACTTTGTTTAGCTCCAGATCCCACCAGGCCTTGGTTGTGAAGTAGATATTTAGCAATACAGGTATGCAACAATGGAGAGATGTAGTCATGCAAAACTTAGAGGCTAAAATAAATAGAGTGGGAGTCGGCTGTGTTAAGTGAGTTTAGCTTCTACAATTGAATGAACACTAAGTGGAACTGTAACTGTGGGCTGAAACACCAGTGTTCACCTAAGTTTTGTAACACAGGGTTTTCCATAGGCTGTGGACTCATGTTGCATTTCTTCAGCATGATCTCTTGTTCCACCAGCCAGAACCAGTACGTGCTGGGTGGAGTCTGAAGCAGAATTTTTGCTCTTTGGCCTTAGCTGCTGCTAAACACCTTGTTTAATGGCTATCCATACCTCTCTCAGGCAAAGGGAAGGTATTTAACAACTTAGTTGAGGGCAGATCAAAGCTTCTGCAACTAAACTGTCATCCTTCTTTCTCCCTCTTTGTTCTGAACCTGGTTTTCTAATGGCTTCAAAGAAGGGAGTGTGAGCTGGGGAAAAGGTTACCAGGTTATACAACTATATAGGAAACATAGTTTGAGAGCTGTGATAAAAATAGCTTATGGGCTGGCTGTGGAAAAGGAAGAAGGTGAGAAGATGGTGTAGTGAGGGCAGTCAGAAATTGTCTCTGTGAGTTCTGCTGTCAAATTCAGACTGACAGAAATCCAGATTCCCAACATACTTTAATTCCCATTGATCTTCTCATGCGCTGACACCAAAGCCTTGCCATAGGAATGTCACAATATATCTAAAAGTGTCAGCAGAGATGCCTCTCTGATGGATCAAGTCCCTGGGCAGTTTGACTATTAACACAGTGCATATGGGGTTACATGTGATTTTCTTCCAGTTTGGACTGGTGTGAGTGGGTTTTTTGTTTGTCCTTTGGTATTTTGTATGTCACATGATGATGTTTGGTGTACTGCTAACATACCATATAAATAAGTCTACTTCCATCCTTGGGGATCACATCTCAAGTGATTACTGATCTTCTTGTGGATTTTTTAAAAATGGCTATTGTCTAATAAACATTCCAATAGTTTTCGACCTTCTAGGAGCCATCAACAATTCAGCAGACTTCTTAAATAAACAGCCTGCTAGCAGGCAAATAATCACTGCTGGATTAAAAAGTATAAGATGCTCTGCCATAGGTCTTTTTTGTCACATGAAACAGTACCATGTATTTCAACTTTAGCTTCTCAAAGCATCTTCATCTTAAATTGCTACCAGCCTCCTTCCTTCCACACAGGAAGAACAGTGTCATTTCATTAATTGATTTATCAATCAAAGCCTGGGTGTGTTGAGAATCCAGAAGTCTGTATATATGCCTAGAACCAGTCTTGCTACTGCAAGACTGAAGACGAGAGACAGCAGTCTAGGAAGCAGATGCTGGGAGGTCAGATATGTGGAGAGAGTTTGTCCTCATACAGCAGAGGTCCAAAACAGTGAACAATTATTTAGAAAGACTTAATAGAGGTAAAGATTGTTTGGTCAGAGTAACTTCTGATGGCCTGCATTTGGCTGAGGCTGCAGAGCTGACTGCAAAAATACTCCTGCTTTCTAATTGGCTTTGGTTGATTGAAGGTGGTTAGATGAAACCATCTGACATCATTTAACCGTGGTGACCCATTAATCCATTGTTCAAAGAACGTCCTCAAGAGTGGTGTCTTTAGTCTGCTACAGTGTGTTTCCATTACCCTTCAGAAGAGGCTTTCTGGTGTCAGTCATCTTTAACAGAGGCAAAGGCAAATTCAAGAGGTATCTCATTTGTCTTCTTCCTTTCTGCATCTCACTTCTCTTCTGTATTCCATAAAACTCTGCCTTTCACAAGGGCAGAGATAGTAACATTCTATGGAGTGTTCATAACAAAAGTAGTGCTTGCTTTACTTAACCTGCCAGCTTGCACACATTCATCTTAAAAACACATCATGGGCTTGTTAGGAGGAAACTATACAACTTATATCTCAGGAATTGTTAGGCAGGCCTAAACATCTGATCATTCTTGTGTCACTTGATAGTGGTAGTGAATGGCTTGAAAAACAGAGCTGCTTCACCCCGAGGTTAGGCAGGTAACCACAACTGTGCTGCCAGCCCTGTTGAGTTCATCAGATTCCATCTAACTCTTCTGCTATTGCTCAGGGCACACACAGGCTGCCAGACTGCCCTGGGGAGCTCTAGCTCTGCTTCTCAGTTTGGGCACAGTTGCTAGTTCCCCTGGTGAATTCAGAACAACAGCACTTTCATCTCTGTGCAGCAGATAGTTCTGCTTGCCACTTGCAGTGGGATTATTTCCCCCCCTGGCATAATCTCAAAGGAAGATTAAACTGTAGTTTTTCTAATGTCTTATTTCTGTGACTTGTCTTCCATAGCTGTCTTGAATCCTAAGTTAATCTAGGCAGTGCTTTTTAAGTACTTTGAAAGAGCAAGTCTGAAGGCATCTCACCGTGAGTTTTGTGCTGTCTGTATAAAAAAAGACAGCACAGGATATGTGTGCAGCTCTGATAGACAGTTCTGTTAAAGCCTGCTGGCCTGTGTCTCCCTTTGTCTCATACTTCCATCTTGAAGAGACTCTATTTTGTAGTGTTCAAAAACACTTCTCTGTAAGTCCTTATTAAGGCTTATTATAGCATGTGTGATTTAACAGGGAGTCCAAGTGAAAAAACTGGGCATAATTATTTGAACAGACATTTCTCAAAGAAAATGAATCTCTGAAGCAAAGCTAAAAGTTACAGAGTAGTGCATCTTAAGGGCACTTTTTAATGAAATTCAGGAGTCTGTACAGGAATTCTTGACATTAGAGTAGGGCAGCCATGCTCTGTCAGTGCAAAAGGCAGTCACTTCTAGGCAGAGATCTGAAATGGGCTGGTTTAATCATGCCTGTGTTTCCATATGCTGTTGAAGGAGTCAAGTGATTCAGGGTGACTGCTGTGTAGAGGGATGAAGCTGTGTGAGGCGTACCTCACCCTTCATGCTTGTACATAGGTGCAAATGGGATATAGCTGCTGTCCTCCATCTCTGTGTGTTTTTCCATTCAACCTCCCTTTTATTTTGTCTCATGAGGGCATAAAGCAGAAAGCTCTGGAAAGATTGTGCTTTTTCTTACCTTTTTCTTCCCTCCTATTGCCTTTTCTCATGTCTCGCTCCTGTTGATGTTTTAAGACCACAAAACTTAATTCTCATGGAGAAGCCATGTGGATTGCAGCAGAACTGCGAAATGCTGTGGTGTCAGGAGCAGTGTAAGAGCAAGTCACTCTATTAATTAGTCCGGTTTTGGTTCTCTAACTACAGCTATTTCAGTGTGGAAGCTCAGTGCTGTTTATGAAAGATGTAAGACATTGTTCAGTGAAGTCTTGATTGGAAGAACTTGGGTGTTTCTGTAAGGCAACTATTTTATGTAACTATTTTGATGTATTAAGTGGTCTTTGAAGTTCTTGCTGTTGAGGCCAGTATGAATTAACAGTGCATCTTTCATTGATTCACTATGGTTTTTTCCCCATTAATGCATATAAGAAACTTTAAGGAACAATTGCATTCCACCTCTCTAAGTATTTGGGAAAGTCTTTGTAAATAAACAAACTAGAGCCTTAAAATGTGAAGCTGTTATCCCAGTTAATGAACCCAAGCAATTTTTAACTCTCTTTTGTTTCTCTTCAGCGGACATTGGTAGAAAAGCAGAAGCTGCTGACCCAGCAACATGAAGATGCAAAGGAACTGAAGGAAAACCTGGATCGTCGAGAGCGCATTGTCTTTGACATTTTGGCAAACTACTTGAGCGAGGAGAACCTAGCAGACTATGAGCACTTTGTAAAAATGAAATCAGCCCTCATCATTGAACAGCGAGAGCTTGAGGACAAGATCAAGCTGGGGGAAGAGCAGCTGAAGTGTCTGACTGACAGCCTCCAACCAGAACGGCTCAAATAAGAGGGCTCAGTTTGACCAAGGATGTGAAAAACGGAAAAGAAGGAAAGGATTGGGGGTGTTTCCAAGCCAAGTATCTTGGCTTGTCTGAGTGTCTAGTAGAGAAGCAAGTGCACAAGAGAAAAATAGCTCTCACAATAGCAATAATGCTCTTTTCATTTTTTTTGGATGATGTATTTAATTTTTTAGAACATGTTTTTATTGCTGCACTCTACAGCTGTTTCTCATTCTCATAGCCTACAGAAACCTGCACAGAAAAGGGTAGACTCTTAACCTTTCTGCTTAGTAAGTTGGAAGTCTGTGGCAGTTTGTGCATGCAAACAATGTTTTTTAGGCTAGGTTGTATACTTTCTTTATGTTCAGATGCTGTACAGTCTGCTGGGAAACCCAACAGTGATTTATGAACGCACACACATTTAGAAGCTCTAAATTTAGTGGCTTTTTTTTTTAAAGACACATTAAATAGGGGAAGCATGCATTTTACAGTTAATATATTCAGATTGCTGAAATGTAGTTGTCACTCTGATCCTGTGGCATCAGACACCTTTTTTATAATACTGTATATAGAATGGCACTTCCCCCTCTCAGAAAACAACCTTAAAAGTAGTCTCGGTTAAACACTTCTTAAGCCAGCTTGCAGATCACTAATGGCTACCTTGCTGAAGATGTTTTTATTATTATTATTTTGCAAGACATTTGTATACCTTCTTACTGCAATGCAAGTGATTTTCTTTACCAAGTCATACTTGATTTAAGAAACAGGCTGGAAGTACTGTGCTGCTTTTGTTCAAAACATTTCTCATCTAAATTATTTAGAAGACTCCTTTGCTCTTTCTTGTGCTTTTATGCATGTTTTTATTGTCCTTCCCCAAAACCCCCTACACTATATGAAAATAAATGTAGGCTAAGGACACTGCTTCTGTTTTTCTCCCAATTGCTCAACATTGTGATGGTTTTAAAATAGACAGTTCAGTTATACTGAGGTTGACCTGCATAGTGCTGTTAGTTCTTCCTGCTTTCTCAGACTACCAAATGCAATATAAACACTTCTGCCCTGTAAATACTGTGCATTACTCGGAGCAAGTGTGCTTTGTAACTGTGAACATAAGTGGGGTTTGTTTGGCTTTTTCCATTGCACAACGATAAATGAGAGGATGCTAGTTCACAGTATCATGCCACTGGTTGTGTTCTTGTAATACTGCCCTTGTCTTACAACAGATTATTTCCACTAGCTCTAAAAAGAGGTGCTAACTCATGTTTTAGTGCAGTAACAGGTTATGCTGACTTACTCAGATACTTGCAGAGAGATTTTGTAGTGTCTAATTGTCGAGTTCTATAAAAAGATAAAGTTTTGCAGGCAAAGTCTTGGATGACTTCACATATATGCCATTTACTCTGTAGTAAGCAAAACATTTCTCTCTCTGCAGACAAACAGGCTACCCAACAAGAAGCCATTTTCAAGGCTGATGTGAATGCCAGTCTGTAGCGCTAAGCAGGTTAAAAATACAACTGGTCAAGCACTGAAGAGAGAGACAAAAATTTCTTCACACTAGTTCTGTGGTGGCAGCATTCACTAAAGGTTTTCTCTTCTGTGGGGAGAGACCCAGAGAGGCGCTGATCAGTGGATTCCTTGTGAGTTCCTTGTGAAGGGAACTGCAGAGCAAAAGTCTTCTGAAGCCAGTTCCTTTACAGGCTGGTGCAAACGTTAAAAGGACTGTCGCCCCTCCTGTAGTGCACTACTTTGTATACCTGGACCAAATCTTTAATGAAATTAGGCGGATGTGTATCAGCTGAGGTCAGATGGAGACAACATTTTACAAGACCTACAGCTGACCTCAGTTTCTTCCTCCTCGTTCAGAAGTGTAGTCATCTGGCATCTCACAGTTGTATGCTGCTATGTTCCTAGGACAAGTGACCCTCTGTCCTTAAACGTATCCCTTAACCGTAACAAACCCAAAACGAAACAATCCCCAAATAAATTATGCTTGTCTTTTAGCTCAGAGAAAAGTGTGCATTGTTTTATCTGTGGCATTTTAAAGATTTTACATATTGTGGTTACTCTGAATTGTGTATGTGAAATGTGAATAATAATATAATTGCGATATGTTTGTATACAGTACTTTGATTTAGATCTTTCTGATAAAAGGTAGCAATATTGTGAATGTTATATATATTGTCCTTTTCACAGAGCTGTTGCATAGACACCATTCTCTCCTTTCCTCTTTCAAAGCTGTTGAAAATCTCTCACCCTGGAAACCTGAAGACAGTTGCCTCCCGGTGTTACATGTAAATCTGTAAATAGCTGTACTGTTGCTTTTTGAATGAAAATCTGGTGCTAATGTTTTGCCTTTGACATCCTGGAGATGGCTGCTTCTTCACCCTGTGTTGTTCTCAATTCTTGGTCCCTCTTTGTATAGTGAAAAATTTCCACTGTGTTTCTCCAACTGTTTGGATCTTGCAGCCTGGAGTGAAAATGTACAGTTTTCCTGCCTGCCTCTTAACACGTACCTACTGACAAATGGTATTGCTTGACTCTGAGGAAATAAAATGTATATTTCAATGTAGAGGCAGTTCTTGTGTGCAGTTTTAACTGTCAAAGCCTACTGGTTTGCTGTGCGGCACTGGCCATCTCATGGTGCCCATCAGCAGTGCCTGTAGCTGTGAAAGGCCAGGGCAGTTGTCTTGTGGTCTGAAGAAGCTGCTGTGTTTTCATAATTTAACTTAATGAGTCATTCTCAGGTTCCCAACGTAAGTACGTACCAGAAATATCTTTGTGTCCATTCAGTATTTCAAGTGTCTGAGTTGGAGGGGGCAGAAAGGAAGACGTGTTGTGAGCCCTTCACAACCTGTGGAGTATGTACCAGGGATGGAGGTGAGGTTTTCTACTTGAGCAATTGTGCTATCTTGGTTTTGTCCCTTGTTTAGAATGACACTTCGTATGGCAATGTCTAAAGTCAGTGGCTCCTAAGATTTATTGCAAGAACAGTTTGCTGTGCCTTTAACAGACTTCCACTGAAATGGATTGCTTTCAGTTTAATGCAGTTTCTCAATTTAGGTGCTGAATCCTCTGCATTATTGGGAAACACTGTCACGTGTGCACAGATTTGAAATGGTAGAGGTGACCCAAGGTAATACTTTATGGCTTGATAAAACATCCTGGAAAATAGTTGTCTGTGAAGGGTCTTTTCACAGAATCATAGAGTTGGAAGGGACCTCTAAAGGTTATGTAGTCCAACCCGCTACAACAACCAGGGACATCACTCACTAGATCAGATTGCCCAGAGCCCTTTCAAGCCTGAGCTTGAGTATCTCCTGGGATGGGGCCTTAACCACCTCTCCAAGAAACCTGTTCTAGGGATCCACCACCCCCAGATGGAAGGACTTTTTCCTGATATCTAACCTTTATCTACTTTTTTCTTGTGTAAAACCATTATGTCCTATCCTAATGTGCTTTCTTAAGTTAGGAAAGGAAAAAAGTCTTGTATATTTGTGGGATTTTTCTGAACTTGTAACAATGCCTTACACCCGTCTCTTATCTCCCCTGGCATTGCACATGGACCCACCTGTTTGTGCCTTGGGCACTTGGTGTAATCCAGGATGGCAGCTATAGGCCAGTAACAGTCTGTTTTTTATGTACTGCTTGAATTGGGAAAAATTGCTTTTCTCTTAACTGAAATTAGCCTCTTTGTTTTCTCTTTGGGGCTGTTTGAGACCCTCAGATGGCAAGGGACTAACTGTTTCATGGTGCTTTTTCCTATTCACGCTCTATCGATTCATTTTACTGTGCTTAACTCAGTTTTTACAGCTGAAGTAGCCTGTTGCAAACCATCAGCGAGCAACACTTTGTGACCAGTGTGCAGCAGAATATTAACTCCAATTTTAATGTCATCCCATCGTTTATTGCAGCAGTTCACCAGTTGTTCTAATTGAGGGCTTCTCCGTTGTGGTGTTTTTTAGAGTACAAATTGGTTTTCCTACATACTAGGATGCAACCTGCCCATGGAGCGGCCATTATAAAGATGAATAATGACCTCTCTAAAGTATTAGACTATGTGTTGTCAGTTGTCAGCCCTGGTAGATTGATTATCATTCACTTACAGCAGCCCTTGTCTGTAACTTAACTCATTATAACAATCCACAAACTCTAAGGCGGGTTACCCATGTAACAGGTCACCTCTGAAATCCTGGGTTTCACTCTTTCTGCCTACTAAAATGTTTGTGTGAATGAAGTTCTTGCATTTGAAGTAGGTTAACCTGATACCTCAGGGTAACGTCTGAATTGAGGTCAGTTGAGTGCACTTCAACTAGTGGAAGGGGATCTGTCTCTCAGGTCACAAGATCACACCTGCAAGCAGAGCAGGTATCTTTTCAAGATGGGACCATGTTTAGGACCTCTTTCTTCATTGCAACCTAACCTTGGCAGATAGACTGTTATTTATTTTAGGCTCAGGTTTATGTTAGTCGAAGCAGCCAAGCCTTTCCTGACAACAAGGTTAGTAAAATGCACAGCTGTGCAACTGTGCTTTTTTTATCCTGCATTAAAAATCCTCACAGTGACTCCATTTTTAGGTGCTTTGGTGGCTCTGTTTTGGAGGCAGTCTCTGAAATTTCACAGCTGGAGGTGACTGACTAGGCTGTGCCTTCTGCTACTGGTGAACGTGTTGGTATTAGTGGAGTTTGTTGCTACAAATCTAATCCTCACTTCTTCACGTTCTTCTGCATGCAGCAGACTGCTCACTGGCTTACCCACTGGCTGACCTTATGTCTTTTGAATGCCTTGCCCAGTGCTGGCTGCTGCTATGGGTGGACTACCAAGAGTAGCTGGACAACTAATGCCACGGTTACTGGCATCTCTTCTGAGATGAAGCAGGGCACAGAGTTCTGTGCATCTCCTGCTGACTAGGTGCAAGTTACTAACATAAAACACAATAGCACCAGCAGAGAATGACCAGGTTCCCACCACAGAGCCACTTGTATTGTAATAATTCTGTTAGCTGTTTGTGGTTGCCTGTCTCAACACAGGAGAGATTTTAATTAAAGCAAATGGATTGGTGACAGTGGGGTCGCAGACGTGCGAGGTGTCAAAAGATGCAGAAGAATAATCCTACTTGCTTCTAGTAACACAAACCTCCGGCAACACGGTCTCTAAATGAAGCTTTCATGCTGGAAGTCTCAGGTAAGAATACTCAAACGTTCTAGATCTGTGTTCTTACATTTTAATGGAGTTAGTGAAAGACTTTGCTTAAGTTCATACTAAGTTGCAACCGTTTTCATTAGGCCATTCATTCCATTCACCTTCCAAAAGAGGAGCCAGTATTCTTTCTGAAGAAGCCGCTGGTCTGACGTGCAGTTACCAAGCACTGTTAGTTTGCTGCTGTTCCTCACAATAACACCATTCGCTGCCTTCCTGATGAAGATCCTGTTCTGTAAAACCCAGGTAATGAAAGTTTAGTCACAAGAGTTTTTGGAAAATGTTAATTCAGGAGAGCTGTGGAGTCCCCAAACCTGAGAGGAATTAAGAAAATCCTTCTGACGCAGTTCATTTCAAGCGTTTAGTTCCAACATCTGCTTAACTTCCCAGCTGTCTGCTCTTCATTAAGTGTTGTTAATGGTATGCAAGGCTTGTGTCTCTTGTAACAGCCTCGGAGGAATATAAATACAATGAGCAATTGCAGATTACATAGTAAAGAATGGAAGATAAGATTATTTATCTCGCTATCTAAAAGCATGAGTCCTGTGAGCACCATTCATAGCCACTCCCAAGAGCAGCTTCCACATACAGGGTTCCTCCAGAGATAAAAAGGGAAATCGAGCTGTGATGATGGAAGTGGCCAACGCTGGCCAGCAAAAGGTGGAGCAGTCAAATTCTGTGTATTAATAATGGGGTGATACAGATCTCAAGGAAGTGAAAACTAAGAAAACCTGTAAGGACCGGTGTCCTGAAGGAACTAAAACGAAACCAGTGGTCAAGTGCTTCAGGGCTGTGAATTTCCTGCTTTTCTTTCTCCACACGTGATACAGCAAACCCAATATTGTCTCCATATGCTGAGCCATGCTGCTTTAATTACTCTGGTGTAAAGACAGAAAATCTTAAGCCATCTTTGAAATCTAAATTTATGGGGAACAACTTGGCTTTTCAGAACCTTGGGTCTCAGCATTTGAGGAGGAGGCTCTCGTGCTGTTAAAATGTATTAAGTCTAATATCCCTCTCCTGTCTGCAGAACACTGGAACAGCTAGCTAGGCGTGCTGGGATGCTGGAGTCACCAGGGCTGGGAGATGAGGATGTTCTCCATCTTGTACAACACACCGCACGTTTACTGAGTGACTGACCTCTGTGGTTTTGCTTCCGTAATTGGTGCCTCTTAAATGCTTGCTTTACCACCAGGCTGTTGGTTGAGGGCAGGGTAATCTCCAGTTCATCATCACATGCTGCCAGGAAAGCATGAGTTAGAAAACCCAAAGCAATGCAGGCTAAAATACTCAGCCCAGCATCGAGGCTTCCATAGAGAGCAGAGGATCTTGGGTTTCTGCTCCTACAACTGCTTACATTGCTCATGGTAGACAATCAGTGCTACAGAAATAGTCTGTAGAGAAGGGTGCCCTACAGCCCTACCTTCCCACCAGGTGCAGGAGATAACAACAGGCCTTGAATCCTATCTTAAAGCAGTAGCTAGCTGCAGTCTAAGTGCCAAAAGCTGTTGAGGGTACAGATGCAACTTCCTCCTGGTTTTTCCTAGCCTTAGGTGCCTGGTTGCAGACATCGATATTAATACCGGTATTGTAAGTCCAGTTCTTCCTCTGCCAAGTGTTTGGGGTGCTAGATTCTGGATTACCACTTAGATAAAGGGGACCTAAATTTGTAATGCTAATTGGCCTTGCTCAGCTTGCATCTAGAGGGAATCTAAAGCTACTGAAAGAGCTTGCTTCAACTAGGATATCCCTTTTCTTACTCTGAGAAGACAAAGCCTATTTAGACCTTGAAATCAAGAGTGGGACTAATCCTTGCCTTAGGTCCCTGACTCAGTGTTAAATCCTAAACATCTGGGTGTCGTGGTGCACCCAGCATTAACTGCAGGTCTGTTTCTCAAATGCCTGCACATACCACACCTTTTTATTCTAATCCAGAGGATCTGTCTCTGGTATTTGAGATTAGGGATTCTTACAAAACTGTCCAGTTGCTCTGTGTGTTTGTAGCCATCTACAGTTCCAGAAGGAAATAAACAGCACTTCCTCTTATTTTTACCTCAGTGGGGAAAAAAAACCCACTGGGTAAGTGACCCCTGGGTGACACAGGTTTTGCAAAGGCGGGGTTATTTTGCCCAGCATGTATATGCGATGGGCAGTTCCAGCACACAAATAAGAGATGATTACAAAAGAGGCACAGTGGCTACCACTTACCGCGTACGTGGCAAACAATGGAGAGGAACGCTGTGTAGTGTGAGATAGATCATCTGGGTGTGTTCAGACAAATTGCCAATTCATATCGTGACACACAAAGCAATTAAGGAGCAAGTGATGGAGATCACATGGACAGGGTGATGGCCTATAGACTAGAAAATGACTCTTGAAACCATTCTGAGGTCACAGGGCATGAAGAGTTTATATGAATTCCATGCTTTAGGAGAAAGGTTGAAACAGCCCCCTGAAAGAGAAGAGAAACAAAGGGAAAGTAGTACGCTGCCAAGCAAATTGCTACAATATCATGCCTAATTCTACTAACCATATCCAATGCCAAGGTGTTGAAAAACTGGAATCATGAGGAAAAAACTCATCTAAATTATTAAGAGAGTAGTGAGACAACAAAACCCAAGATGTAAAGATTTGCTGTGTGCGCACTACCCAGCATCACGTATAAAATCAGTCTCATCAGGCACAGAAAGTCCCATCGAGAACCAGCCAGCAGAAAACAGACACAGGAAAATAAAATGCAAAAGTTCAAGCCTGTGAGGAGTGCAGTACTGTTGTCAGGAACGGCAGGGAGAATGTCCTGTGTGAAGGCTGGCTGTTAATTCTCTCTCTGCCGGTCAGGAAAGATAGAATGAAAATTTTATGGTCACCATAAATCCACCTTCCTTGTCTGAAGATTTTGCGTTACATGGTCACGTACCAAGGTGTGACTGCTTTGGTAAATATTTAGATTGCAAATGGTTTGTAACTGGGATCTTAAAAGAGCACAAGTAACTATAACAGCTGGCTTTTGTAGACTGACAGGTCAGGAAGGCACGTGGGAGTTTGCAAACCCTCACCTTGCGGGTGGGAGTTGAGTTGAGTGGACCAAGCAGCACATGCTAGGTGATCTTTCTTTTCCCATTACGGTCCTTCTCCCCACACACCCTTGCAGGAATTGCCACGAACTCTTCTCCTTATAGTACTTTGATTAGTTGCTGTTTGTGTTTGGTTTTCCTCATGTTCTCTGAGATAAAGCATCTTGTATGGGTGAGTCTCCTACCAGTGCTCCTCTTACTGGCAAGCTTACTCATCTATAAAAACTTTTCCCTGGACAAATATCGAGCTGATCTCTCTTCAGCAGCGCCTTCCAGGTGTTGCCCTCTGAGCTGGAGCACACATCATGGAGAGCCAACTGCCTTTAATCTCCCCTGCCTTGTACTTTGTAAACTGGCTACTTGAAGGAAAGCAGAGGCACTTTGGCACCTCTTTCCCCCAGCAGCCCAGTCAGTGACAAACAAGAACAACAAGTAGAGCTGTTTCACCCTTGAGGCACAGTTGCTGTGATAAAATGCCTCTGAAAAGCTGCAGCCCTTCACATATTTAAGGAATTTGCCCTGCCTGGAGCTCCTGCCTGGAGCTCTTTATGGAACTGCATCCTTCTGCTCCCCACTAGCATCCTGCTTGTGGTGCTTAGCAAGTAGATGAGAAATCTATTCTCCTTTCTGCCTGTTCTGTGTTCTGTCTCATCAGAGCATTTCTATTTCTTACTGCACCCATCTTAGCAGGGTACTGGCCAGTTGAAAGGTCGGTCCTTGTACAGCTATAACCATAACCAGGAAGGGGGGAAACCCTTGCAGGGTGCCAGTAAAGATCCTGAATGTCCTCCTGTAGCTGAAGTGATAGCTGTAATTAGCTAATGAGCAACCAGTGACTCACATGTTTCTCCTCAAGTGGTACTCGAATGGTGCGGGAAGTTGCTTTGTGAGGCTGTAAAACCCCCATATGTTACAAGCTGAAGATTTCAACCGACCTCTGACTTTCATTCGCTTTAACAGAAAGTTATAGGAGTCTGGTTTGCTTGTGACCTTTAACAGCTGAGAAGAACAAGCTGCTACAGCAGCTCTAATGAAGTGAAAGCCCTACATACCTGGGGGTGTCACAGCGTCGGGTGCTCTTGCAGTGCAGAAATGCCGCCAAGGCAGGGCAAAACCCCTGAGCGTGACATGCTGAGACCACTCTCCCATCCAATAGTCTTTTCCACCAGCTCTAAAATGTCAGCAATTCTGAGGGAGATGCCTTTGAGTGACCTACTTTTGGGCATCTGGCAATAAATAGAAGGTGACCCAAACCACAAGAGTCCATCTAATCTTAGCAGCCCATCGTTTCATGCGTGCGAGCTTTTGTGTTTTGAATCTCCAGGAAAAAACATTGACTTCTTGCTGAGCCAAAGGCAAATCTTGCTGGTTTTATGTCAGCCCCTTCTTAAGTCATTATCACAGTGAAACCATCCTGCTTGAAATCACGGAGTCTGTAATTGTCATCTCAATTTTGTTTCAAAAATTGAGTCTGTTCCAAAGGATGTGTGGTAGCTGATCTCTGAGGAAAACATCCAAGCAAGTTCTCTGAAGCCAAAGCACCTCCAGGCTGATGGGATCAAACAAGAGAACAGCCCCTGCTGGGTGAAGGTAGTTTGGGATTGTGTGGTTGAGAATGTGTGGGCTTTCCCCATGCAGACTGTTGAGCTTGGCAGCCGGTGCCTCTCTTCTGAGGCGATCCTTGGGCACTCTGACTGCTGCATGTCCCAGCCTTTGCCAGGTTTGAGAATGATAACCACCCTAAAGGAAAAAGGTCAGGCTGTGCAACAACTGAGTCCTTTGTGTGCTCTGACAACAGCACCTCTACCCCACTGTGGAGTTTAGGAACTGGGAGAGGATCCACCACTGATGGCCACCACTAGGAGAGCTCCACGCATAGAGCCTATCGAGCTCCCATCCGCTGCCTCTTCCTAAGCTTTCTTCCCCTTCCTGAGGTATTCCAGACAAAGTGCAAGGTGGTTTAACCCTTTCAAGAGCCCATCTTTCTTTTGGGTGTTTGTTGTTGCAAGAGCTGTGGAGTTTGTTGAAGTAGTGTTCGTATGAAGCAATGACTGCCGTGAGGTTGCCATGGGCTCTCAGAAAACACATCCTCATCTTTTAAGGTCCTGCTTTGCAACATCATTTAACGCACTGCTGACAGTGCACTTGTGAGCTGTCTTTGGAGAGGCCCAGGGAGAATGGGCAGAGCCTATTGACACTGAGCTGCGAAACGCTTTGTGATGGGAGTTGTGCTGAGTTTGCCTGAGTTGTTTGTCTTGAGTCTGGATTTCCCTGGCTTCAAGAGACAGCTCAGTCTGCCCACAGAAGTGTCCAGTTAGGAAAGGTGTTCTGGTGAATGTTTTTCTCAGACTCAAGCTGTGGTCCTAGAGGCCCACTCTTAGGTTCAGTGCCAGATTTGGAGAGGGGTTGGTCTGAAGGCAAGCTCTGACAGAGAACACAAGGATGCAAATCACCTGCTCACCAATCACAGACGGGAAAGCTGAGTGCGGCGTGAGGCTTCCTGGCAGAATTAACCTTTGTCTCTAAACAAAAAGGGAGAAAATAGTTGTTCCTGAGCCTCTGAGCTGTTTACAGGGCTCTGTCTGCTGTTTAGTACTGCTCATTGGGCAACGTGTCTTGCAGAGCATCTTGATGTCAGACTGGTTGTTTCAGCGCGGCAAACGAAAGGAAAAATAACTTGAAACAAATATTTCCTGCTCTATAGTATTTAACAAGGAAATTGTAAACCACAGAAGGGACAGGGCTGGATCTAAAGGTCTTTGAAGTCAGCAGAACTGTTTCCACTGATTTCAATGTGCTTTGGGTCAAGGCCACAAGAGGAAGAAAGCAAATGTTTTCTGCCCAAAAAAAGTATTAACCACTGGCATTCGCACAACAATGAAGTCTGATGAGTAGAATGTGTTCCTTTAAATTAAATAAGGCAGTCAGAGACCTACTGACTTTCCATCTGCTTCCTAATAACTTGTCATGAAAAATAAGACCCTAAAATAATTAATGCACTGAAAATAATCAATACGCTAAAAAGGAACAGAATTGTAGAAGTAATAATCATACTGGGAAGAAAATAGCATTTAATGCTGTTGTTTTCTACTTATCTTGCTTCCATTACGTGTGTATATTGTATTTATCACTAATGTCGTGGTCCTTGGGTTGCTGGCTTTGTTATCACACTCTAAGTGCTGTAGTTTTCCAGTTCAATTAAACTGCACTGCACTGATGGAGGTTGATAAATCATAGAATCATCGAATCACAGAATGTTCCAGGCAGGAAGGGACCTCCGGAGGTCATCCAGTCCAACCTCCCTACACAGGCAGGGACATCTCTACCTAGGTCAGGTTACTTAGAGCCCCATCCAGCCAGACTTCAAATGACTCCAGGGATGGGGCCCCCACCACCTCCCCAGGCAGCCAGTTCCAGTGATCAGCCACACTCACACTGAAGAACGTTTTTCTAATCTCCAGCCTAAATCTCTCCTTTTGCAGCTTGAACCCAGTGCTCCTTGTCCTGTCCATACAAACCCTTTGGAATAGACCTTCCCCTGCCTTCATGTTAGACCCCCATCAGGTACCAGAAGGTCAAAAGAAGGTGCCCCCAGAGCCTTCTCTTCTCCAGGCTGAACAGCCCCAACTCTCTCAGCCTGTCCTCACAGGAGAGATGCTCCATCCCCCCGATGATTTTGATGAAAACAAAATACACCAGAAGTACTATTTTCCTGTGCAATTTACTATTTAAACCATGACAATGTGGGGTTTAACATCACAACTGAGAATAAATAGATAACGGCCAGTAGAATCTGGGGGGCAAAGACGCGTTGTTCTGGGAGTGGCACAGGGAGCGCCTCTCCTATCACAGAGCCAAATAAGCTGCGAGCAGCAGCTTCATGTCTAAATCAGCAATCAGTTTGCCTGCAAACTTTATCTCACATCATTATTAAATCCAAGAAAAGGAATCTCTCTGCCAGCTGGCTCCTGCCCAAGGACACTGTCTTTCTGAATCAGCATGTCACTGTCACAGAGTCAGATGGCCATACTCGAATGGAACACGTGACAACAAGCCCATCGGGGTCTATGCGTGTCAGAGTGCTTTGGCCCGAGTGTGCCTGCCCAACAAGCTATCACCATCTAGCCATGCTCAGCCTGAGAGGAGACCCCAGCCTGGTGAGCTGCAGAGGCCGGTAAGACTGTGTTGCCACAGCCAGGTTGAGTTCCCAGCATGTGAAACCAGTGAATCAGCGTCTGCTGGAAGATTCAGAATGGCAGGAATTGGCTTAAAGGTGATGCAGAAAACGAGAACACAAAGGAAAGCCACTGTGCAGCCTTCCTTAGTGGTGGCAGTGGCCAGCTGTGATGTGTGGTAGGGGTGACGAGTACTTTGATGGAACAATTTGTCCTGGATGCTGTCTCTCGGCACATCAAGGACAAGAGGGTCATAAGGGACAGTCAGCATGGCTTCACCAGGGGGAAGTCGTGCTTGAGCAACCTGAGAGCCTTTTATGAGGGCATAACCAGGTGGATAGATGATGGCAGAGCAGTAGATGTGCTCTATCTTGACTTCAGTAAGGCATTTGACACAGTCTCATATAGCGTCCTCGCAGCCAAACTGAGACAGTGTGGACTGGATGATAGGGTAGTGAGGTGGATCATGAACTGGCTGCAGGATAGAAGCCAGAGAGTAGTGGTTAATGGGACAGAATCTAGTTGGAGGCCTGTATCTAGTGGAGTCCCCCAAGGATCAGTAGTGGGACCGGTCCTATTCAGTCTTCAGGATGAGGGATTAGGGGGCACTGTCAGCAAGTTTGCTGATGGCACAAAGCTGGGTGGTGTCACCAACACCCTGGCAGACTGTGCTGCCATTCAGTGAGAGCTGGACAGGCTGGAGAGCTG
>VZRI01002775.1:251271-292053 GCA_013397515.1 Upupa epops
GAGTCTCCTTCTCTGGAGACATTCAAGACCCACCTGGATGCGTTCCTTTGCAACTTGGTCTAGGTGATGCTGCTGTGGCAGGGGGGTTGGACTAGATGATCTTTTGAGGTCCCTTCCGATCCCTAATGATTCTACGATTTTACGACTCAGGGTTCCCATTTCAGGGTGTTTCCCTGAAATAAACTTCCTTATTTGTGACACCAGCCCTGGAACTGTCCTCCCACTACAGGAGCCAGTGCATCATTTGGCCATTGGCTTGGTTAATGGTTTCAGAGAGGAGAAATCAGAACAGAGATGAAAACCTCCCTTACTATTTGTAAGAACCATTGTTTACATTCACAGGAAAACCGTGTGGCAATGCAAACAGAACTTATTGTTTAAAAAAAGTATTGGGTTGCTTTTTGGGTTGGTTTGGTTTTTTTTAAAAGAGAGAAAGCCAGTCTGAGATAGCGGCATGGTACTCTTTGTACTGAAGTATGGGCACTGCCAACCACAGGCCAGGAGACCGGTTCAGCTTGAATTTACTCCTTGGAAAACCTCCTTCTCCCCTGTATTTCTCCCAGCTGCAGAGCTGCACTAACGTGTGTTGCATAAGTACAGGAGGAAACTCTAACAAAGAGAAAGGATTATGAAATCACTTCATTCTCTTTCAGATGAGAATTCTGTGTGTTTCAGGCCGGGACATCACGGTGGCCTCAGGCTGGAAAACCCTATAATCGGAGGAGCAGATTCTCTGAAGGGGTGGTGCACAGCAGAGTGAACTTTCCACAGGAGTTACCTGCCCGCTCGGGTAAGTGTTTTAGAGCAATTAGGCAAAATAGCCCACGGTAGAGCTTTCATATTTTTATAATATGTTAATGATTAACTGACTTCCTACATCTCTGTTGACTTAGTGGGAGAGTGACAAGGAACCGTGAGGTACCCAGTTGGTAGTGCAACAAGTCGGACAATTTGCACGGACACTTTTTGCCACCTCCCTTCTGGAACTTGCTTCATCCAGCTGACACTGCTACAAAGCCTCAGGCTGCTCTCACACTTCACACAGAAGTAAGTCTCCTTTTGTTTAATACGCCTTATTTTATGAAGTGCTGATAGAGAGCAGATGGAAAGA
Source organism: Upupa epops (assembly GCA_013397515.1). Classification (NCBI taxonomy): domain Eukaryota; kingdom Metazoa; phylum Chordata; class Aves; order Bucerotiformes; family Upupidae; genus Upupa; species Upupa epops. The sequence continues at coordinate 252,383 of VZRI01002775.1, forward strand.
GAGAGGTTTAAATATTTGTTTCCTCTACCAAACATTTTCACCACCAGGAACTGAAGAAATGAGTTTTCATGCATTCAACCATAGGGCTATTGCTAAGAAGGAACTCTTTTCCAAACTAAATGATTCTGTGAAGAAACCTTAATTATGATGCTGTTGGGGTATTTTAAGCTCCCTTTCTTCTGCAAGACTTAGATTGAACAAAGGATTTGATTAGTAAGCCATGTCCAGTATAGACCAATAAAGCTGCATCTAAGCTGTAAAACTTTACAAAGCTGGATTCAAAAGTTAACTTCAAAATGCATGTGGTACCTGGCAACCATAACAATCTAAAGCAAAAATATTTGCTTAATGCATCAAAAAACATGGAAATAGATTAGTTATTGCTTGCACAGGCTGGGAAAAATAACCTTGTGCATATTCTATATAGGAAGAGTTTATCATGAGTTTTCTCTTCAAGGTAATTACTAGTTGGCATCAGCATTCCTCAAGTCAACAGGCAGACAAGCTGCAGACAGGAGGACACATACCCTGCTCTTCCATGGTTGATTTTCAGAATGTGATTTATTTTAGCTGTGCCAACACTTAGAGAGAAACAAGTATTGTCTTGTGTCCTTTTGGAAAGGTCTCTTTTCAACCACCTAGGAAAATCTCATCACCAGGCTGCTACGTGCAGATCATGCGTTCTCTCAGATTCTTCTCCACTGGCAAAGGCAACGCTGGTTGCTCCTGACCAGGTCCTGTGCAGCTTCAGGTGTTCTTTGTTTCTCCTGTAGGCACCAGACAGCATTAGCTCCTGCTCTTTGGGCTGGAAGATAACTCCTCCTGGGTAGTAACTTCCCGTGCCCCAAGCCTGCATTCAGTGCCCAGCTCTTCTCAGTCATGTGTGAGCTCTTTTGGAGCTGGATGTCTTAGTCATCCTTCTGACCCCTTCATGTTCTTTTCTCTGGGCCAGATGCACAGAATGGATGAGCCTTAGGGCTTCCTTCTGCTTTCTGAGACTTCCTGGGAGGATCCCATCCCAACATGACCAGTGTTCCTGCCTTGTTTTGCAGGGGCTGTCAATCCTGCCACATCCTTCAACTCTCCTACTTAAGTTCCAAACGGAGCTCCCTTCAAGGCAGAGGCAAAAACTGATAACATGGATTCATCTGTGTCCTGGGTCAAGCCTACTGCCACCTCACTGCCTGTGAGCCTGCAACATCTCCTTATTTAACAAGAGCTTAAGGTGGGCTCGACCGTAGCAGAGTAAATTAGGGCCTGGAAAAACAGTGAGGAATATACAGAAATGAGAGCTTTCTCTTCATCCTGTCCTCAAAGCAAACTAAACGAAACCTTTACCTGAAGTAGGCAAAGACCTTCTGCCCAGCTAAACCTCAATGTAGTCTTACTTGGTGGGACAGAAGTGAAGGTTGCTTTGGTTTACATTGTGCTTTGAAACTGAAACACAATGAGAAAGCAGAAACAGCAGACTTCATAGCTCTGGATATTGGCATTTGGGAGAAGGGAACTAAATCCTAAATCCAGAGATCCTCTGGATGACTTTTAAGATGCTGTGCCCTACTAGTTTGTCTTCTCTAATTGAAAAGAAGTATGTTAGTGGCAGCTGAAACCTAGACGTCGGGGTTCAAGTTTTCTAGAAGTCAGGGAGAGTGTATTGAAGGAAGGGGTCATTAATGCAGCTCATTTTGTGTCTAGGAAAACGAGAGCAGAAGAACTGCCACTGCTGTTTACATATCTTTTGAAAAAGCTAGGAATAGACTGTGTTACCAGCCACCTCTGGCAGTCTTTGTGGGACCACAGTCTAGGGATTAAAGGGACCACAGAGAGAAGATAACCTTGAAGCCACACTTAATCAGAGCTTTGCTGAGACAGTGATGGCAGAAAGATTACACAAAATCCTTACATTTTCTCCTAGCCACACGTGAACTCCAGGATCTAGCACCTTAGTACAGTCTTGGAGCATCATATCAAGGACTGACGATATAGTTTAATAAGACTCTCACAAATCCATGTGACAAGCCCCAGCTCCATCTCACACTTCCCTGCAGCCTCTTTCTATGTCTGAATTCTTATGGTCTTGGGTGTTGATGACCTGCCCATCCAGCTCTGCTTGGTGCTTCATGTCTTGGAGAGGGAGAGATGTCGATGCTGCTGCCAGAGAATGGATTACCTAGCACACACCAGCCTCTGAAGGATCTCTGTCAAATGGCAAACCCCCTCCGTGCTGCTCAAAGGTAGTGCCATCTGTCCCTTAACCCATCACAGGAAATGATGCAGTTAAATACAAGTCTTGTGGGTGACTGCACCCTACAAGTTGGACATCAGTCCCTGGCTCTGGTCCTTACTCCATGAGGGTGTCTGAAACCAGACAACCTGAAAGACCCAGTGCTATTTAAGTGCACTAATTAGGAAAGTACGCTGGCTTCTTTCCCCCCTGCATTTACCTGCAGCTCGTTTGCAATTTTTGTTTCAGGAGCTTAAGGCAGATAGAGCTTGAAACAGCAGATCTGAAAGCCAGCTGATGCATATAGCCTGCTGGATGTCATTAAACCCTCTTTTCAGAGGATCCAGTATTAATTCCAGAAGTGAAATGCCTTTGGTGCTGTTCAGTTTTCTCTGTTCTGAGAACTGATGCCATACTTTGTCACTAGCAGTTACTGGAAGTAAAAGAAGTGTTGACAAAATTTCAAGTACAGCCCCTTTTCTGTTTGCTCCTGCTGCTGAGAACATCAGGAGGTGGGACTGTGGCCACGAAGAACTGGCTTTTACCCCTCTTACTACAGCATTTAATTTTAGTCTTTTTAAAGGTAAGCTTGATGTGCAGGCGACCCGAAAACCCGTCTGTGAAACCACCTGGCAGTTGAGAGAGCAGCTTGCTTCTATATTTTTCTCCTAGAAGCAAACTTGCAGCTGTCTGAAAACTCCTGGGCATCCTCATCTGTTTCTTATAACTAAGAGGGGGAAAGTCTTGGTGCTCCTGTCCCCACAGTACACAGGCAATGGCTCGACACACCTGTCATTAGCAGCAGTTCACTGTGCAATGCTTGTCTGAAATAAAGACAAGCAACAAAACCAAAAGGATCCTTCACCTTTCTATGTTTGGGTGAATTCACTAACACAGATTATCTTACACCGTTACCTTCTGTCTTCTCTCTGCAAATTTCCATTGGATGCTAGCAAGTTTCTATTTTGAGTTTACTCAGGCAGGGAATTTGCTTAAAACTGCATCCGTGAAGGAGAGCTCTTCCAACAGAAGGAAATGAGAGAGAGATTGAGAGAAAATTATAGCAAGGGACTCTCAGGTGAAACCCTTGAGAAGAGAAGCAGCTCTCTGTTTTCAGCTGTTGTGTCTAGACTTTCCCAAAACTGTCCCCAGAAGGTGCTGGAATGCTTTTTGATTTTAAATGAAAATATTGATGAAAGGAGACACCAAGAGATGGAATCGTGGCCACCTCTTAGCATGCTCCCCTTGCTTCAGTGCGTGAAAAGGGGTTTCAGTCACACCTTTGTCCACTGGCATGCACACCACATAGAGCTAACTGGTTCCTCCTGCCAGGATTGCCTCTGTAGGCTACCCCCATGCCATGAAATAGCTGGCATGCAAACTTGGAATGCTAAGACCTGCAGCTCTGAGTGAGATTCCAAATCAAGAGCTGCATGTCAGTAACACCAGCTGTTCGGAAGACTGCCTTTGGCTGGCTGGAGACGAGTCCGTTTGCCTTGGGAAGTGTAACGGAGCGGTTGTGCTATGTCAGTGCATTACACAGACCGTACAGGTGATCTTCCTACAACAATTCATTCAAAATATTGGTGTGATTACTAAAGCACAAACACAGACAACAGATGATGCCAGTGGTGTCTGTGTTAGCACCCACTGCCACGTGATCAGGCTTTGAACAGTATTTTGTCCAGTACAGAGTCTGAACTTCCACACAATCACAGAATAGGAGGGCTTGGAAGGGACCTCTGAAGATCATAAAGTGCAGCCCCCTGCTGAAGAAGGATCACCTAGGCATGAGCACACAGAAACACGGCCAGGTGGGTTTTTAATGTCTTCAGAGAAGGAGGCTCCACAGCTTCTCTGGGCAGCCTGTTCCAGTGGTCTGTTACTGGTTTCTTCTGAATGTTTCGCTCAGAAGGCTGGAAAAGGCATCTTGTTTCATGAAACAAGTTACTATTATCTCTTCGCTGTTTTATGTGAGTGGCATCACATGTAGCAGTGATGGATCACATTTTTCCTTGAAGCCTAGGGGTGCTGGAGTCTGTTGATGGAAAGGCTGAGGGAGCTGGGTCTCTTGAGCTTGGAGAAGAGCAGGTTGAGGGGTGACCTCATTCATGTCTATCAATATGTGAGGGGTGGGTGTCAGGAGGATGGAGCCAGGCTCTTCTCAAGGTCATCTGGTGATAGGACAAGGGGCAGTGGGTGCAAGCNTACTTCCTCTGCTCTTTTGGGCAGTTGCACCCTTGGAGAAAGCAGTGATGGCCACTCACATGGGGGTTATAACTGGCCAGAGTGGGTGTGCTGATGCTGGATTGCTGGAAAAGCTCTTGCTTGGCTTGTGTGAGCCAGGCTGGCAGCCTCACCCATGGGCTCTCCTGATTCTGAGTGCAGAGCTGAACTGGCTGGGGACAGTTTTGCAGTGCCCTTGCACGACACTGGCCAGAGGATGCTCCCCAGGGCTCCCAGGATGTTGACCCAGAGGTGCTGTGAAGGAAACCACCCTGGAACGGCAGACAGGGTGGAAAGGGAACCTGCAGAGGCATCTCCTTAACCCAGGCTGGTGTGGACTTCAGCACCGCTGATCCTGCTCTAGAAAGGTGACCTTCAGGGGTCCCTCCCAGCCCCTACTATTCTGGGATTGCATGACCCACAGCCCCTCCTGTGGAGGAAACCGGCTGAGGACACCCAGCCAGGCTGTGAGGACACCCAGCCAGGCTGCTGAGGCCGAAGCTGCTCGGTGGCTGCGGAAGGTGCCCGGCCCCCGCCGCTCTCCGAGGTTCTCTCCCTCTCTCCTTCCTTGCAGCAAGCGAGCGGCTGGGATGGGTAAAATCCTGGAGGGAGACGCCCTCTGCAGCCCACTGCCGCATTTACAGAGTTACCCAGGCTGGAAAAGACCTCTGAGATCAGCAAACCCAGCCTGTGACCTGACACCACCCCATCAGCCAGACCAGGGCACATCCAGCCTGTCCTTAAACACCTCCAGGGCTGGGACTCCACCACCTCCCTGGGCAGTCCATTCCAATGTCTAACCAGTGTTTTTGTGAGGAAGAGCTTTATAAAATCCAACCTAACCCTCCCCTGGTGCAGCTTCATGCTCTGCCCTCTCATCCTGTCACTAGTTGCCTGGGAGAAGAGCCTGACTCCCATCTGACTACAACTTCCCGTCAGGTAGTTAGGGGGGACTTGATCATTCTCTATGAGTCTCCTCCAGGCTAAACAACCCCAGCTCCCTCAGCCTCTCCTCATCAGACTTTCCCTCTAGACCCATCACCAGCCTCATTGCTCTCCTCTGGATCTGCTCCAGCACCTCAATCTTTCTCAAAGTGAGGAGCCCAGAATCACACCCAGTACTCGAGGTGAGGCCTTCACTGGTGCCCAGCACAGGGGGGAAATTTGTCCTTAGTCCTGCTGGCCACAGGATGCCATTGGCCTTTCGCATAACCTGGGCACCCTGCTGCTCATATTTAGCCAGTTACCGACTAGTACTCCCAGGACCCTCTCCACCAGGCTGCTCTCCAGTCACTCATCGGGAGGGGGAGGATCACCTCCCTCAGACCTACTTGTCACGCTCCTCTTGATGCAGCCCAGGATGTGGTTGGCTTTCTGGGCCACAAGCAAACAGTGCCAGCTCATGTTGAGGTTTTCTGTTCTCCGTTGGTGATACCAGCAGAGCCTATAGCCTGTTTACTAATATTCATAATGCTAGAGGCTGGAATGAGGAACTTGACCTTTGTTTTGATTTTTGACGTGTTTTCATATGGCAAACAAATTCCTGTCACCATTCCATCTCCATGTTTGGTTCCTTATCTTCTTGCTGAATCATAATCCCAGAGGGTCGTAAATGTAGCTTCTGTCTGGTTTGCAAAACCAGACAGCGATGATAACCAGAACTGAACTTCCTCGTGGATCTCAAAAGTACTGATTTTTCACCTTCCTTTCTCAGTCAGCCAGGCAGTACTCTCAGGTTAGAGCAGTTCAGTTCCAGTGGGCAGGGGGTGTGGGGAAACGAGCCAAAATGAATCATTTCCTACACGAGTGACTACTTGTGTCTAGACATTTGGTACCTCATCTGAAGCTCATCTTGGTCAGCTGGTTGTTCTCCAGGATGTTTTATAAGCCTCGCATTCTTTCATCCTGCATGTTTGTTTGTTCTGCGGTTTTTGTGACTCTCACAGGCAGAAAGAAGTTGCTCTTTTCCCAAGTTTTGATTTTAAAATTCAATTCTAGAAACCCCTCTAAGTAACTCAGCACCTGGAGGTGTGATAGCTGTCTTGGTGATCATGGATATGATCTCATTTAATTCTGTGCGAAGACAGGTAAGTAAATTCTATCCATGAAGACACACGTTCTGACCTTCCCTTGAAGAGCTCCCAGTGACACGGACGGGTCTGCTTGCCTGTCTTTGAAGACCTTGATATCAGCAAGTTGCTTAGAAGAATGATTATGGAGTGTACGGAAAGTGTTAGAGAAAGAGGGGCTCTGCACAGAGTGGTGGTTCAATACGGTTCAGGTTTGGCCTCTCATGCTCAACTGATTTAAACAGAAGCAGAAGGGAGGGAGCGCAGGACTCCTTTGATCACGCTCTCACTCTGCAGCATCTTCCCTTCAACAGGCGTGTACAGGGAACACGCTGTTCTCACATGGAACTGCGACAGAAAGAAGAATGTTCATAACGTCCTGTGGGGTGATTGTGCTTTATAGCTGGTAACAACTGTTAATTAAATAGAGGGGTTTGCAGTCCCTTTCTAAACAACTCAGCAGATTGAGCTAGCTTTTATAAATTGGTTTCAGTTTAAGCAGATAAAAACACAGGAGGCTATTCCGGAGCAATTTCCTCCGTGCAGCAAAGGATTAAATGTACATTTGCAATAATGGGGGTTAATATGTCCCACAGGAAATCAGTCCTATTGGAGATACACAGATGAACCGGGAGGCCTCAGTGATAAAATTGCAGATGTTGCTGAGTTTGGCTGCCAGCAAAAACTACTCTGTCCCTTTCTCTTATCGCTGGCATCAGCTTCAGGACTAAAGTAAGTAAACAGCAGGCACCAGCATGAGAAGATAGTCAGTGTTTGCTCAAAGCCATATTGTTATGAAGATGTATTGTATTTCAGATTTCCACAGATGGATTTTTGTAACCAGACTGTATCACCCACTGAATCAGGTAGTTTAAGATGAATAAATGGAGAACTTACTGCTTTAGCAACAGCACCTAGCTGCAGATCTATCTTATTGTTAGAGGGGTCTTGGTACAGGACTTCTTCAGTCTTGAATGCGATGGGAACAACAGAAAAGGTGGTTTCTATAACTCAGAAAGATCCCTACAGTCTTTGAGATCTGCATATTTGATTCAAGGTCACTCCTCTGTTCTTAGATCACTCTTGTCATTGTTTTTATAATATTAAAGATGTGGGAAATGAACAGATTTCTTCTTTCTATTAGAATAACCCCCTACTTTGCACTCGGAAGATACAGTCAGCAAACAAGTCTAAAATCTTTTAATGGGCTACATGACTGAAATCTTTTCCACCACAGCACTAGTGTGATGTGACCTGAAGAAGTTACGCAGGTTATGAACAAGGTTATGTGTGCCTTGCATCAGCAAAATACTGAAGAAATCTTGGTTTATGTCTGTGGCTGGGAAAGCAACTACAGCTCCTGATCAAATCATTGTGTTTCTCATTAATTCAAGTGATTCTGCTAATGCTTTCACGGTTACCTAATCTAAAAATGGTCAAAGTTCAGTGGTCATTAGTAGACTTTGTGTCCTGGATTTGCTCATGCCTCAGAACTACAGCATTCCCTGTGCACCACTGCTCACAGCGACTACCAGTAAAGGCAGCCTGAAAGCAGAAGTCTCCTCAGGTTGAGCTTTGAGTTGCTGCACTGAAAACACATCTGCTGCGGGAGAGGAATGTGGCTTCTGTGGCTGCTGTGTAGTATCTCTTGCAACATCCAGGCTCCCGAAGAGTTTGGTAGCTTTAGTTTCTGCTAATTTGTAACCCTGGGGCTCCTGATGACAGGTACTCTGCTCCAGGGCCTTTGAACGTAACAAGGGAAAATATCTTGGGAAAAGATAGGCATTTTTCTTTGGTGAATGTGGAAAGGAGATTGTATGCCAGCTAATCAGAGACCCTTTCTCCTCCTGGTGGTACAATGGCATAGAATTAAAACCTAGCTGTTATTCGTGTGAGGGTATTAAACTTCAGCAATTCATTACAGCTGGGGAAAGACAAGTCCCATCTTCCACCTGCACACATGCTCTCCTGCTTTTTCTTTTCCACTAACAGGCTCACCTGTTCACCCGAATGATAACTGCTCCCGTAATTTTATACTGTGTTTCTCTTCAGTGCCTCTCTTTCTTCATGTGGCAACTGCGTCTGCGCCAGAGCAGAAGATCTACAGAGGATGAGTTCCATGGTTAGCACCTCACACCTCCAGCTAGCCGCCTTTGCTCTGGGTACAGTAGGTTGGATCCTGTGCACCGTTTCCATGGGGATTGTGGACTGGAGAGTGTGGCACGTGGACAACACCACCATCATCTCCTCTGGCATTGCCTGGGTAGGGATTTGGAAAGTCTGCTTCATCAGTTACCTTCATGTCTCACCTGGCTATAAAGAACAGTTCTGCCATAAACTGAGTGGCGATGACTTCTCCATCCCCCATGAAATCTATGCTGCTCAGGGTCTCCTGTTGATCGCTATGTTCATGGGTTTGCTGGGCCTGACGGCCACAGTATTTGCTCTGAGAAATGTTTATATGGGAATCACTCACAAAACTCTCATTACCCGTTTCTTCCTGCTGGGTGGCTGCTTCTACCTATTCTCTGGTCTGTGTGTCCTCGTTCCCGTGAGCTGGAATTTCTATTCTGTAACACACAACCAGAGCATTGCTTTTCCTCCTTCTTACTACATGCCCTCCAGCCCCACAGCGCAGGAAGCTGGTGCTGCCATTCCCATCGGGATTGTAGCTGTCATCCTGCTGCTGCTAAGTGGGATGTTTTCTCTCTCATACAGATTTCCGGTGACTGAGAACACTCACAAAATCCTGACAGGATAAATCCCCCTGCGCTGTTTCAGAACAAGAGCATAGTCAGGAGATAAGGATGACAGCACAAGTGATTTTATATCCAGGAACTGCAGACCTTCCCTTTAGTCGATAGTAGCCCACTGTTTCTGTTATATGAACCAGCTGAATTGCCACCCGCATCGTGAGGTTCAACTTTGAGACAACTGCTTGTTGAGCAACATCTGTGCTTAAACACTGCTGTCCTCTTTGTAGATACAGACAACCCTTTTAATTTATTTTTTTTGTAAGATAATTTCTGTGCTCAAAGGACTGGCTCTGACTTAGCTCTCCTATTAGAAAAATGTGAACTAACGTGTGGCAAATGTGAACTCCTTTCCTTGTTGGTACTAAACATGTTTTGTCCGTGACTTCACTACATCTGTGTTCTGTGATGAATTAAGGCTTTTAATACCAAGAACAGGAGTGTCATCGTGGTTGTGTCAAATGAGTCTTCCCTGATTTGTCCTACCAAAGTCTTGCCAGTTACTCCTCTTCCCCTAGGGCACATAAAGAGCCGTGTCTTTAAAGCTCCTGTTTTTCTTTCAAGCTCTGTACATTTTATGTTGCAACATGCTTGCCCGTGGGCAAGGTGTGCTCCAAGATCCTTGCTCAGGCAAAGCCAAAACGTCTGCAAGTGTTTGATTCTTCATCAGACACTTCACCAAACGCAAAGGCATTGCAAAAGACAGAAAAAGCTTCTACAAGTTCTTGCAAAGCTGATGCCAACATCAGTGCTCTCGGTAACTGGGAATATCCAGTGCAGCTTTCAGGGCATGATTCATTTGACCTGATATAAATATGTGAGGGGTGGGTGTCAGGAGGATGGAGCCAGGCTCTTCACAAGGTCATCTGGTGATAGGACAAGGGGCAGTGGGTGCAAGCTGGAGCAGAGGAGGTTCCATATCAATATCAGAAGGAACTTCTTCCCAGTGAGGGTACTGGAGCATTGGAACAGGCTGCCCAGGGGGGTTGTGGAGTCTCCTTCTCTGGAGACATTCAAGACCGGCTAGGTGATCCTGCTGTGGCAGGGGGATTGGACTAGATGATCTTTCAAGGTCCCCTCCAACCCCTAATGATTCTGTGATTCAGACATCTGTACCTAAACCGGGCTCTTCATGCTCTGTTTCTAGTCAGTGTGGAGACAAAGGCAGCCTTTTTCTAAAACAGATGCCTGGAATTGACAAAAGATGTTGCCTAAAAACCCGTTTCTCTTCACTCTCTGTGATGGCTGTAACAACACTCTTCTAACTGGTGTGCACAGCCGAAGTTTACCTAAGCTAGGCCAAATGAAATAGTCATTGAAGCGCTGTTTTGTACAACGCTTACCTAAACAACAGAAAGATAAATGTCCCAAACGCTGCAGTAAGTGGCTTTAACAAAAAAAAGTCAAGAGGTTCAGAGGAATGAGGATCAGTTCATAAACTGATGATCTCTTGTAAACAGGCTCCTCCAAATGTTAGAACACCTTCAAAGAGATCCTACAGTAATTACCTTTAACTTCTCTCCATTTTCTAAAATACTGCTGCGTTCAGAGAAAGAAGAAAAGAAAATACAGCAAAAATGTTATAGTTCTTGTATGGTCCAAGAAAAGGTAAGAAGACCCCACATCGAATGAAGGAGAAATCGGATGAAGGACATTGCTCTCCACCTAGAAGGCTGGTGCTGGTCTCTTCTCCTAAATTAGTAATGATAGGACAAGGGAAAATGGCCTCAAGCTGTGTTAGAGGAGGTTTAGATTGGATCTTAGGAAGAAGTTCTTTACTGAGAGAGTGGCTGGGCACTGGAACAGGCTGCCCAGGGAGGTGGTGGAGTCACCATCCCTGGAAGTGTTTAAAAATTGAGTAGCTGTGGCACTCGAGGCCATGGTCTAGCTGATACGGAGATGTTGGGATGAAGGTTGGACTTGATGATCCTGGAGGTCCTTTCCAATCATAATGATCCTATGATTTATCTTGTCCTAGCAGTCCAATTTTAACTCCACATCTTTCACACAGTCTCAACTTTGCTGGGGCATCTATAGAAAGTCTCTGGAGCACCTTCATTTCCTCTCCAGTCTCTTCTGAAACAGCCCCTTATCTCATAATAGGTAATTATTTCATCTGCTGCAAGGATTTACCTCGTAAGTGTTTACAGTACTGTGAGGCACTTGCAAGTAGTGTTTCAATGAACACAAGTGATTCAATACATTGGAACAGGCTGCCCAGGGAGGCTGTGGCATCTCCTTCTCTGGAGACGTTCAAGACCCACCTGGATGTGTTCTAGTGCGACTTGGTCTAGGTGATCCTGCTGTGGCAGGGGGTTTAGACTGGATGATCTTTTGAGGTCCCTTCCAATCCCTAATGATTCCATGAATACTTTGTTTATTACACGTGGTTTCTAGTTTGATTTCTACTATACATCCTTTACAATGTGCAAGCCAGTAGAACTGTTATCTCTTCCTATAGGGCCTACAGGAACGTAAGATTTTATCTTATTGTAGCTGTAAGGGAAAAGAAAAAGGTTTCTCTATGTGTTTATGGAGCATTTCCCTGCACTAATAAACCACCGGTATTCCCTGCAAGGAATTTGTACTTTAACCAAAAAAATTGCTGATTCTTCAGCTTTTTTGGAGTTCATGTATGCAGAGAAATGTCGACAATCCGACTGGTTTTGTTAGCTGTAGTCACTAAATGATTAGGTTCAATTTACATTTACTCTTGTTGGCTAAAAGAGAAGGACTAAACACCACCACACACGTGCCAAGTGTCTGTGTTGCTGCCTCAGCTCTTCCTGCCCCCATCAGAGTTCATCCGTCCTTACATGAAACACCAGGTCAAACTTAGTCCGGATGGTGAGGAAATGCCCCAGGTAGAATAGAATACGTTACCTGAGGAGGTGTGGGGGGTTTAAAACACTATTTTATCAAAAATAAATGTCAACAGATAGTGCCATGAAGACTATAGGCACAAGTCAGCTTTTAGCAGGACCAAGGCCTTGGCAACCACTGTACTCCTAGGTCTCTAATACTGGAGTCTATTGGTAGTCACATTGTCCAGATTATATGTTGATCTGTGGATATTGTGGCCTTCCAGTATCTGAAGGGAGCTACAAAAAAGCTGGGGAGGGGCTTTTTAGGATCTCAGGTAGCAACAGGACTAGGGGGAATGGAGCAAAGCTGGAGATGGGCAGATTTAGACTTGATGTGAGGAAGAAGTTCTTCACCGTGCGAGCGGTGAGAGCCTGGAATGGGTTGCCCAGGGAGGTGGTTGGGGCCCCGTCCCTGGAGGAGTTTAAGGCCAGGCTGGATGAGGCTCTGGCCAGGCTGCTCTAGGGTGGGGTGTCCCTGGCCATGGCAGGGGGGGTGGAACTGGATGATCCTGTGGTCCCTTCCAACCCTGATCGATTCTGTGATTCTACAACTTCTTCCTAGTGAGGGTGATGGAGCACTGGAGAGGGGGCTGCCCAGGGGTTTTGTGGAGTCTGATTCTCTGAAGACCTTTGAAACTCTCCTGGACTTGGTCTGGGTGATCCTGCTGTGGCAGGGAGATTGGACTGGATGATCTTTTGACGTCCCTGATCTGTGGTAAAACATAGTCCACTGCCAAATACCAGGCTATATTAAGACTCCCTTCTCTGAAGAAAAGGTAAGAGACAAAAAGTAATCGTAAAACAAGGGAGAGGCAAAGCTTCCATTGATTTCAGCGGGATGGAGCCTGCCCAACCTTGATCCCTCCAGGCTGTGTGACTCATTAAATTGTAGTGAATGTTTGCATTTGTTAAGTTTTTGGTATTGGAGGAAAGCAATGCTGCTGGAGGAAAGCAACGCTGCTGTACATTATAAAGCATCTAAAGGAGGCAGAGGTTCTTTGTGGGTATTTTCATGGCATGTTTGGTTTAGGATTTGAGAGGCTGAGTTGAAGGCTGTGCTTTTGAGGCTGTTTTTCAGGTTGTCTGTGAAACCAGGAAGCTGAAATGATTTGGATTTAAAACTAAAAGATTCAAAACTTCTTTGGAAAGCTATTTTTAACTTAGGTTGCTTTATAGACCTATAGTACAGCTGGCCTCACAGTCATTGGTAGCAGTACAGCTGTAATGCAGAGAGGAGCAGGTGGTTGGAGGCCTTAGAGTTGAGAGATAAGGCGTAATAATCTCTTAAGCAAATTTCACCACTGGAGAGATCATATCACTAAGTTCTGTCTCCAGCTTCAGTGCAGACTGGGACCTGCTGCTTCCCCAGTGACAGCACCGCTTGACTTGTGAGCTCCACCCTGTCTAGGAATGTCTCCACGCTGGCCTCAGACTACACATTAACCAGACTGGCTTTATTTTTTCTTGGTTGACAATAAACAAGTATCTTGTGATTCACTCACGTCTGAATTCACTGCTGGGGGAATGATCTGAAAACCAAGGCTCCTGTTGATTTCTGCTAGGTATCTAGGTGTGATAAGGCACCCATCTTTGACTTCTATAAGGTACTCCTGGCATTAATCTACCACACAATGCCTTTTGTTAACCTTATTTACGTGTACAATCTACCTCGCCTGCCCATTTGTGACCGCAGACCAAACTGTGCATCAATATATGTTCCACGTTCCTCTCGATGATGGAGGCTCAACTATTGGGTGGAGCTGAAAATTGTAAAATAGATCGATAGCACAAAGGCTCTTGAGAATTGCTCCCCAGGTGAATATACAATTCTGATCAACATTGCTTGTGTTCAGGTGAAGGAAGAGGGTGGAACCGAGGGCATTGTACTGCAGAGTGGGTCATCAAATTAGCTGGGTTAAGTCAGTAAACAACATTTTGATTCAAGTCAGCACTTTTACACGTAGACTGTCCTAACTGCTGATTTAGCTGATTAAAAACACCACCAGCCTGAGAAAGAAATGTCTTTGTTGTCACATAGCTTACAGTGTATTACAATGATGAGAGGGAGGGTGTGTTCCAGGAGAGAGCTATTTTTAGACCTTGGACCATTTTTTCCCTTAGAATGGGAAAACTGAAATGTCACAGGCAATTTCCTGCTCTTTAGACCATTAAAACACTTCAGGACAAAGAGGTTTTGCTCAAAAAATGTAAGTCTGGCTGACATAGTGTTTAACAGCAAATTGTTTTCTTAAAATAGGAAAGCAGTGTACATTAAATTAAAGGCTTCCAGAACAGACAAGCTCTCTGTGAAAGTGCACCTATTCCATAACCAAACTGGGATTCTTTTCATTCTTGACAAATTGGTATCGTCAGATCCAGTATCATCTCTTAAAAACCTATTTTTCAACTGACATATTCCCCTTTCTACTATTCAGGTAAGTTACTCTATTTCCCTCGCTTGGGGGAGAAGAGATTGTTCAGTAATGACCATGGTGCCTTGGAATGTATTAGTTCTCAATTATTGAGGCAAAACTAACTGTAATCAATCTCAGAATGATTTAGGTTGGAAGGAACATTATAAAGCATCTAGTTCCAATCCCCCTGCTATGGCCTGGGACACCTCTCCCTAGATGAGGTTTCTCAGAGCCCCATCCAACCTCGCCTTGAACAATTCTAGGGAGGGGGCATCCACAGCCTTCCTGGGCAACCCGTTTCAGTGCCTCACTATTCTCACAGTGAGGATTTACTTCCTTTTATCCAGTCTAAATTGCCCCTTTTTCAGTGTTAAACTGTTCTGCCTTGTCCCATGACTAGATACCCTTGTAAAAGTCCCTCTTCAGCTCTCCTGTAGAAAATGTTGAGAAAATGTATATGAAACTCATCTCAGAATGGTCAAACCAATAAATACCAGCTCGAAATTGGGAATGGGGTGCAGTACTAATGGTTAAGATACAAGTCATGGCTCCCCCTTTGCCTTGGATATACATGGAAAAGGCCAAGTGCCAGACTAATTCACAGAGTTACATTTTGAAGTGTCCTGTGTTTTCTGACTGTCCAAAGTTAAGTCTGATTTTCAATAGCTGAGTATGTGGATCCATTGTGATATAAAAAGGGAAAGGTAAAAAATTAGATCTTGCTTTGGGTTAACACTGCCAAATTATCACCAGATACCTGAGACCAGCTGATGCCCATTCAGACTGGCCCACATGGCCTCAGGAGAGACAGTGCAAGGAGAAAAGAAACCATACAAAAACCTGAAGTCTAGAGGCATTACATCCACTGCACAGGTATGTCACAGCTGACTGAAACTGAGGGAGAGAAAACCTGAAGGTTATGGATCTGGAAATGAAGCATTCGTACCCCGAGGAAAACATCTGCTACTGCTGAATAGCAGTTTGAAGGTATGGGAATAAAGCTGTCCGATATGGATGGCCACGGCTTTATGTGGACAATCACTAGGAATTTGACTACAAGTATCCAGATCTGGGCTCCCCAGTTCAAGAGTGCCAAGGATCTACTGGAGAGAATCCAATGGAGAGCTATGAGGATGGTTAAGGGACTTAAGCATCTCCCATATGAAGAAAGACTGAGAAAGACCAGAACAGTTTTGAGAAGACTGAGGGAGGATCTGATTGATGTCTATAAATGTCTGAGGGGTAGATGTCAGCTGGAAGGGCAGTTCTTTTCTGTGGGGCATAGTAATAGAACAAGGAACTTGAATGTAGAAGGTTCCACCTCAACATGAGGAGAAATGTCTCTACTGCAAGCAAGACAGAGCACTGGAACAAGCTGCCCAGAGAGGTTGTGGAGTCTCCTCTAGGTGTCTGGACATGTCCTGTTTGGGACCACCTTCAACTGGTCAGCATCAGGTATCAACAGGACTGGATGCTGGGTATCACCTCCCACACAGTGCCAAGCATGGCTTACCAATGACACCTTCATCATCTCCTCCAGCATTGCTTAGGTGGGAACTGGGAAACTAAAGCAGAGCCTCCAGGGGCTTTTGAATAAAGGTCTGTCACAGCGTCACAGTGACATGAAGCTTTCACTGGCTGCTGCAACCTTGGTAGCACTAAGAAAGCCCAGCTTTGCTCTAAGAAACACTTGTAAGGGCTGTGCCCAAAACCCACATACCAGCTTTTTCCTAGCTGGGGGAATGTTGAAAATGCTTGCTGGAATACGTGTGTTAATCCCCATGAGCTGCAATCCCTTTTTTTGCAGCCATGATGTCTCATTTCCCCTTCTCCCCACGCCAGCCCCGGGCACAGGAAGATGGTGCTGCCGCTCCCACCAGGATTACAGTCCTTGTTCTGCAGCTCATGAGTGGGACCCTTTCTCTTTAACACACCCATGCTTTTGTGCTGGATACCAAGGCTCCTTCTGATAATACGTGCTTCAGATGCCTGTGTAAATGTGAGGCAGAGCCACAGGATAAACATAGCAACTCAGGTACTTCATCAGCCAAAGGAGCTGTCTGGGTTCAGCCATGACTCTTCAGTGACACTCAGAACTTGCTGTCTGAATTTGTCAGAGTGCAAATAAACTATGCAACATCTGTTCTTCACCCAAAGAATTATTTCTTGCTACCTAAGTCTGAAACACTGGTATGTCTTGGTCAGGTAGTTCAATTCTCTGCTGACGAGTGTGATTTCTAAAGTGACCTCTTCATAGATGGTCTTCATTTTGGCTTTTTCAGAGGTGTGTATATTCAGTGCCTGTGATTACAGAAGTTTGCCTTCTGTAATCAAATGCTGTATCGATGATGCCTTTACCAAAAGGCACTAAAAGATGCTTTTTTTTAACAAAATGGGTATACAACTGCACCTGCACTGGTTCACACAGGGATCGCTGTGTGAACGCAGGTAGACAGACACTGTATTTGCTCTGGTTAAGCGTAGCTTTAAATATTACAATCTGTGGCAGAAATAAAATGGAGTTGTTGAAGAGACTGTACTTTTAACGTAAGGGTTTCAAACTAACTGGTATAAGAGCTCTCTGGCAGGAAGGTCCTCATCTCGTGCCAGTTCATCCTATCTTTGTGCAAGCACAGACCATGAGAGCATACCCTGTGAACCTATCAATGTGATTAGTTGCAAGAGCATTAATACCTTATCTTCTCGCTGCTATTTCTCAGAAATGTTTGTATCCGCCAGGACATCTCTCTATAAATAGCTTCATTTCCAGTGATAACCCAGGAATTCAGAGACTTACATTTTGCAGCTGTACATAGCAAATGTTGCTTGGTGTGTTAGTAGTCCAGAATTCCCAAATGGTCCTGAAGATGTTCAAACCCAATGCAGTCAGTCACTGCAGCTGGTGTCAGTCTTCAGTATTTCCAGGGTCCCTCTAGCTGCTATGATCAGCCAGGCCTCCAAAGCCACTGCATGGGGCTGCTTTCATTCAAAAGGCTGGTCATCAATCCACTTGAAGAAAACATTGACATCGCCTACATTTTAAAACGTTATGTTCCTTGACAGATGTTCTGTTTTATGGACAAAGTAATGGGGTAATTTATGTGCTATGGACCTCTGACAGTTTTCACCAAACTATCTAGCTTTTCTTTAGCTTAAACCAAGAAGTTGTGACAGCGTGTCCCTAGGCAGTTGCATTGCATATCAGAGCTTAGCCTTTTTAGACTAAAGTTACAGAGTAATCCTGAATTCCCTTTGACACCCATAACCAGGCTCCTGTGAGACTCATTTTTCAGGCTAAAAACCTGAATTATCTTCTCATGCTTTGGTGGTTTTGGATTATATCTACTCCAGAATGCTTTGTATTTGCTGCCATACATACCAAGTTTCTTAACAAAACAGATCTTCTGGAGCACTGCTAGGTCTCTGAGAAGTAAGCGATGCTTTTATCAGAAATGAGTTTTTTTGAGTGATAACAAGATTCCTCCTAGGATTCTGCATTTGTAATGCTTGTGTCAATGCTTGTGAAATCTGGGGACAGAACTGCTGGCTCTATAGACACTTCTACTTTAGGTGTTCAGGTACGGAAGAAAGATGAAAAGAGTAAGTTACACAGAGAGTTTACATTGCTGGCCTGTGATTTCTTGGTTGACTGTGGGCCTAGCACTTCGTTTTGGATAGGTTAGAGTAGGTACATCTCATAGTGGAGAATACAAACAACTGCAAACTTGTATTCATAGTAGACTTGTAAAACTAGATTTTGCGGCATAAATGTGTCTGGGCAGTTCCTGCGCTCATGTTAGTACTCATCTGCCTAAGCCTTTCTCAGCAATTAACGTCTGGAGTTACAAGGATTTGTAAACTGATGACCAACATCTTATTTGAGATGACCAATGTCTTCATCGTGAGAACGTACATCCACGTTAGTCACTCCAAACTAACAGCTTTCTCTATCCATTCACTGCAGCCTGATGAATTATGCTGCAATAGGAAGATTTAACCTCCAAGCCAGTTTAATCCATTGTTTACACAAAATCTTAGGAATTGTGCTCAGTTACTGGGAAGCCAGCAGAGCAAGCCCACACTAACAGAGTCTTTTACAAACGCCTTCTCTGATGACTTCAGCGCTGGTTCGTACACTACAAAAGCAAAAAGTCCCAATGAAAAAGAGCTCTTTGTCTTTTAAAGCAGAACCAGTTTACAACAGATGGATAGACTTGATATAGGGAGCTTCTGCTTTCAAGCTTTCACAAATCACCAGCTCCTTTATATCAGTCCACTTTGGCAGATTGGTGTTGGTGACCAAAGTCTGGATTAGGAACCACAAGAATGCCGTTCCTCAGCTCCTGTGGTAAGTGATGTCACCTCTGTGCAATGCTAGACAGGCACCGCTGGGAGATGCATTTGCGTCTGTGAAGTACTCACAAAAATTGTTTGCGTTGCTCAGACAACACCTGGATGGCCCAACGAAGGATCAGTGACTTAGTCCCATTAGGAGTGAGTAGCAAGCAAGTAGCTACAGATACCAGCTTGGTTTTGAGACAGGCTGCCTTTTTTCCCCCGAATCATCACTGGGAAAAAGATTATCAGCTGACATCATAAAATGAAACCAACTAACATTTGTTGAGAAACTGGGTCTTGTCCTATAGAAGACATACATGATGAATAAATATGCTTAAAGCTCTACTGACCTTAGTTGAGCCCTCTGCGACTAACCCCCTGGCAATGGGATTAGGAAAAACCCTCAACATGTGATTTGCACTATCTGTGCTACTTGAATCCTCTTCCCTGATTACTTGCCAATTAATACTGCTCTTATTTTACATGAATTCTTCTCTTTTTGTTGTAGGTATTTCTGGGGGGTTAAATTGTTTTTCTTTAGACTGAAGGGCTGGTAGATTTGGGGAAACCTAACAGGGGAAATAACTAGGGACTTTCAGGATATTATGAAACTTAAAAAAAGTAGGACTGAGAAACTCTCTACTCTCATGAAAAGCATGAAAGAAAGTTTCCCTTGTAAAAATTTAAGCAAAATTATCAAGAGAAAAAACCCTCTTCAAATAATTTGGTCAAGCATTTTAGACCATAGATGCACTGGCCATTGTTGACTTGCAAAATTGCTCCTTAACCCATTCCCTTCCTGCAAAACCAGACCCTTTAACTATTTTGTTAGTTTGAAATCTAAATTAAAATCTTAGGACAGTAGTTTGAGGATTATTTTAATGGATGCGTCCACCATAATGAAATCAAGCAATAACTGGTCATCGCTACAGCCTCCTGAAATGACTCTTCGAGTTTACCAGCTTGAGACCTGGGCTGTGATGAGGAACTACTTGGTGCCAATTGCAGAGAAACGTTTGAATGCTTACATGTTAGCGTGCTCTAAAATGTGAATTTTAGAAGCCCAGAAACCTCAATTGTAACAGCTTTTTTCACAGCGCAGTGAACAAGTAAAATTCAATACCTTTCTTCTGTCAGGTTTTAAAATAAGATTTACCTTCCAGCCCCACGCACAGAGGAAAATGCCACGCAGAATTAAAACTCTGGGAACTCTGGGGACACCCTATTCCTGTGTTCCTGCTGCTGGAACTGGGTCAGCCAACAGGAAAAAAACACTCAAAAAAGGAAGATTTTGATCCTGCAGACAGGAAAGCTTGGATGCCCAGCTCAGGAGGTGGCAGTGCTAACCTTAGAACCTGTCTTGCTGTTCAAGATGAGGAGAGCCTTGAAAGTAATGTACTCTTATGACAGGAAAAAGTCATTAATGTCCATGCAGGGTGTAGCTGCATGTTGTGAAGGGCTACTTCCACTTGAAGGGCATCAAATTTGCTCCGTGTGCAGCTGCTGGGCTTTAGGCTATTATAGGTGTGTGGATCACTGGGGCTGTGATAGGAGTTACCCACCTGGCCAGGGAAGTCTTGGGCTCAGTACAAAACTTCAAGCATCATTAAGACTTCACAGGATGCAAAAAGCACAACTTAGACTTTGGATCACCTCAGAACTCAGGCTTTTCCTTCTGTGATTTCATACTCATCTCATACACTGACTTTCTCAGAGAATGTTTAGTTTTCTGCGTGGCCATTATCACACCCAGCAAAAATGTGACAGCAGCTGATCACTTCAAGATAAACATTTTTTATCCATCATTTCTTGTATTGCCTATTAGGTATTGCTTTCCTTATGTTAGGGCACGGTTTCTGTACGGCAATAATGCTTCCTACATAACAGAAACTACTATACTGAGGACGCTACTTTCAGCTCAGCTGTGTGCTTTCTGTGGTTCACATTCTGGAAAGTCCCACATTATTTGCAAACTTCTAAATGTTTTTGTCATCTGTTTTATAATCCAGAGAGATTACTGACAACCAAGACTGCCCTGTGCTAGCTGCTCCCAAGTGGGGAGATGCCTGAGCCTCTTTGCTCTGTGGAATATCTCCAACAAAGAGTTTCGAAAATGCATCTAATTTTATCTAGTGGGAGGAATCCTAAACAGCATGCCAAACAATGCTGGTTTAATGCCAATAACCATGAGTTCAGTTTGTAGCTTGGGTTTACAACCACAGCTTTGTCTGTACTGACCCACCACGCTGGTAGACATGAGGGGCTTGCAGTCTTTGACAGGGCATAACTGCGCTCTAGAGCTCACATGGTCGTTTAAACATCTTGTTCACAGACTACGATGCTGTGACTCCAGCAGTTGGTCAGTGGTCTCAGCTGAAAGTTTTGCACCTACTCCTGGTTGTCTCATGTCCCAAGGATAATGTGATCCAAGCATACCTGGGGAAAGCAGAGGTGACAACAAAGGATTCTCCAAAGTCATTTGCTGGGCCATCCTCCTCAGAAAGGACTACCAGGAATCACAGTATAGTATGGCTTGGAAGATCACCTGAAGATCATCTAATTCAATCCCATCACTAGAGCAGGATCACCTAGAGAAGATTGCACATGTCCTTCTCTCTCCAGAGGAGATCACACAGCTTTTCTGGGTAGCCTGTTACACTGCTCTGCCTTCACTGTTATAAAGGTTTTCCTTATGTTTAGCTGGAATCTCCTGTATTCCAGTTTGTGCTCTTTGTCCTGTTGCCGGGCAGCACTGAGAAGGGCTTTGTCCCATCCTCCTGCGCTCGCCCATTAGATATTTATAAGCACTGATCAAGTGCCTCCTCCTCTCCAGGCTAAACAGCCCCAGGAAGGTCAGTCTATTTGGGAGGTGGCCTCGGTGTCTCTCCGGGAGCCCTCCTTATGCACAGTGTGAACGATAACCAGACCCGCAGTCACAGAAAGGTGCAGACACCTGCACCACGCTCATGTGTGAACGAGCCAAAGCAGAAGCAAGGCAGGAGCACCGACAGCAGCAGAACCGCAGGTCTGCTGCCACTCGCAGAGCTTCACGCAAGACCCCGCAGCAGAAGCCGGGAGCCCTGCGACACCTCCGTGCAGAGCTGCCAGGGGCCGCCAGGGGGCGCCGCTGAGGCACCTGAACCGAGGCCGGAGCTGCCGGCGGCAGGAGCGACTCGTCCGCGCTGCCTCCAAACGGAGTCGGGGCAGCGGGGACCAGACCTTCCGAGGGCGACACAATGGATGGAGAGTGCCAGGAGATGGACAGGGGATCTCACTGCTTTCAGCCGTACCTGTATTTCATTTAACAGGGCACCGCACCAGCGAAAGCAAGTAACTGCCCTTAGGCGGCTTTCCCACCGCCCGAGCCTGGCAGACCGGGACGGTCTCTACGGGAAGGGAAGCAGCTGGGGCTGGCTGCACTTGTAGATGTGGTGCTGGCTGACATGATGTAGTGGTGAGCTGGTAGTGCCGCGTTAATTGTTGGACATGATGATTTTAAACGTCTTTTCCAGCCAAAGAGATGCTGTAATTCTGTGATGGAGGGAAGCTTGCGCCCAGGTATAAAGGGTATGGATGTAGTCCCAGTGGGATTCAGCTGTCTGGGCCATCTCTGGGTAGCAAAAAACAAAGCTGCTTCATTCATAGAGAGAGTCTTACCCCCAGGTTGTATTCCTCAGAAGGCTGCCTGTCTCTGTTGCCTACAAACACTCTCCTCTTACAAGGAGAGACTGAGAGAGCTGAGTCTATTCAGTTTGGAGAGGAGGGAACTGAGGTAAGATCTCACAAATGCTTATAAGTATCTAAAAGTGAGTATCAGGATGATGGGACCAGACTCTTCTCGGCAGTGTGGAATGACAGGACAAGGAACAACAGGTACAACGTGGAACACAGGAGGTTCCATCTAAACGTAAGGAAAAACTTTTTAACAGTGAGGGTAACAGAACACTGGAACAGGCTGCCTAGAGAGGTTGTGGACTCTCCATGTGTGGAGATGCTCAAAACCTGCCTGCATATGTTCCTGTGCAATGTTCTCAAGGTGATCCTCCTCTAGCAGTGGGGTTAGATTAGATGATCTGCAGATTTCATTTCCAGCCCAAGCCATTCTGTGGTTCTGTGAGGCCAGTCTACTTGTCCAGGGGGAGATTTTTAAGGTGATTCCTGCACCACACACCCATGGAGAAGACAAGGCAAGGTAGCCGTGTGAGCGCCCATCACTTGAGTTTGCCACAAGTAACTGTTTCTCAAGAGATGCATGACCCAGGTGCTGGAGAACTAGCGATGCAGGACAAATGTGATAAAGCCTCTATATCATTTTAACCCCTTTTGTCATAATTCAAATAATTTATACCTTATCTTTTTCTTCAAGTATTCCTTGTGTGTTATTGAATTTTGCAGCACACAATTAATTCAGTAATTTTTTCCCACAAGATAATACATAGTTTAACAAACTTGAGCTGCATTTTTTCACCCTTAAATAGAGTGGCATTTTTTACTATTAATGTTTTACAATTAATCTATTATTAATGTTGAGGCCAAATTTAGAATTTGCAGGAATAGATGCCTCTGCTTCCTTAACAGCTCTTTTCCTGCCATATGTTTTGTATTTTGCTGACTTTGAAGTTCTAGCACCTTCCAGCAGATTTCCAAAATTCTTATGACTCTAGTTATATAAAACTCCCAGGGTGCCTGTTCTGTTCCCATCCTGCTCCGTGCTGCTCTGTGTGGGGAGAGGATGTTAATGTAACCTGAAAAACCTAGGTCCCTCTATTCCAAGGTACAGCTACGTGTGTTATCACAGAGTGGAATTAAATTTACATAGAATGTTTCCAGTGTTCTACTTTGTTACACCCAGAATGAAGCTTCGAGGCATGGGTCTGGAACAGAGACAGCACCACAACATTAAGCTGTTTCAGTTCTCCTGCAAACTGTGGTTAAATATGGTGATGTGGTAGAACCACTGTGTCTACAGCAGCCTGGGATGAGACTGCCTTTTTAAACCGGAATGACAATCCTTTTCTTCTGAAGACCTCAGTTTCCTACTACTGGAGAGGTTTTTCTCCTTTCTGTCCAGTTTTCCTGGTGCTTGACATTGTTCTGTAGTCTCCCCTCCACATTCAGCTCAGGAAAGCAGACATTACAAAACTCCTCTGTCCTGAGAAACACATTGTGTATCACGTGCAAAACTATTATGAACAATTCAGGCTGTTCACATTTTAGTCTGGCTGAGGAACTAAATCTGGAGGAGGGCCTGGACAGGCAGTGATGAGATGTTTGGCTTCCATTTCAAGGCAAATCATTAAATGATATTTCTTATGCCAGTAAAAGGAAACCAACCTGAGGAGCCTTCTGGTAAAGACTTCCTTTAGAGAATTTATAGAAAGAAAAGAAACCCAACATGCTTTTTATTTAAAAATAACTTTTGGTTCTCTCACAGATGCAACTAGAAAGAGCCTTGATCAGGTAGGGAAAGACCTTATATTTAATATCCTGTCTACTAAATCTGTCATTAAGCTATGTGAATAGTGGAGTGTGGTATCAACTTTAAACTGCATGGTAAACATTCACAAGGGTTTATATAATTAGGTATTAAAGAACTAAGATAACACAACAGGGAAGAAATCTTATTGCTATCAAAGGCAGCTAATATGTTACCCCTTGTTCTACCATTTAAACATGTGCTGCTTGACCTGGTGTCATTCCACACTGATGCAAGGAAGCTGGGAGAGGAGGCTAACTGCACAGTACCCTACTCACATACTGTTGGGGATGCAGCATTTCAAAAGATTTAAGGGTGAATTGTGCTCAGCTGTTTTTGACAAGAAGCTTTTATTTTTCATTGACTGGAAGGTAGTGTTGGAGACCTAAATCTAGAAGTGTCTTTCCATTCCAGCTTTCACAGAATGATGGAATCATAGAATCTTTCAGGTTGGAAAAGACCCTTCGGGTCATTGAGTCCAACCATTAACCCTCATCTACAAGTTCATCCCTAAACTCTGTCCCCTAATACCACATCTAAGTGACTCTTGAACACATCCAGGGATGGTGACTCTACCACCTCCCTGGGCAGCCCGTTCCAGTGTTCAATCACTCTTTCCATTGAAGAACCTTTTCCTGATGCCTGGTGTAAACCTATCCTGTTGCAGCTTGAAGCTATTACCTCTGGTTCTGTCACTACTTGTGAGAAGAGACCAGCACCAACCTCTCTACAATGTCTCTTTAGGTAGTTGTAGAGAGTGAAAAGGTCTCCCCTTAACCTCCTCTTCATCAGACTAAACAGTCCCAGCTCCTTCAGTCGCTGATCATAAGACATATTCTCCAGACCCTTCACCGGCTTCATTGCCCTCCTCTGCACTCATCCAGCACCTCAATGTCTCTCTTGTACTGAGGTACCCAAAACTGGACACAGTAGTTAAGGTGTGGCCTTACTAGTGGAGATAACCACCTCCCTCCTTCTGCTGGTCACACAGTTTCTAATGCAAGCCAGGATGCCTTTGGCCTTCTTGGCCACCTGGGCACACTGCTAGCTCATATTCAGCCACTTATTTGTCAGTTAGAACTCCGAAGTCCATTTCAGCCAGACTGCTTTCCAGCCACACTTCCCCACCTTTTTTATCTAAATGAAGAACTGGATATTCAACTGGGATGAAAAAGGGAAACTCCTTAGCAGGTAAGATTGATAGGGAATACAAGAGAGAAGGCATCAACTAGCTATACAAAGACTTATGCTGCCCCAAAAATGAATGGTGCTACATGTAATTTCACTCAGATGCTGGCATGACAGCTCTCATGTGGATAAGCATTATCCATAAATTGACTTTCTAACAAAGCTCTACAAAGAAGTTGCAATCCTGTGCAGCAAGAGGGAGCGTTTGGTGTCCACAGGGACGTGCTGTGCCCTGCCTAGTAGGGTAAACATTTTTTCCTGGCTGAAAATTTTCAGGCCTGGTCTAGGTTCCAAAGTAGATATAGATAGAGAGAATGACTTTAAGTAACTAATTCTGGGAAAAGAATTTAGCCTTGTCTATAGGCAGCTTTCAGTAAACACGGTAATACGAAAGATGATCAAACATGCTACATAAACCCAAGTTAAACCAACAGACAGAACCATGACATAGGTAGAACTACTTTTTGCTCACAATTTTCCAATATGGATTGATCACCCACCAAAATGCATGTGCGCTGTGAGAAAGCAGCCCTGTGGATACAAACAGGTAAAACTCCTATTGAATAATGTGCAGGAATGGGACTGATACTGCAAACACATTGCAGTAGCAACCAGGAAAGAAAAACCTATAATCAATATTAATAATTTAATGGGTTTGCTTTTAATTGGCATATACATAGTGATAATAATTGATGCATTGATTTCTACTTAAGTGCTGCAGTAAGAATCTGGCTTTTAGGCTTTCATAAACATTTAGGACTGTTTCCTTGTGACAGAAGTGATTCCTTTTGACAAGGTAGCTGTTTGATCTTGTGGTTACTGTGCTGGCTTTTAACCTGTAGCACCAGGAGCTGGCAAACTGGAGACTGTGGTTTGTGAATCATATCTCTGCCTCTGGCATCACATGGAAAACCCCTTTCCCTCCAAATTAGACACGTCTGTAGATTTTAATGTAGTGTGCTGGCTGGATTTTCATATCAATTAAATATTCTTTCTTCTAGAAATTTGTGTTGTTTGGATGCTCATGCTCTGTGCATGTTTTGTTGGAAGAAGAGGAGTACTTTTCACCTTCTCTTTGTAGAAGGTATTTATGGAAAGGTTTCTCAAAGACCACTTGGAGATGGACACGTGAGGCAGGAGGAATGTCATTACATCTTTTCAGGCCTCTGCTTCTTGGTCTCTGTTAGCTGGAATTTCTATTCTGTTGTAAACAATGGAAGTATCTCCTTTCCTCCTTCTTTCCGCCTGCCCTCCATCCCAGCCAGGCAGGAAATGGAGTGTGCTCCTCCTCTAGGGACACTGTATGGCTCCAAGTTGCTTACTAACCAAATCAATCTTCTCTGTCCGATAACCTATGAAGTCTTCTGTCAAGATAAATTCTGTGATTGCACTACCCTAGATATCAATCAATGGGTCCTGGAGAGAGCTGCATGAAGCTCTTTGGCCTGTGATTGTGTCTTTACAGGTAATATCTGAGTTAGCTGCAAACAAATAAAGCTGGTGGCTGGCAGTCACAAAAAGTAAACTGCTTGTTTTGCTAGCTGGCTACCACTTCCAAGGATTTGGCAATGTCATTGCCAGCTGCTGCAGCTCACGATTGAGGTCACCTTCTCTTTGTATATAAACATTAGTCATTTATAAAAGAATGTAAAAAAACAGGTGTTCAGCATTCACCGGGAATCTGTTCTTTTAATGGGATGCTGGAAGGTAGCACCTGACAGAGAACAATTCCTTGTGTGCTTGTTGTTACTAACATAAACACTCGGGACTGTTACTTATGCAGTGCCGTTGGCATGCATGGTACAGCAAAGATAAACAAAATGACAGATGCCTAAGCCAGATGAAATTACAATTAACCTAATGACAGACAAAAATAAAGGAAGTGTGGCAGGAAGATGTGAGAGAACATAAAAATCCCTGCAAGCTAAGCTCCCCAGACTTCTTTTTTTTATTTGCTTTCTTTTTTTGTTTTAAAGAGGCAGTTCTGCATTTTGTGGCTAACACGGGAAGTGAAGGTTGAAACCGCAAACTATTGAAGGGAAATTTGGCTTCCAGAAATGATTGTTTTAAAAGGTTTTAAAATGCAGGAGTGCTTTTTTTTTCCCCACAGAATGAGGAAAGATATTGAGACCAAGAAATTTGCACAGAGAAAACCACAGCGACATGTGGAAGAAGAGAATTAAACTATCTATAACCTAGTAGGACTTCTGCTGTTATGATCCTGGCTACTTTCAAACTTGCACATATCATTTGAAATGCCAGGAACGGATTTCAGTGGATCATTTCAAATTTACAGCTGAGCAAGTCCAAAATAAAATTAAGGAAGCACTTAAATAAAATGAGAAAGTATTAACGAACAGTAGCCATTCATCTAGAGTAGACTTTAGATTTCTCTACATGAGGTACAGAGGAACATTCACATTTAGCTGCTTTGGCAGAGCAAAGACTTAACTAAATCAAAGTCAGGCCTTTCAGTGCAAAGACCTGCCAATTACCCACTGAGAATGACATTCACCTGCTGGTGCTGCCCTCCAGCTCACAGCCCAGGCTGGCTCTGTTTCCTTTTTCTCATTCATGGAGCACAGGGCAAAGAGAAGGGAACATGGAGTGTTGTCATTCTGTGTGGTGTGGATGGTGGGCTTTTGCTAGCAGGTTCTTCATCTACCTGTTATCACTGGAGCTGGAGGTAAGCCTGTTTGCTTTGGTTAGGATATAACAGTCCTATTGAGAAGTGATTTGCTCAAGTCAATATGATGTGAAGCGTGCATGTTTCATGTATGTTGACTGTGCCCTAACAACAGACTCTCCTTTCTCATAGTAATTGCAATTGGATAATGTGATTTATGTTCAAGACCCACCTGGATATGTTCCTGTGCTGTTTGGTGTAGGTGATCTTGCTGTGGCAGGGGGATTGGACTAGATGATCTTTTGAGGTCCCTTCCGATCCCTTATGATTCTATGTCACCACTGAAAGACACAGCATATCTCTAAAGACATTGGAGACTTTTTTCTCCCCGGAATAAGGGGAAGTGCTACAAATGGGAAAGAGGAAACTTCTGTTGCTACTTATGTGTATCACAGGCAAGTATTTAAGAATAGGAGTATCCTGTTCTGCTGATGAGGAAGCTTTAAAAATCAAGGAAGACATATAAAGAAAGTGTGATACGGTATTACTGTGATTTGCAGTCAGCATGCTGCAATCAGGCTTTGTGCAGGTATCATCAAACTGTGCTTTGAGAATTTGGAGAGGTAGCTTTGAAGATACTACTGATGACACTTACTCAAAGAAACAATGGTCCTGAGATTACTTTTTGTAATCTTGATTTTCACAGCATCACAAGTTGGAAAAGGTTGGAAGAGACCTTCAAGATCATCTAGACCAACTGTCAACCAAACACTGACAAGTCCACGACTAAACTGTGTCTCATGTCACATATGGTAGTAGTAGCAAAATTTTAGAAAGATTAAGATCTTCCCAAAAAAAGTGTGAAATGCTCAGCTGGGGATAAGCAATCAAGCAGCACCCTCGCAGAGCTAAATCATTTCTCTTGTGACAGCACCGTTTTCTTTTTGTCACAAATTGTTGCAGCCACCCAGCCAAAATTATTGGAATTTTTTCCATTGTGCATGAAGCAATTTTAAACAATAATTCCATCTATTCTTAGCAGGATGTTCTTTGGTGTGAGCTCTGTCTATTGTTAGAAAGTGTTTTTGAGAAAATATGATTCTAATCTTATGGCTTTTTGCCTTCATATCAAGAGAGTTACTACCAAATATGCAGTCATATCTTTTGTTAATAAAACCAAGTCACAGCGTTTATTTATAGAGTAGTAATAAATAACGGTGGTGTTGGGGGAGGAGGATTATATGGCATTTTACTTCTAGTAAAATAATACTCCCAAAGGGTAACGATATTAGGAAAATCAGCTGGTATTAACCTAGTTCATATACATTCTGTCTCACAGAAGGAAAAAAGCATTGGAATAACCTCTATGGGGAAAAAAAATGTCATAGGCTTTTTCCAGCCCAAAAGAAAAATTGTGCTATTTCAGCCCCAAAGCACACCACTGACATCTGCTTCAGGGGTCACACTGTATACAGGGCAGCCCTAGAACTTCACCATAATGTTGACAGCCACAGCAAAGAAAGAAACCACACTCAGGAATCTCAAAACAGACAAGAGAATGCCAGCTGAAATGCTCGTTTGCTTGTTTTGTAATTTATTCTCGTAGTGGAATATGGGACATCCTAAATACGCTGACCAAAACTTGAGCAGAGCTAGTGGCTACAGGTAAGCACGTACTCACAATGCGTGCCAGCCAGGTGACAAAGGGAAGGCCCAGTGGATTTCCATGGCTTCCATGTACCCAATTACTACATCTGGAAGAAATGTTCATAAATTGCAAATTAATGCTTTCTTTTATCTGTCCTCCTTCTTTTCCTTTTTGTGTGTAACCTCCCTATTGTTCTATAAATTGTGATAATGATGTTAAATCAATATAGTGCTTAATCTTAAATTCAGGCACAGGTTAAAATCATGTCTTACTGGATTTAAAACGCATCACACAAATTTGGATTGGGTTTGGGGTTCTGTTCTTTGGTTTGGTTCTTCTGTGTTGATGCAATCCCATGAAACACTTAATGGCCTGCAGATTTGTTTTCTCCTGGTCATGTTGGTGATTGGCAACAAGTGTTGTCAGAGACCTACAGATCAAGGAATAATTTAGAAGGCAGTTCACATCTTTAAGGCAATAAGGCCTAGAGCTAGGCTAGAGCCAGGCCTAGAAGCTGGTCCTGCAGCTCACTTTCCATCTCTGAGCTGCATGTCTGCAAAATACTGGCAACTGCTAAAAGGAAAAAGTAGCAGTACCTCAACTTTTCCCCCACAGAACTTTCCCTTTGGCAATCCCAGTGTCAGAGCTTGTGAAGGAAACACACGTGGCCCCTGGAAGCATAGGGTTTAATGGCAGTGGCAGTGGTCACTGCCACGCTGGACATCCAGGCAAGTCTCCTCAGCTGCTTACTCTGTGTCATTTTAGCCTTTAAGCTTTGGGTTGTTTTAGAACTTTGCATTTTTCACTTCAGCATCCCTAAAGCTTGAAGTGTTTAGTGAATGAGGCAAGGCACTGCACAAGGAGAAAGTCTGCTGATTAAATCAGCTGCCTCCTTCCCCAGAGAAGGTTGCAGCCCTGCCTTTGCCACAAAACTCTTCATTCTTCATGGTGATAGGCAGCCATTTATAACAGATACTACTAGACAGTAGTAACATCTTTATCTGCTTCGTGCAATTACGTTTTTCTGTCCAAGTGTGTAACTTGGACACAGAAATCCAGAGCTTGCAAAGCAAGATGCGAACATCATCGGTAGTGTCAACAGAGACAAAGATACGTTCGCTTTTCTGGAGGGGAATGGAAGAAAGGCTCACTCCACTTGCAGCCACACGAAATCTTCAGTGTTATGTTGGCATAACACAAGGAGTAACTCAGCGTGGATCTTCCCAGCATCAAACTGTGCTGAGGGTGCTGACCTAAGGAGTTTTCTGCACAGATGAGGCATTGGATCAAGTAACAAATAAACAACTAGATTTTTAAACTAGCTCTGTTTAGTGATCGAAGCTCAGTTCTGGATACTGATCTTAATTCAACACAGGGAGCTCAGCAGATGCCTTTCCCCACTATGTGTTATTGGTGCACTGAGTAAAGCAGTATGGTTTTCACACTACTAGGCAACTTGCAGATTTTTCTATGGTAAAGGTAAAATAAAGGAAAAGAGCCTTGATTTTATCAGACTGATTTTAGTGGGCTACTAATTTTAATTAAATTTTAATGGGAATTAGGTTTTCATTCTCTCAGCTAAGATTAATAAATTTAATCTTAGAATTAAATTTTAAAAGCCTATTACAGGTTTCTAAACACTGGGGAAAAAATCGACACAGCCAAAATAGCTTAAATGTTCACAAACATTGTATGTGATCCACTGAAAATGTTAATCCAGCTATATTTTTAAAACAATCTCTGGGGAGATATGATGCATCTGCCCAGAGATAATCAGTTTCCTTTAGCAAAAGAAATAGGCATTGACTAGTAATTGTGAGAAGATTTAAAACAGAAGGTAACACTGCTGAAAGTGTACAGATAAAGACCTTGTCATATATATCTTGGATGCTGAAGCAATTGAATTATTTCAATAAAGAAAATTCATCAAGAGCTATTGAACACAAGGATAAGAGCTCTGGGCTGGAACATCCTGAGCTGGAGTTCACTGGAGATTGGAAAAGGATTCTTGAGAAATGTCACTATATATCTCATTTGTCTTTCTTTTCCTCTGGACAGCTGGTAGTGGCCACCGTTTAGAAACACATTACTGGGCTGGCTGGATTTTGGTTTGACTTGATACAATCGCTCTCATGTTACAGAGGTTTTGTAGCACGTTTGCAGTATCTGAATCACAATGCGCATTGCCAGTGTTATTCTCAAATGACTAAACTGGAATGTATACTTACTGGAATACATGTGAGCTGGCATGTTTCTTTAAATGAAAAAAAGTGGGGGGAGGAGGGTGTTGTGGGGGCTTGCTTTGTGTTGTGTCTTTCCCTGAGCATGCAGTACTGCAGACAATACATCTTTGGATGAAAATGAAAAATGAACTGCAATAATGTGCTTTTGTAGAACAGAATTGGGCATATTCTGCACAGCAAACATCTTGTGTTGGAATAAATATCTCTATGGTGATGTCAATGTGAGAACAAGCACCATAGTGTTGTTGGAGTAATTGGGAGTCACTGAGCAAATGTGGAAGAAAAAGCCTATATATGGTAATTTATCTAGAAAGTTCTTTTTCTGTTTCTTAAAAGCATTATGCAGGAGTGTGAATACATTTGCTGTCTTTCAAATCAGCACAAGACACATACCAGTCTCCAGGCCTTTCACTAAACAACCTGTCCAAGCAGTATGCAGCACAAGTAGCAGGGAGAGGACCTCTTCACCTTGAGGTGATACAGAACTGCTGTGGGATGGCTGTGAGTCCAGGAGACAAATAACCATGTCCTGTTGGGGCTGAAATGCAGTG
Source organism: Upupa epops (assembly GCA_013397515.1). NCBI lineage: Eukaryota > Metazoa > Chordata > Aves > Bucerotiformes > Upupidae > Upupa > Upupa epops. The sequence continues at coordinate 285,003 of VZRI01002775.1, forward strand.
AGCTGTGGTCACCAGGGTTATAAAAGCATGATGGCGTAAGAGGTTTCTCTGTAAATTCTAAGGGGACAAGTATCTTTCCCTTACTTCACCAGACTCCAGAAGATTACATTTTTCCCTCCAAGTTTAAGTTAACTAACATTGAGTATAAATCAAGCTAACTTCAACAATTTTTTTTCAGAGGAATTGCCTTACAGAAACTTATTACAATGATATAAGTAACACAAAATGTGATTGCAGTCCCTGAAGATAGTATAATATGAAGTAAACATAGCACAATAAGCCTTAAATTATAATCTCAGTCTATTGAAATATATTTTTGTTTAGTTCACAGTTGTCTCTGCTCACATGTTCACAGGGTCTTTCTATCTATCACTCATCATCTCCTCCATCTTTTCTATCCTGCTTTATTATCACAGAATCTCAGAATTATTTGGGCTGGGAAAGNTGTCATTAATTTCCTGGGAGAAGACCTTGACCCCCACCAGACTATAACTTCCCTTCAGGTAGTTACAGAGAGTGATAAGGTACCCCCTGAGTCTCCTCTTCTTCAGGCTATACAACCCCAGCTCCCTCAGCCTCTCCTCATCAGACTTTCCCTCTAGTCCCTTCACCAGCCTCGTTGCCCTCCTCTGGACCTGCTCCACTACTTCAATCTCTTTCTTGATGCGAGGAGTCCAGAACTGCCACCAGTACTTGAGGTGAGGCCTCATCAGTGCCCAGTACAAGAGGAGAATTACATCTCCAGTCCTGCTGGCCACACAAGTCCTGCTTGTCTGATACAAGCCAGGATGCCATTGGTCTTTCACGCCACCTGGGCACACTGCTGGCTCATATTTAGCTGGTTGTTAACTATTTTGGCACATGACAAGTCTGAGTTCAGATTGAATCTGTTTCTCAGCAATATTTTAAAAATAAAAATTAGCACCACATGAATAAAGGAAAACGGATAATATTGTGCCAGCATACAATCATACCACAAACAGTCTGAACCATTTAAAGCATTCCAGGTCCTCTGTGGCCAATTGCAAAGACCTGGATGGAAGAGGAAAAAACAATGGTATTCTGCCAGGAGAAGCTGTTAAATTCCTCTGAGTGAATGTAGTCCTGACTTAATTACCACTTCCAAGAGGCTATTTATAGTTGTCTGGGAAAGCACTTAAGTGAAATAGGCTTAAGTTTACAAATAGAGTAAGTGGGTGAGTATTCGCAGTGAAGACAGAGATGAGAGAGAGAGGTGGCTTTAGAATAACTATCCCCTACCCTCTCAATCAGCAAGGTGGGATAGTAGAGCTGGAGTTGTATGTTGACTTAGCTTGATGACTCATCAGCTCCTTGCAGAGAATTACAAAAATCTAAACTGGTAAATGTTGTGCAATTTATGCAAAGTCCTCTGTGATGAGCTTTGGTTTTGAAAGTTGACTAGGACAGAACGTCCTAGACATGAAAAATTTACTGTGCCTCTTTGAGGAAAAAAAATAAATTAGAACTTTTTATAATTAGAGACATGAAATACTGAATCTGGGCATTGAAATGGTTGGCAAGCTGAGGTGTAGCATGAAGAATGAGATTTGTCCAGGGAAATGTGGTCAGTGGGATTTCCTGACTATGAGCACTCAGACTGTTTGAAGCAAATACAAGTGACAGCTGATAAATAAGTCAAGTGAAACGTTTTATTAGGAATAATAAAGAGAAATTCACCATTGCCTTTACTCCAGGCCTTTTAGAGACAAATGAGTAGGTGCTGTGAAATGGAGGATTAGAAAGGGATATGCAAGCTGGACACAAGCAGCTCTCACCCTCAAGAGGAACTGATCTATATTAAAATCTATTGCTACAGTTATTCAACATCTAACATCTATAGATTTCCTAACTTTCCTGTTTTGTAGTTACTATAGTCTTACTAAGCTGTGAAGCCTAGAACAGTATCTTATTGTTTCTACATCCTTTGTTTTCTTCACATTTTTCTGTTTCTTTACACTGTGTATTAAATCAATGTTAAATGAGCGATTGTGGTATGTGAAGGAATTTCATATGTGCATAACAAAAGAACATTATATGCATATTTGTGTGGTTTATGGGTGCAGTCATGTATAAATTTCATTGCAGTGAGTATCTAAGCACTCAAATTGCTTGTATTCAAAGGCTAACTTGAAATTAGCTTAGCACTTAGCACTTGAACTAAAAATACTGTAAGGGACTACTCTCTTCATTAAACCAGATGTACTGTCCTCTTTGCCATCTCTACCCCATGTGTCATCAGTCCATCTAACCTACAGGATTAGTGACTGTCCAGTTCCCCTTCCATACCATCTCAATTACTACTCCTATGGAAGGGATGATGCCTCATCTCATTCTACATACCTAAACCCAAGGGTCAGTTCTCTCCTTTACCCAGTAAGCCTCTGAAAGAACTTCAGATGCCGCAGCAGTGTGTGACTGCAAAAATGGGGTAGCCAGCAGTTTCCACCATGCTGGAAGTTGCTTAAATGTCTACAACAGTCCAAGGAGAGGATTCCCCTGAGGCAGATTTCTCAGCAGCAAAGCGATTCATCCAGCTAATAGGTTATCAATGTGTGCAGATTTACTTGGTTTGCAGAGATACTTTTCTGTGTGTATGTGTGCATATACACAGGTGTACATTGCTCTGTGTACTGCATTTATACTTATATTTATATTTATATTTTTATACACATATATTTATATGTTTATACACACATATTTATATTTTAAATTTTTAAATATTTTAAGTATTTATATTTTTATACACGTGTATATGTGGTGAATGGAAGAAACCTGAATGGATAGAGCAAATGAGAAAACATATCCCAGTCTCTTCTGGTTTTATTCTGTTGTAGATGGGAAAAACAGTAAGCCCCAGCTTGCAGGACGACTGTGATGACTGGCCATTTATGATAAAGGAGCCTTTGCTCTGACATTCCAGAAGACATCTATGATCATGGAGAAGGAACAATTTTTAGTTAGATGTGGAGACAGTACAAAGGTCTTACCCTGGTTAGACCTGGAAAATGGAAAATAAATTGCAAGTAAGTGCTCACAACACAAAGATGAGAATGGAATTGTCATTACACCTGATAACAGTTCTGACTGGCTGCCATTTTCCAGCAGTTGTGAGAAAGAAGTGGAGTGTCAAAAGGAGGTTGGGATTTTTCTGCAGAATGAAGGGCTTCCCCTGTGGACAGTAGGAAAGTTGGAATTGGCTATCTACAACCTACAATGGGAAATGTTATTTAACGCTTTCTGTGGAAAATGTTCTGCTATCAGTTATGAGCCTGCATATAAGTGCATGTAGAACGGAGAAGATGTGTAGGTAGAATTTGTGATTATAAACAGTGAAGATGGCAAGGGACGGTACACAAAAAGCTGCTTATGTAATTTTGACTTAATGGGAATAGGTGTGCCTGAGGAATGAGTGAGTGTGTGAGCAATGTTTGTGGGTGGAAAAGAATGGAAGGAAAGGAAGACAGGTGTGGAATGAAGGTGTGTGAAAATACATAACAATTCAGATGTGTATTATGCATAAATGCAGCAGATGTGGGATGAGGGGCTGCTGTGAGCTTATGCTTCATATGAAATATGCTGTATTGGCATCTGTACAGATTGATTAAAATATGCACTGCAAGCATTTAATTTCCTGTGGCAGACTTCTATCTCTTCTAAGTCAAAATATTCCACATTATTATTACCTGTTTCATACTATGTAGGTTGTCTGTGTCTGGCACAGTGGTTACTTTCTGCAACTCAAATCAGACAATGCACCAGATCCTCCGTTCCTCTCTTTCCATTTGTCTCTTGAAGCACAACAGATGTTGAGGGGGCAGGAAAACAAAAGACAGGGAGCGGTGTTGCAGACTTGGGAGGGTTTCATGGTAGGGCAAGGATTGCACAAAACATGCTGCAAATTAGTGCCTGAAAACTAGCTACTTTTTCAGGTTCTTCTTGCCTCTTCATCTTACTCAGAAATAATCCTTGGCTCCTGAATGCTTTGTTCATTTCCCCGCAAGGAACAGGCAGAAGAATGAGGGAACATCTGAAGAAGGGTACCATTCTGGCCTGAAAAATAATTGAGAGTTCCTGCCTGCTGCAGACACAGGGAGTTTGTATTCCGGTGAGGCAACTGTCAGCTCTATCATTTCCTACTGGTTACTGTGGGCAACTCTGCACACAGTTGGCTGGATTAATAGAATCAGGTTTTTCAACAGCATTATTCATGAGCATTTAATAAGCTTCAGATCCTGAGTGAAGCTTATAATTTTTCTAAAAGCAAGCCTAAAAGCTAGATCTGATGTCTAAGACAGTTTTAAATCCAATTTTGGTTGACATATCCTCACATTTAGCTAGCAAACTTTGCCCAGGCAGCATCTAGGGATTATTTTTTTCAAGTTTGTTCAAGATTTAGGGAGATGTAACCTGTCAGTTGCAGAAGCAGACACAGTGCACCTTGAAATCATAGATCTGTCTTGTACATAGAGCAACGGCATTTATAATGAAACTGTGAGATCCAGGCCACACTGCACACACAGATCCTATTTTACACAGACCATGGGCATCATAATTCTGCCTGAGAAACAACAGCCCAGCCAAGCCCTCTTCTGGTTCTAGTCTGGAGCAATTAGCTAAGTTAAGACAAGAACTTAGTTGCAGGGATATGAGCTGAATGAAGTATCCCACAGTAAGTTCCAGCATTTCCCCTCTTGCCTACTGCTTGTGTTGAACTCCCCACCCCCATTTAAAATCTTTTTTTAACGAGGGGAAGTGGCCTCAAGCTGTGTCAGGCAGGTTTAGACTGGACATAAGGAAGAAGTTCTTTATAGGGAGCGTGGTTGGGCACTGGAACAGCCTGCCCAGGGAGGTGATGGAGTTGCCAGCTTACTGTACTGCTTCCAGGTATTATGGACTAGCCTAGTATCTTTGCATGCTGCTGAGTAGACATCGTGCTACAGTAATGACTGCAAGAACATTAAAGATAAGGAAGGAAGAGTTGAGCTGTAGTGCAGAGGACAATTTGGGTTTTGTTTTTAATTTTTAAAACACAAAAAAATGTCCCAAAACATTGTTACTATAGATCTGGACTGTTTGAGAATGCCTACATCTGCTAAACAAAACCTCTGAGAATTTGTGAGAAATACTTAACAGAGACAGCAATCTCAAAAAATAGTTTGTACCATGCCTTAACTCTGCCCTCTTTAGGTATGCATCAAAAACCTCTCAAACACACAAGTAGCACCTTGCTTCTCTGGATATTGCTGAACTCTCAGGACCATAAGACATCCCAAAACCCAGTGTTTGCTGAAGTAAACCCTCAGTTGAGATGGATTGATACAAACGTATGCTGTCATGCTTTTAAAGATCAGGTCTACAATCTTGTATAGGCTAACTTTTACATCTTAATCACATTTTTAATCTTCACCATTGCGCTCAGATCTTCTTGCACTGCTTAGCTTTCATCACTAAACCCACAATTATCACTCTCCTATCAGACCTCACTTCTGACAACAACATTAAGATGACTTTTCTACTACTACTGAAATAACTCAATTTTCTAACTGTCACAGAATCACAAAAAAGTAGGGGTTGGAAGGGACAATCCAGCCCCCCTGCTAATGCAGAATCTCCTAGACATGATCACATATGAGCATGTCTGTGCAGGTTTTGACTGTATCCAGAGAAGGAGACTCCACAGCATATCTGGGGAGCCTGTTCCAGTGCTTTGTCAGCCTCACAGTAAAGAAGTTTATCCTTATTTTCAGACGGATATTCCTGTGTTCCACTTTGTGCCTGTCCTTTTCCAGTCACTGGGACCCTGAGAAGAATCTGATCCCAACTTCTTGACACCCACCCTTCAGTTATTTATAGGCACTGATATTTATAAGATTGCTAAGATTCATATCATCTATACTGCCTCCCTCATGCACTTTGTTAACCAACGGTCTAGGGGGTAGAACAAGAGAGGGAGAGCAAAAGCACTAAGAAGTAAGCCACAGAAGCCCCTCTTAATTTCCTGCATTTATAACCACACCACATGAATTAATGTTCATAGATGTTCAATGCAACTTAAAACAGTGAATGCAAGTGAAACATAACTGGAATTGCAATATAATCCCTAGTGGAGTATTGACAGTTTCTAGTGGCTGAGTTAAGGTTGTTTGGGAATACACGGTTAACTCTTTTCCCAGTTTTCAGAAATTTAACCTGCATTACCCAAAGTCTGATTTTCAAAGTTGTAGCTGAAGCTAGTATCCTGGAAAGGCACTGAGAACTACAAGTTTGCTTTAGCTCTAACTTAAGTTTTGCAAAGTTAAGTCTAGATGGTAGATGGAACTCAGCAGACATCGCAGTCTCCAGCAGACTCAGGTCGTACACAGCTGCTTTTAGAGCAAGAGGTTCAGGGGCCAGGTTGGGACATCAAACAAGTTTAATGGGGTTTTCTACCATTTGTTATCCACGCATGGATACAGCATGATCACTGTGTCTTACGTGGTCTTCAGCACTTCCAGCAACGTTATCGGTTCTGCAGTGCACCTTCCCCACATCCTTGTGCACATGCAGTTTGCTCAGCACCCCCAAGGCTTTTCGGGTTCCACTGCATGGCACACGATTAAACCCAAGCGCAAGGAAATTTTTTTACTCTGGGGGTAACAGAGCACTAGAACAGGCTGCCCTGAATCCTGCTTGCGGAGTCTCCTCCGGAGACGTTCCAAACCCGTATGGACGTGGTCTTGTGTGATCATCTCTAGGTGATTCCGCTTTAGGTGGGGAGGAGAGGGGGTGTTAGACTAGATTATCTTCTTAGGTCCCTTCTAGACCCTACCGCTCTGTGGTTCTGTGATCCAGCGAGGGACAAGCAAGGTGCCCGTTTGCCTTCGTTGCCCAACGGGCCGTGGCAGAACACAGGCCCCCGAGCAGGACAGGACGGGCCCCGATATGGCCTCGGCCCCCTCCCCCAGCCCGGGCCCAGGTTGCAAGGAGGCCGTAGCCGACGTGTCTGGGTTCAGGCCCGGCTTCCGCGGCGCGGGGTGCGGCCACCCGGCCG
>VZRI01002775.1:292438-430005 GCA_013397515.1 Upupa epops
GACAGGGCGGCGGTCCAGCGACTGGCGGGCAGCGGGGCCGGGAGAGTTCGGAGCTGCCGCTGCCCGCCGGCTGGGAGGAGGCGAGGGACTACGACGGGCGAGTCTTTTACATCGATCACAACACACGGCAGACCTCGTGGATCGACCCCCGGGACAGGGGAGGGGTACTAGAGGGNGGTGAGGGGTACTAGAGGGTCCGGGGAAAGGAGGGCCCGGGCCCGGCGGCGGAGTGGGACATAGTGGAGGGGACAGGGAGGCCGCGCTCCGCTCCCCGCCGGTGGCGGGGCCGGGGCCGTCGGCGACATTTTCCTTCCCCTGGCCGCAGGGGAGGAAGCTCGGTCCCGCCGCTCTTCGCCCCGAGTCGAGACGGGGAATGACCTGGTCCCATCGGGACCCTCATGGGCCGTGGTTGGTGGAGGGAGGTGAGGGGCAAAGCCACCCACCACACTCCTGGCTGACGAATTTTTAATGTTAGATTAAACGTTACATTCCATTAAGAAAGAAAAAAAGGGATTGTAGCAAGGGTACTTTTTTTGCCCGCAGTGGGTGCTCAGATGGAACAGGGGGTAGGTACATGGGTGGGCACAGACATCGCGTCCTCCGCTGCTGCTGCTTGCAGCCCGGGCTCGCCCCGCTCTGACCCAGCGGCTCGGCCCATCCTGATTTATTAGCTGGGCTGAACTAATTGGCAGCGGCAGGCCGGAGGCACGCTGAGGTAATTCGGTCCATTACCTCCTCATCAGAGATAAGGCAGTGCGGAGGTGAGCAGAAACCGGTGCCTTCCGAAGTTCGTTGCACAAATAGGCTGCAAATTCCCCGCTCCGCATGTTCGGGAATGGCCTTTCCACGTCCCTCGGCCTGGCGGTGCGTCCTGATTCCAAGTTAGGCCTTTGCCTTTTCAGTGGCGTGAATAAAAATGGGCTGGTTTGTTGGGATTTTTTCCACTAAAACTGAGTTAGAAAGAACATGGAAGCATGGACTGACTGTGTTGGGTGCTTCCCACCCTGACTGGAGAAGACTTCACCTAAAAATTCCTACTTGGAATCAGTGAATACAAGTGTCAGTATTCTGGGTGCAGCGAAATAAGGAATGTATGTCTCAGTGTATACTTTTTTGCTATATTAAACAATGTTTTTATAGTAAGTGAAAGTTGGACAAGGACAGTTTGAACCCCAGCCAGAGCTCTACCTTGCCAGAAGTATGCCTGGAATGTTAAGCAGGCCACAGAAACATTTAAGCACAGCCTGGGTTAAAGACTGTAGTAATTTGAGTGATTTCTGCCCTCTTGCACAATGATACATAACTGTTTAAACAGCCTAAATATCAACCCACCAGATGAAGAACTTCTGTCTGAACTACTTATTCATGCTCTTCTATTTTTTGGTTGTTTTTTGCTGAGGCATTAAATGTTTGTTAGTTTGCTTTAGATAGCATGCTTTTTTACATAAAAATGTACACACGCGTTGTTGTCTTACTTGTAATATTTTAAAGGTAACCAAGGACAGAGCAAGATGTCTGTGTCATCCTTTCCATTAATTTCAGTGGGTATGTGGTTTTGTCTTCTGGAATATCTTGCATACAGGCAATAATGGAAAACGTTTGGCCGTTTACTACAGTGTTTAAATTCAGTTACCATTCAGCTTCAGTAGTACTGCTGAAATTACGACTTAATGTTTTGAAATGCCACAGGACGGCTTGAAAATTTGGCTAAATATTTTACACTGCTCTTTAAATGTAGGGTTTTTTTCACATAGGTGAAAGCAGGGTGTAGAGCAGAGACTGAAACATACACATTTGGGCATACAGAAAAGAGATGATGTTTCATTGGGTGAATAATCAGTAGTTTCTACAAGATTCATGTAGCAGGAGCTAGTTTTATGATGGCAGAGTTAATCTCTGCTTGAGAATAGACCACTGTGGTGTTCTTTAAACATAGCGGAAAGTGAGCAGTCTTTCTGGTTTTCATTGCAGCTATTCAGATTCCCGTGGGCAGCAGCAGAGTAGGAAAGGATCAGGTTAGTTGTGTTTTGCCAAAGTTTGGGAAAGAAAGGTCAGACCAGCAGGGAAATGGTACCGAAGCCTGGTTTTTTTGCAAAAAGAAGTTGAAAAAGCAGATGCCAAAATGTCCTGCTTGTATCATCTGTACCTCACTATTTTGAATTTGGTGTAATGTGATGGAAATCAGACCCCTGTTTCTGTGTTTGGGTATATTTGTGTCTATCCAGGAGGAACTGGAGGAAAGTATGGGACCTCAGGCTGTGCTGCTCTTTATGGTGCTCAGAGAATCAGTACCTCCAAGCTTTCCTGTGGGCAGTAGTCTAATAAGCATCCCCACGGGCTCCTCTTTTCCCTGTACCTGGCGTTTGGCGTTGTTTTTAGCATTCCCCCGAGATTTCTTAGTTTTTTTTTGTATAGTTTGGTTAGTTAATTAAATCTGAAGCATTTATTTGTTTGATTAAAACAAAAGAAAAAAATCTTCTGCCCTCCCAATGCATTTCCTATTGAAGCTGAGAAGGAAATACTAATTGAAGAATTCAAGGAAGGAGAAATGTACTCTGTAAAGGAGTTTGGAGTTTGGGAATGGAAGGTGAAACGAGCAAGGGATGCAAGTCCAAATAGTAGAAGTTGAGAGGGGATAAAGGACTCAGAATGATCTACTTTATGAAGTTCTGTGGTTAGAAAAAATGGAGGAAATACAGAAAAAAAGAGGGTTAATAGTGAAAGAGTGAATAAAGTGAGCAAATTTAAAAGACATCTTATATTTGGTATCAAATCATTGATTAGGCCAGAGACGATACTGTGTTGATCTGTGTGGATTGTGTGTAACAAATAGATTTGCAGGTCCTGGTAGATCTCAGAATGAAGCTGTTCGGTATATGTTTTCATCTCAGTGTTGTAGTTGTCTTTTATCTTAATAGATTGTAAGTTCTTCATGGCAGCAAACTGCTTTTTTATCTTTTGTTTGCACAGTACTTGTTATATTGAGGTTCTGGTCAATAACTGGCAGTTGTAAATGATCTTGTAAAGGACTGACTGTGTTTGTGTTTGATATTGATGATCCTCGTGGCACCAAGGATCATATTTCTTGTTTCTGTTTTTTACAAGACTGCAATTTCAAGTTAGCCAAAACTGTTTGAGTTTGGCAAAAGCTTTCCAAGCTGGTGAGTGTTGTTAGCAAAGTTGAGCTGAAGCAGTGTTGGGTTTTTTGAACAATTCCAGGGGAGAGGTAATATTTTCTTCAGCTTCTAGTTTGTTATTTAAAGATTTAAATCATGTCGTTCTGCAAAGGGCATTCGAAACTTTTAAGATATATCAGTGGTTTTGCATGGAGAAAGTGTGCTTTTGGACCAGTTTGGAAGGCACTGAAAAATTAATTTGGGCTGGGTGAAGAGATTTTAGCAGCAGTGTTTGCAGAAAATCATTGTGTGCTGATCTGCTGGCACATTAAATGATACCAGGGAACTTTTCTGTGTTCTCATCAGCATCTCAATTCTAAGCTCTAAATGATGCTTAATTTGAGCATGAGAGAGAAAACCTGTGTCATTGTAGAAGTGGTTGGTTGGGAGAAGGAGTAAGGTTGGCCTTGGACATTGATATAGGGGGCAAAATTTGAGTAGGCTGTGAAAAGCAGAGAACCAGGACTTGTGAGTAGGGAGAAGGAGGATGGCATCTGAAGCCTGGGAAGAAAAAAGTAGGGGAACTGGACTGAAAACCAGTAGTGCAGGGAAAAACAGGTAAGAAGAAACCGGTCTGGTGACAGTTCAGGGTGTGAGGGTGTCAGCTCTTTCTTGGTTATACAGGGAACCCCGAGGGGAAAGAAGGAGGACTCAGTTTGGATGAGGAATTTTCAGAGTCAGGAATTATGCAGGCAAGGGAGTGTGCAAAGTCTTCATGAAGAAGGGAATCTAGTTAGGAAGTGAAATACAAGAACTACATGTGAAATAAGAGGGTGAAGGTCAGGAGGTGTGGTATGCTTTGGACAAGAAGAATGACGAAAAGTAGACTTGTAAAGATTTGAAGTAAGCAGCAAAGATTGTTGGGCTTGAAATAAGGGATGTGCTTGGGAAGGTCAGGGGGCAGGCACCTGTGTTATTAGGGATGCAGAGCAGAAAAACTCAAGTGAGTAATGGGCACAAAAGGCTAGAGCAAATGGCTGTGTTACTTGGTTTACCTCTACTTTTATATTTATTTTCATGCCTTATTTTCATGCACAGAGAGGAACAGTTCTTGAGAGTTGTCATGTACAGGCAAATGGCTTCTAAGGTTTTCCTGCCAAAATTTGAAGATGTGCACCTCTGCAATGAGGGAGAGAATCTCTTGATGCACCAGCACGTAAAATGGGATGGCTGCGGCCTCTTTGTCAAGGCAGTTGACTTTACTCAAGAACCCAAAGACAATCAGAAACAGCATTTAAGTAAAGATTTTCCAGAAATAGCATTTTTTTTTCTGGCCTGGCTTACATTCGCGCACTGAGTGTTGCAATTAGTGTCATTCAGTATTAGAATTCAAAAGCTTCTATTCTAAGGCATCAGAAAGATGAAAACCACAGAATAGTAGTTCCACTGCTGTTTTTGAAAGACTACTTCAGATTCCTGTATGTTTTCAGATATTTTGCTTCTGCATCCTCCTTTTTGTTCTTTTGATTGTCAACAGTGTTAGCACACACTTTTGCTTTGAATAGATGTTATTTATGGAAAGGGAAGAAAACAAAGTGATTGTTGATCACTATTTTAATATTCCCTCTGTAAACATTGTGACAACTGGACAGATTTAAATCACATGCTGTGACTGTGATACAGACTGCTAATGCAAACCATAAAAATGTAACCTACTGCTTATAGAAATGTGTTTTTGGAAGTGATGCTTTGAAAATGTTTAAAGGGAAGCAGAGCTACTGAAACATGGTTTTGGTTCTACTTTTGTAAATTGCGTCTCTTGGCTGTCAGTGCTAAGCTCACACGAGATGGAGATGTTTGTAAAGTGAAAAATAATTGAATGGGTTTGGATCTGGAAAATGTGCTCACCCATGAGAGCTAAATTTATTCATTTGAAGAGGTGTTTAAGAAGTGATTTAAGTGCTGTTCATAAAAGGAGATGATACTGGAGACTTTAGAGCTCTTTTGTTTAGTAGATTTATAACAATATCCGATAGTCAGAAGTTGAAACCAGAAATATGGTATGCTTTTAATAATAAGAGATATTAAATGTTTGAATAGTTTTGTTATTCCTTTAGCTCTCTAGATGAAATGATCTAATTCTTTGTCTGATTAAATAAGCTATTGCTTGAAATCTCATCTGTGGCCATCTATTTGTACTGGCTGCTTTGCATGATATATTGTTTGACCGATTAGAGGTGTGTGTATATATATATATATATATATACACACACACACACACACACATAACTAAATGTATCTCTCGGACTGGAAAAGCAGCCATTCTTCCATTAGAAAAGTGGAGAGCTTATCAATTTCAATGTTTCTCTTAACCCAGCAAGAAAGAAATCCAATTTATCTCCCATCACGTGAGGCATCTGGATTCCTGCAGTTGCATAATCTGATTACCTAAAGTTAGCAGTAAATACAGTGGACTTGATAGAATTTATATTAAAAGCATTGCATATAAAGTAGTACTTGAGATACAGATGTTTTGAATTTTCTGTGGAAATGGTAAGCCTGGATGAAGCTACAGCATGGATGGGAAAGCTGTGCAGCTGCACGGCTGTTGTCCTGGGCAGCATGTGACTGGGAATACAGGATGCGGCACATGATAGTAAGAAAGGGTTGCAGTGCCCTGAGCCTTCCTGGGCAGTCTGCACGGATTTGTTCTTTAGTTTTTTTATCAGAATAATTAAGTAATATTTTTAAAAGCATGCTGTAGCTGATACTTGTTTTAAAATGTTCACATATATGTATTTATATATGTATACCATGATAAATCTACTTTTCTGCCTTTCAGGAGGGAGAAGATCTATTAATGGGTTTTTCACCTTGGAACTAGGTCTTCAAACAGGCAGATTTAACTTCATATTGTGAGCAAATTCCATGGAAATGTTTGATTACAAATGAATCCACTCACAAGTGCCCTAGATTTGATGCTGGTAATAGGAATGTTTTTAAAGAGGAGTTGTTCACTTTGTTGATATATTCTGATAACAAGTAAATGCTAATGAGCTTATGCATGGTAAATTGTTTTCAGCTATTGATCCCCTCCCCCCACATCTTAGTTCTCTGGTTTAAGTGTTTTTTTTAGAAGTAGATTTTAATTTTACATGAATTTTAGATTTATGTGTTGTTTGTGGAAAAGTAATGCCTGTGTCAATTGAGCAGCCATGTTCTGTTGTCATCTGTTGTTGTTAAAAATGAGTGCTGCATCTCCAGTCAGTGAGGATTATACTATAAATCTTCTTAGAAATTTTTCAGCATCTCGGGAAGTAGAAGTGCAAGGCATACACTGTTTCTTCCTAAAGGTGAGGTTTTCCTTCTCATTCAGTAGTAGTGATACACCCTTCAATTAATCAGGTTTTAATTGTTAAAATGAATCTATTTTGAAAATCTGGTTTAGGTAAAACCTAAAGCATGTGTGCTAAAGCATCAGAGCAGCTTTTGGGCCACGGTAACCTCATTAACCAAAAAATGCTGTTAAGCTTCTCAGTGTTTTGTTAAAGGTGAAGGGTTTTTTTTGTATGTGCGTGTGTAGTTTTTACCTCTAAATGGAAGTGTTTTCAGCAATTAGGTAAGGAATGCAGACACCTGCCTTCATTGTGTTTGTGTGCACACTAGAAAGGACTAAATCAGCACTTGTGACTTAAGTCAGCGATGGATGGAATGGCAGACAGACATTATGAGGGCCCTTCAAGGGTTCTGTGTTGCAGTGTTGACTGCCTCCAATAGGAACTGGATCTTACAAACTGGGATCTGTTGGATGTTATTAGAGCTCAGAACTATTGAAGAAGCTACTTTCCTGTTTTTTGTATGAATCAACAAATTCTGTGTATCTGAGTCAGTACAGACACAATGGTTGCATCTCTTGTCATAAGTGACGGCAAGCATTGTTCACAGAGAATTGTGTGTCGTATCTTCTGAAGAGTGTATATAAGGGTGAGAATGCAAAATTTGAAATGTCACAAGGCTATGGCTGGGTTTTAAGTTCCACTGTCTGAAGACAAAAATTCCTATTGGATTGTAGTGGTTAGTTTAGTTTGAGAGATAGCAACGTAGTGTTTTTAGTGAATGTAGGTATAGTGCTGGTAATGCACAAACGTAAGAACAAATGGCTTGTAGGCAGTAGAAAAAATAGGAACTTTCCTACAGATAAGTCCTGTTAACAGGCTTCACAAGGGTGCCTGTTAAATGTAATGTTTGCTTATAATGTTGTGTTGTTTACCATAAGGTAGAGCTTTTTAAAGTTGAACATGACACCAGGCAAAATTCTTCAGTTGATATTATGGTGAAACAAAGTAAAACATACTTTTTCTGCCTGCTGTTAAAAATAGAACTTCCTGAATATGTTATCTGCTGCAGATGTGACAGTTCACATTCACCAGCAAAGCCAGTCAGTATTGCTGCTTTTAAGTAATTTTCAACTTGTTTCTGGTTGAAAGAAGGTAGTCAAGAAAACATGCGCTAGATATTGTTCCTACTGCTTGCAGAGTGCACGCTCAGCAAGATTTCACAAGACAGCACCCTTGAGCCCCTGCAGGGGCAGTAGTCTCCACCCAGCCAGCCACGTACACTCTCCACTCTTTTGCACTGGTACTGGTGCTTATCCAACCTTACAGTAAGACAAATGAGGGTAAAAAAACCCCACACAGTATTTAATTTGCCCTTTTTTTGGGGAGAGTGGTTTTCAGCTGGTTTAGTTCCCTAAGCTGACTTAACCTCCAGGGCAGATGGGCATTTAAGTGGCTTATGTCAATTAAGTTTAATTGAATAAGGAATTGGCTTAGGCAAAAGTGGTGAGTCAGTTTAAAACCTTAGAGTGAATCCTTTTTGTGAATGGTGGTCCTGACTACTGATTTTTAAAATACTTCCATGGTAAAATAACGTATCTAAACAAGCTTCAAGATACCTTTGAAAGGAAGGATTCACATTTTCGGAAATAGGATGAGTGCATACAGAAGTCAATTAAATAGGTCTCATAGCCAAGTTTTTCAGTTGAGTAGAAGCACTGAATTAAATTAAGAAGTGAGAGGGTTACAAGCAGCAAGACCAATATAGGAACTGAGTCTGGGATATCATCTACAGTGTGGAAGCACTCATGAATGGTTTGGTGATGTCATTGGTGAGTATTGCCACTGCTGGCGTGGTGTGAAATTCATGTGCGAGAAAATTTGATCTAGGACAAGACAGGTGTCAGCAGTACTTGGAGGTGTGTGAGAGGGAAATGAAGATCAGCTAGATATGATGAGATCTTGATAGTGGAACGTCTCCAAGGAGGATCTTGGTTTGGTGTAGAAGTGTAGGGTGGAATGTGAAAAGGCATGTTGAGGTAATAACAAAAACCACAGAGCAGCTATTGGGGGACCTTGGAAGGTGGCTTCATCACCAGTGTTTGGGGCTATAACCAAGAGAAGATGGTGACGGTGTGACTTGGGATTTTTTTTTAAGGGACCTGAATGGGTCAAGGTTGAAATTGCTAGGTGGTAGCAGAGGAAGTTACAGTATTTGATTTAGATGAATAAGATTTTTGTCTCTGCTTATGCAGAGGAGCAGGAGCTCTGATGTGGTTTTTTTGCCTTGCTACCAATCTCAAGCCTGTTTAGTGGTGATAAATCTCTCAGTCCTTAACTAGACACTAATGGCAATGGAGATGCAGGCTTTGTTCTACCATGCTGCAAGGGTCTTGATCGTTTCTTGGTTCTGTTCCAGATAGGAAGATTTATACAATTAGGGTGTGCTAAAAGCATGGCGAGACATGATCTGTCACTTTTAATGGCCCATTGAATTGTGTGAGTCAGCCATCTACCACAGCCAGCCTCCTGGGGAGGCTCACTCTAGGTATAGTTGCAGGATTAACTAACCTGTAGTATTTCTCAGTTTGTTTCTCTGCCTTTTTGTGGTGTTTAATGGAGTAGGAAAGGGTCTTGCATCCAGTGATGAGCTTGGTGGTCTCCCTGTGGTTTGCAGAGTTGAGGTGTTTCTGAGCTGTATTATTGGCTCTTCTGACTGAAGGGGCTTATTATCATCAAGGGCTGAATTAATGAATAGAAAACTCAAGTGACTGGTTTATTTCAAAGACTATTCCGTTTCAGTATATTTAATTGTCTGTGGGGCAAAAATAAAGTACAGTGATATAAACACTACTGAACCAGCAGCAGAGAATCACAAACTATCTTTGATAGCTTTCTGAAAATTATTTTCAAGGTGAAATAACTGAAGGATCTTGTTGAAACTATTTTGATTTGTATTGTACTTAGGCTGAAGCTCTTTCACGCACACATCGATCAGGATTCTTTATGACAAAATCCAAAGCTTTGATACTAAAGCTGAAAATGCATATTTCAAAATTGATCTACTTAATCTTGGATCTCAGTTTAAACAGCAAAAGTCTTTGCAAGATCCTTAATACGCAGCACATTCTTAGAAAGAGTGGACAACACATTCTTAGAAAGAGTGGCTTATCCGTGTTTGGGAAGGCAGCAAAATATGTAATTATCTAATTCTGTAGCCTAAACAAATTGTGATTCCTTTCTCAAAGGAAAATGCAGTCCAGAATGACTTGACTTGAAGAGCAATCCCATGCATGCTTATAAAGAGAATTCCAGAATACCAGAAGTAAATTACCAATGGGGTAGTTTTGGCAATGTAGGAATAAGTAGTAGATGGAGATAGTCTTTCATATGTTTAGAAAGTACTGTTTAAACAGATGTATCTTCTGCTTTCCCTGCATGGCATCTTTTGGATTAGACCAAGAATGACAGTATTAAAGATATGACTAGACACATAGGTAAGAATCCTCAATCCCAACCTTCACAGTAAGTTCACTGCAGAACTCAAGAAAAATTGATTTTTGTGACCATCATGGCTATTGAATCATAGATGAAGTTTATTAGTATCTAGTCGCTAACATGGTAGCTAATGACTAATACAAATGAACCTGATGATTATCCTTTATAAGCTCTCTCACGTAACAAAAATAAATATTAGGAATGTTTTTAAAGACTGGACATTCAATAGATAATTTGTCAAAACTTGATTAAGAAACATTTGGATTTGTATTGTATATATTACACTTATTTCTAGCAGTATCTAGGGTACCAAGTGATGACATTTAAAAAAAATTAAGTGAATGCCGCACAGCTTTGTGTTGGTTTCAATTGTCTTATCTTTGCTTTTCTGCCAGCTCATAGCTTATTCAAGGAAAAACCCTAGCAGTGCCCTTTGTGGTTATTGGTGTACTGTGATTTGTGATGAAAAGGCACCATGTGCTCAAGACTCTGCTCTGGCACTTGAATTCCACTTGCATCTCTAATGTAGCTGCTCAGTTGGGCCAGTTAAATTAAAGAATTATTTGTTGAGAAAAGTATTTACTGGTTCCAGCTTGCAGAAGGATGGTTAAACCATTGTTTCATATAAGTGCATTTTTATCTTCTGTCATATCTGGACTCTCCTCTTGAGAAGTCAGATGCAGTCCTTCCCTAAAAACACTTACACGTGGGAGATTCCAGTTTCTAGATGTGATAATGCTTCAGACTCAGTTCTTTTCGAAGAACTTTGATAACTCATGGTAGCCTGATTTTTTAATAGTGGTTTCATTTTGATGCTTCTGACTTGTCTGTATGGCAAAATATATAGTTTTGAGGAAACATTCATGTTTCACAGAGGTTTAGAAAAACTATTTTCCCAAAAGGCAAATTAAATTTGCCTTTTTAATTAAGAATGTATAGTTATTTTTAGATCAACTGTGTGTTTTTTAGCTGAACTGGTTAGCCATAAATTAGTGTTGGCTCTAGGAGCACTTTAGGAGTAAATCTTACATCATCAAGAGGAAGCTCTGTTGTGAAAACTTCATTTTGATTTCACTTAGTTCTTTGTCCTTGGAAACTGTAGCTTCATGCACTTGCGGTCCAGTATTTTAATGTGCTTGTTTATACCAGCACTTGAGAAAGAAGAGACCCTCCAGTTATTTGCGTTAATCAGAAGTAGCTACAAAATACATAGCAATCCGAGAAATGACAGGTTTCTTAACCATTTCACCTTAGTCAGGGACAGCATGTGCAGAAATGGAATGAGAGAGATCCAGGGGCTTGGCCTGATGCTTCCTTTAGCATTGTTTCTGTTTGATGGTTCTCTGCTGTTTCAGAGCCTTGTGTACTGACTCAGTTCAACTTCTTGATTTCTCCTTACATCGGATAATGCCCTGAATTTAAGAAGCATTTTCTTTGATGTTAGTTGAATGGCTAGTTTCAGCTAAGTCCCTTGCAATTGAGCTGCAGTGCAGGGCATGATTACTGTTCTTGAAGTGTGCTTAGTTAAATGCCTTCTTTTTAGGAAGGTGATGAAGTCGAGGGAAAAAAAATTAACCACTGAACCCTGCAGACTTGTCTTAAGCAGCATTAAAGTCTATGTTGGATGAGGTTTTTTCAAATGGATTGTTTTGGTGTGGTGGTGTTTTTTGAACAGAGTACAGCTGCATGTTTTTTTTCCCAAGAAATTGTGAAATAAACCCATTACCTTTTGCTTTTTAAAAAACTCACTTTCCTTTAGCCTATTTTTGGAGTACAATGTCAAGATGTTTATGATCAGAGTGACTCTTGGATTCTGTTTGATTGGTAGTACTATAATTCCAGTTCCATTAATTATTTTCTTGTTTTAGAGAAGCTGCTTTGCAAGCCCCTGATTGTATTCGGTAATCTTTGCATGTTTATGTGAAGTTTTGGAGAAGTGTTACGAATTTCTTCAGTTAAGCATGATAGAAGGCTTGCAGAGCAGAGCACCCATGCACAGGTATCCAAATGCCAATATGAACTCAAGGATTATGTGAATGTTGTATGCAACTACATTTAACCATCTGAAATTTCAGGCATCTTGCTATCTACAAAATTGCTTACAGCCATGGCCTTAATGCTTCTGCTAATAAACATTATTCAATTAAAAATAAAAAAAGAAAAACCAGTAGTGTTTCCTGTTATTGGCTATGAATGTCACAGAGAACCTCATAATTCTTTGTTCTGATTGTCTTCTCAGGTATTCAAGGGCCTCTTAGGAATTGTCAACTGCCCTCAATTCTAACACAGTTTCAGAATCAGCTTGTGGGAATTTTGAGACAAATTTTGTTACCGCTGCATTTTCTCTTCTAGGAGTGTGTTATGTGCTTAGAAAAAAGTCGTAAGTTTTCCCAGAAAGTCATCTAAAAAACCATTGAACATTTCATTAAGCTTATAAACCTATTTTAATCCTAAACCAGGTTATAGGATATCTTTCTATGACTTAGTAAAAAGCAAACCACTACATGATTCATGTGGATGAAGATATGTATATATATTTAAATGAAAAGTATAAATAAGTATGCATTTTTTTAAACATTAGCCGCACACAATATTCTAGAAATCTGGCAGACTTGATAAAGCTTCATTGATTATGGAAAATAGTCAGTTTTCATAAACTTATCCATTCTACTGAAATGCCAAATGCCTAGTATGTAGATCTTGTTACAGGTACAGGGGAAATTCTCTGGTATCAGAAGAGTGCTGTACTGTCATTTTAGGTAAATTACTGCTGGGAGTGATCTTGTGCATCTGTACATGCCTATTGAGGACTTCTGTTTGCTAAGAGCTATGGTGTAGCTGATCTTGTACTCTGGACCGTCTACCTGTGGGATGTGAGCAGCGTCCTCCCTTCTCTTTGACAATACCTGGCAAAGAACTCCAAGGCACAATAGTACTTTAGTTACTAGTAACCAGAAGTCAATTTGAATTCTTGAGTTAAAAGCCTTCTGTCTTTCCCTGTATTGTGACTTGTATGAAGCTTTTTGGTGATTACCTGAGTCTTCTGTGAATAGCTTCTGAAAGGGGATATTGGTAATGCTGTTTTCCATCACGTAAGGTGTTAGCTCTACATGTAAAAGGTTCAGAATTTTAAAGAAGTCTTGTTTTAAAGTACAGCTGAAACACTGTGTTGTTAAAACCCACTGTAATACGTTTCTGGAATACCTCCTTTGTGCAATTATGTATGGTATGTGAATGTCTGGGGGGGTTTTTATTTTGCACATATGACTATTTGCTAATACTCTTCCTCAGATACTTGTTTTAATCTTTCTCAGGTCAGTTGATAGTTATGTTTATTCCTTACCTTAATCATAACTTTAAGCTGCTTTTATTTACATCTGGAATTTATGGAACATTTATAAAAGGCTTCTCTGTCTTCTTTAAAAAATAAGTCCTCTCTGGTTCCATTTGGAACATCCCAAAACTAGTGTCCTGGCTATGGAATCTTTTTCCCTGCTCTGCAGTCCTTGAGTAGTGTTCTTTAAATGCAACCTTTCAACATTATATGCTTGTTCTTCTGTCTTGGTTCTTTCAGGTATGTGCTCTGAAGCTTATTTTTCGCAGTGGATGATGTTTTAAATACTAATACCTGTATCCAGGTATTTTTAGAGAAGTTCATTTATTTTGGAGAATTCTTTGAAACTTAAGGGAACAGGCCCTTAATGTAATGTTAGTTCATTATATTAAAAGTGAAATGGTTCCCCTTTCCTGTGAGTTCTGTCTCAAATTGGGAATATGTTGGGGTTTTTTTTGCCATTAGTGAAAATGGCTAGGTGTCCAGACTTGTACTAGAATGCTTTCCAAGTAGTTATCAGAGCACTTCTGTTAGAGAATATCTGAAAGTTTTAAGGTACTAAGTAGAATTATAAATACATGGGTTTTGGTGGGGTTTTGGGGTTTCTTCAGGGTTTTTTGGGTTTTTTGTTTTGTTAGGAGAGGGAAATTTTTGAATAGAATGCTAATACAGGAGATTTTCCTTGAGTCCACATCTTAGTGATTTTATGTACTCTTTGTGTACTAGCAGGCAAGCTTTTAAAATGTTGGGGTTTTGGGGTTTTTTTAAAAGGTAAAAATAGCTTGCAGCTTATTGAAAAACAAGGCAGACCTGTGCCTCAAAATCCAAATGAAACTGCTGCTTAGATGAGGCTCTAAAGAGGGCATTTATATGTTGTGGAATGAATGGCATGCCTGCGCTAGCTCCCGCAGGCTGGATATTTCCAAGGTATCAGACAGAGCTGTATGTGCTGCACTCTTCCCCCTTCAGACCCAAAGGTTTCTCCTTTGGCAAGGTCTAAAGGACCCCTGGCCCCGGTGGAGAGTTGGGGGTGGTGGGGGGAAAAGGAAAAATGAGCAAGGTGTGTATGTTTTATTTTTATTTTATTACTATTTTCCACCCAGGCTGTCCTGTAACAGTTTGTAGGCTTCTTGTACTTTGTGGACTAGGTTTGTTTTTCTAATCGTTGTTCTTTGAACAGTGTAGTTAGGAATTTCCTGTTCACGTTTTACTACAATGGTTTGTTTAAAATGATAGACTGCAGTCCTTTTCCTGACCTAAAACTAGATTAGCCTTGAATGTCAAAGAGAAGTCGGACAAATAAAGAGGATAGACTGTATTTGCTTATGTCATGGAGAGAGGCCTTTTAACCACAGGCTTGGTTATATCAAATACCACAAGTCAAGTTTTTAAAATATTTATTAAGACAAATAAACAGAGTTAGTGTATGAACTGGCATGTCTCCAAATTTCTAACTCTTTGATTCTCATGGGTGGGTTGCTTTTAATCAGGAGAAGTATTTTTAATCCAGACTCTGGTATCTATTGGATTACTGAATCGAGCATTACTTCAGTTCTCCCTTCTGCTCTGACCACGTTACATTTATTAAAAAAAAAAAAATAAACCTCGGCAAACGTGAAATTATAAAATGCAGCAACAAACTATGAAGAAGTAGTCAAATGAGAATGAACCTGTCTTTTCTCAATACATCTGGTGCCTGTTGGAAGGAAAGAAGTAGTGTAGTCTTTATATGTGTTGCCAGAGGTTCAGTTTCAAATTTGAGGGAAAAAAATCTCCCAAGCCCAGCAATGTTAGAGGAACAAGGAGTTGCAGTATCCTTCTTACACAATTTATTTAGCACAAGTTCCTTGTGTAAAACCACTGATCTGTGTAAATAGTGCTCATCTTATTGCCTGTACTATTTAATCAATACAGGCTATTGCTTTTTTTCTGGAAAGAGGCAAAATGCCAATGTTAAAATCATAGAGTCATGAGGGATCGGAAGGGAACTTGAAAGATGACCTAGTCTAATCTCCCTGCCACAGCAGGATCACCTAGACCAAGTCGCACAGGAACACATCCAGGTGGGTCTTGCATGTCTCCAGAGAAGGAGACTCCACAACCCCCCTGGGAAGCCTGTTCCAATGCTCTGTTACCCTCTGTTACCTCACTTCTGATATTTATATGGAACCTCCTGTGTTCCAGCTTGTACCCATTGAAAACCAATAGTTTAGTTCCTTTTAGAGATTTTATTTTACAGAAATATTTCTCTACCATAAATGGTATTGTGGTATGGCACAAGTTTTACCTGCCTGAATTGGATACTGAGTTTATTGGTGACTGTCAAACTTGTGAGTATGCTCTTGCATATTTTTAATGCAAGAATGTCCCTGAATGTGTGCATGAAAAATTCTGATAAATTTGCTAAATTAATTTTTCAAACTGGGATATGTCAGATTTGTGAGGTTGCAGAGTCTGTAGCTGATATGACACACAGGCATGTCACTATAAGGGTGTTGCCAGTTAAAATACTCAGCTGTTACAGTATTTCCAGCTTAGCATCTAACTTTGTTCCACCCAGCAAGTAGTCACATAAATAGGACTAGCTGTGGATTTTTAAAGGAAATATTTAACGTATTTTAAAAGAAAATAACATTTGGAAGGGAAAATATTTGGGTAGCTTGCACGTGAATGTCTAGGGCAGGGCAGGGAGATGCCTTGCAGGGTACAGACCTTGCTGTGCTAAAGCAGCTTGCAGGAGATGTTATGTGGAAAATGTTACCATTTATAGCAATCAGGTATTTCCGCAAGTACCGGAACTGATGAAGTCTGGTTTCCTGTGGGTTTGTGTCTTATGGCTAATTGACTTTGGTGTCTGGGAAGGTGAAAGTTTTGCTGGATGCCTTTTGCCTTGCATTTGGGGTATTTGCATCCACTTGATCCAGAGCAAACTTTATGATACCTGATTAGGTGTAAACATGGGCTTCTTGCTTTCTGCTAGGCTTTCTACTTTCACAAACTTTAACAGGTATTTGAATTATCAAGTGGGTTTTCCTAATGTTTGATACTCATCTGTAGAGTAAAATACAAATAGAATAGGGCCAGTGTTTTGATATTAATATAATAAATGTTATATGTACGTATTTTTATATCAGGTGGAATGACAATCCTTTGAGTTTATTTCTTTTAATGCCCCTGTTTTCTTCTAGCTTCTAGTATACAGTTCACTGAAACAGAAGCAAATTCCTGAAAAACAAGTAATGCTTTTACCTAGTAAGTAATAGAAATACATGTTCAGGTTAGCGTGCTGGATTTTTTGGTGCAGACATGGACTGTAATTGTTCTGTGCTGTGTGCAGTGCATGCGCTATTCCTTGCAAAGGAAATCACGCGTTAGATGGATTGAAGTTTCCAGTTTAGCCATCAAGCTGGGCTGTCTACAGTATGCTGCTGGGCTTTTTGGTTGGATTTCCTTTGTTTGTGAACAGACAGTTTGATCTTGTGTTCCAGAGTTGTGTGCAAAGTTTATTGGTGAGAAACCTGCTCTTAGTATCCTACCTGGAGCTGTTAGCAGTCATTTTTTGTTCATAAGGATCAGAGATGTGTGCTGTGAAATGTTGTTAAGTGGGTGCCATTGGATTCATTGTCAGCAAAGATTGTTCAGTTGGTTTTTGGCCTTCATTACATGCAGATTTTTCTACCTGGAAAAGCTGTAGTTCAGCAAACTTGGGTGTGAATAAACAGGGCTCTCGGCCTTCCATGTGAATGCTTTTAGTGTAGCAATACGGGTGAGTAGTTTATTCCACTGGATTAAGTAAGTGAGGTGAATAAGGTGAGTAAGCAATTTCATTATGAGACGCTCTCAGTTTTGTCTAAATGCCATGTTGCAAATTCGGCTCGTGCTTTGAGCTGGTCGGGAGCCAGGTCACTGCGGTTAATTCATCACCCAACCTGAGCTGACAAGCCCTGCGTAGGCTTGGTTATGTTAGCAGGAGCACACACTGAAGCATCTGGAAGCTGTACACTTGGATGCCAGGGCAGAGCTGCTTTGGGTCTGCTGGAAGCATCCTGTGTAGACAAACTCTTGAAATGTTTGAGTAGTTAATTTACTATGGGGATTTGCAATACCTTTACGACAATGTTACTTTCTTTACAGACATCAGTTAATGTTCGTTAATGCATGTTATAGGCACTAGTTATTTCTTGCGGAGTTGTGTTTCTAAAGCATACATACAATATTTAGTATTATAGGATGTATCACCAGCATTAGTTAAAAAATAATGTTCTTGCCTGTTGATTTGCAGTAGTATAGCATTTCATACATAATAGCATTATCTTAAGCAAAGATCTTTGAAATAAAGCCATGACTACAGGAAGATTTCTAATACATTCCAAACACAATAGCTACTTGGAAGGATAAGTTAGATCTTCAAAGCAGACAATTAAATTACTCTTTTACAATACTTGATAGAAAAATGCCTTTTTTTCTTGCTGATGTTCCAAAATCCCATTTTAGTTTCATTGCCCTCTCTCCCAGCTGTAGCCTTTTCTGAACTCCTTTTCTAGTTGTTGTGAAACACCAGTCCTAAAATGTTGTTTGCCTACTTTACTCATGCCTATACAAAGCAAGAGAGAACGGTTCAGTGATAGTGTTTGAGATTTCAGAGATCAGGGTTCAGTTCTCTGCACTACTATGTGAGTTTTTTGTGCACTGTTATTTTTTAAGATTTGGTATCTAGTATTTAGATGAGCATTAGTAATGGCATTTCTTAACTTTACGGTTGTGTCCTGATTATAAATGAATAACGTGAATTTTAGCCAAGGAGTAATTCAAAGACTCAATTCTCTTCTCAGCTTTGATAATGTTCATGCTTTCCCTTTGTAAAGCACTTTCCAAATCCACAATAATTTGACACTTCCAGTTACAGCCGTCCAAAGGCAAAGACCTGAGTTGCTGCATCTTGTGTTACTTTGCCTAGATACTTGAAATAGAATTTTGCTGATGACACCAGCAGAAAAAAGCAAGCTTGATTTGAGGATGGGATGGTGCCTTTTCTCTTCTGTCTTGCTATCAGAGGTAGTAGCTGTAATAGTTTTTTTAGGGAGCATTAAAAATTGTTGGGGTTTACTGATCCTCATATTACAGTTGTACTTGCCAGTTGAGCTGTATCCCACTCAAGAGTGCTTGTATGAACTTGAGACTTGTGCCATGAAGCAGTGTGGTGACACTGGCATGGTGGTGACAGAGGCACTGCTGGGGATGCCCATCCTTACATGGGAACTGCCTGCCCTCAGCTCTGGTGGGATGGGGTGGCTGCCAGTGCTTCAAGAAGGCATTTGTGTGCTTCCAGGAAAGAAAAATTAATACAGTACTGAAAAATGTTTTCTTCATTGTTAGGATAACTATATATCTTGTGCTTTTTTATTAAAGCTTCTGATTGACAGTACTATAAAGTACATTAATGAGTGTGTGTGTGGGGAGGCGCATGTCTGATCTGGAAGCTGTGTTTGAGAATGCTTTTGTAGTCCTCTTATTTTGGAATTTGGAGATCAAGTCTGTGTAGGTCCAAAACAATGGAAGAGAAGTGCTGAACTTAATTGTCCAGAGTAAATGAGGATGAGCTGTTTGATGAGGACAAGGTGAGTCCATTTTCATGGCTACTTTTCAAGGAAGAAAGAAATAAAAACTAATTTAAAAAATTAATCATGGAGCTCTGAGAACAAGGATGGTTTTTTTCTTCTCAACATTGAAGCTTCATGGGTGTTAAAAGTTGCCAGAACTTGTCCATGCTTACACTTTCTTAAAATACCTGTTAAATTAAACCATGTGTTAGACAAACTGCTATTGCAAATGGCATTTGTACAATTTGTTTTCCTTTTAAAAACAATTAGAATCCATATACAAGAGCTCTTTAAATATTTTTTGGTTACTTTCATACTGTTCTTGGATCACAGAAAATGTTACATTGTGAAATTGCTTTGGCTCAGTTTTCAATAAACTATTTGTTATGCTTTTAAGCATTCTGGATTTGTATTATGGCAATAGCGATTCTGTCCTGTCCTTTGCTTCTGTCAGCATTCGTTTTCTGGGAAGAAGGAAATGCTGAATAGTGCCCCTTTTATGTGTTTGCTGGAATTTTGAGAAGTACGTATTATTCAATCAGTAGAAATGTGCTTATATCCACCCTTCACATTGCTGTAGTGCCACCTCACAAAGCTGTGTGGTTCAGAGAAGTCTTGGGTAGCTGATACACTGCCTTGCATGTTGCTTTCTGCGTTACAGAATTTGGTGGGGGTTTTTTGCTTTGGTTTTTTTTGTGTGTTTTGTTTTTTTTTTTCCTGGGGTGGGCTGCGTAGCTTGGGTTCGGTGTTCTTTGCCAAATGTTGCTTGACACTTGACTGGTCTCTTAAATGACTGTAGTCATTACTGATTCTTTTGTCACGAGGAGTTAGGAAAAAATTAATTACTCCTGGGAAAAAACAAATTACTCCATAAAACAAATTTTTGTGGGAATTAAAAGCAGTAACTCTCAATGCTTTGCCATATAGGGAGGGGCTGTAGAAGGATGAAGGGTTTCTATCTGTACAACTTAGGCTTCATTTGAAATGTAGCCCAGCAACAGGGTTTAGCTGGGCATGCAGTGAGGGTGCTTGCATCAGAAAGCTGTTTGGAAGAGAGATTGAATGTGGTCAGATAGGCTGAAAAGTGGTGCTGCAGAATGGTGATTAAAAGTACCATGTTAGTTTTGAAGGAGAAAACAGATTTAATGCAGTAGGATAACTGCTCCATTTAACCAGTGGTATCTTGAGTGTATGCTAATTTGAGGGCAGAATTGTCAAAGAAGCCAGCTTTTTGCATATGATAAAAATTTATGATCAGGGTTTCAACTATGATGATGATTAGGGAAGGATTGAACTGAAGAGCTTAGCTAGTCTGACAACTTTCATCTTTATTAATTTCTTGTTGTTGTGCTGTGGCAGTATGAAATCAGAGTTCTGTGAATAAGAATCCTGTGGATCTAATGCTGGAAAGATCCAAGAGTGGTGATGTATATACACATTTGAGTTCACTTACAGGGAAATAAGACCTGCAAAAGGAATCTAGACGAAGGGTGACAGTACAAGACAGGCTTTCTTGGCAGCAGCCTTGGTCTAGGAAATGGTGAGAAAAATCCTTTCAAATTACTCAGTTGTGGCAAGATGGGGGAGGAAGGAGGGAATGCTATTGTTTCCCTTCCCACAGCTGTCTTATGAGAGGCTATTTTCTTGCATAATGGGTAAAAGATTTTAAGAAAATGATACAACGTGAAAATGTGTGGAGCAGAGCAAGTGTGTAAGAGTTGTTACCACATTTTTCTGGGAATTTCCCCTCTCGCTGGTACGCCTCCTGCCTTTCCATGTGCCATAGTTTCCCTTTCAGTTCACTCAGGTTTCCTAATAGCCTTTGAGGAGTTGGTGGTGTTTTTGAAGTCCTGGTCTCTTAAACAGACTTTAGTCACAAAGTATTCACCACACGTTAGGCATCTGCTGTCTGGAATAGTAATCGTGGTTCAGTCTGCTTCATGCCCTCCCTTTACTGGATCTTCTGAAGCATTGCTCATCAAGGAAGCAGGCATACTCCTGGAAACTGCACTTTTTTTCTTTCAAGCTACTCAGAGATTGAATCAGTAGATTATTCAGTAATTGGAAATAGCTGGTATTGTTAGGAAATTTATTACCTGTCTCAGGTTTTGTTGATGAGCATCTTAGTTCAGGGTACAGTTCTTCCTACCATCTTCACTTGAAAGACTAATGGGATTCCATTGATGGTTTGGTCTGTTCCATAAATAATTTTGAAGAAAGTAGGTAAATTTGAGTTAAAGAAACTAAAACCTGTGTTATTAGCTCCTCTGCTGGTAACACAGTAGGGAACAGTTACTCCTCTGACAAATCTTCATATAATTTCTGTGGTCAGCTAATTACTTGTATTGTAAGTGAAGGAATCATGCCCCTTCTGCTACCAGTGAGAACTTAGGTTTCTGGTATGTCAGACTCAAACCTTCACTTCTCTTCTGAATGAATTTGTCCTACTTTCTTATTACCCAGTACCAGACAGGCCTCTTGTATAGGCAAACATTTTTCTCCTTCTTCCTCTACTTCTCTTCCTGCAGTTAATTTAATCTGCGTTTCTGATGTTTTGGTGGCTGTTCTGTTGTTGCATGTCAATGCTCTCTGTATTAAAGATAGAGCTGATTTTTATTTGAGGAAAGAAGAGAAAGTGGGCAGAGATTTTAATTGGAATTACTATGACAAGGCAGGTATCTGAGCATATTGTTGAGGATATGCCTCAAAACAAGAAAGCTGTCTCCCTTTGCAGACCTTCCTTTCAATGGAGGTTGGGTCAGTCAGTTGTTACCTGTGCTTTAATAATTAATTTCCTACCTGAATATCTAATTATTTCCTGAGTAGCTCCCACTGTGTTTTGTTTTTTATAACCTTTCTTAACAGATAATGGGATTAAATAGGTGGTTTGCAAACATGTTATCCATGTCAAGTTCTTAATCTTTCATGAGCAATGAAAAGTTTGTGTTGAGGATTGTTTTTCCTGAGGGCAGCACCACCAGTTGCCTAGATGTTCTGAAGGTGCTTTTGAGGTTTTGTGGTTTTATTTGCTGTTTACTTGACTTTCTCAGAAAAGAATCAGACTTTTAAAAGAGGCTTTTTTATTCCTCCAAACATTAGAAGGCTCTATAGGAAATGGATCCTAGTGCTTAAATGCACCCTTCTTAACTGAGGTACTTTGTGATGCCTATGTAAGTTTTTTTCACGCTCACTAAAGTTGTGTGACCAAATGTAGACCTGTGCTAAAATGCCATAATTAAGGCCTCTGTTATCATTAAGAAATTATCTTTATGTGGCTGCGTTCTGGTTTTGTTTGGGTAGGTTTTTTGGATCCCCCTGTGCCAAAGGACTGAGGCTTAGTGTACCCATAGTACACAGCAAGATGAATTAACAGCTTTTTACAAACAGTAGATTTTGCTCATCTGCCATCTCCATTGTGTTGCCTTTTTTACTCATCTGATTGCAAAGCTAACTGGTTTCATTCAGTAACTGTGGGGAAAACTCCCCAGTTAATAATTACCCCCTACCCCATTCTTGCAGTTCTGGTGAATTGAAGCAAACGTACTACTTGCTTACTGTATGGTCAGATGAGTGTCAACAGTAATTGTGCTATGAAACAATGGTATTGTGCAGGTTTAGGGAGCATTGAGAGACTTATTTGAAGGCAACAGGGATCTCTTAATTTTGACAGTAACAAGCTGTTAATCCAACCTTCACACAGAACTGCAGGAGTAGTTTATTCTGTTGTTGGAATGGAGTACGCAGAGGGGAATCAAGCCGTGTTCAGAGTCTTGGACCTGAGTGTTGCCGAGTGTGGCATCATTGGCTAGTCCAGTCTTTCCCCATCCTGCTGGGTGGGCTATTGTGACCTGTACACACTGCTTGCAGCCAGTCCATTCTGCTCCACCTCTGCTGTTAGTCCTTCTCCCTGGGCTTATCCTCCTTGTCTGTCTGTGCCTCTCTGTACCATTTAATGCTTTCTGATTGCCACTTTCTACAGCACCCAATTCCTGTGATCCTCATCCTCCTATATTATGATGTGTCTTCTTCCTTCTTTTTGTCTGTGGTGTTCAGGTGCTAACACAGATTACCCCGAGACTACAGGGGGCTTCCTAGTCTGTTTTTCTCAGATTACAGGGAGCAGTGTTGTTCTTGAAATGTTTTTCTGGAGCTGCTTTGTGCAGCTGGAGCAAGCCTCGTGATATCCTGGGTGTGTAGCCCTCAGGAGAGAGGTCTTGAGAAGCTGGTGCATAAGCAGTGCAGGTTAATCTGTAAAGAAAAGGGCTTCTGTACTTCACAGATACATCTAACAGTATTTCCCCTATTCCACTTCCTTGTGTCTTCATCAGACTCAAACACTTTTCAATGAGAATAGTAGGAGACCTAAAAAATTCAGGTCCCAGTGTTAGCAGTGCTGCGATTATCTGGGAGACGCTGTAGGAATTCCAGCACGTGGGTGGGGAGGGACAGCATTTCTTCCTCTGCCTCATTGTTTCAAAAGGCTGAGCTGTTCTAATTGAAAGTTCTCACAAGAGATGAGAAGGAGGCACACCCTCAGGAGGGAGAACTTCAGCCAGAACGACTTAAATCTAGCAGAATTAGAAGCAATCAAAAAATTGCCTAATGGCGCAATGACTAACGAAGCATACCAGACATCCAAATGAATGGGTGGCACTGCATTATACTAACGTGTAGATGGTACAGCTCTATACTACTGCAGTATTTGCGGGTGGGGTTGGACCTGATGATCTCTTGAGGTCGTTTCCAGCTCTGACAGTTCTGAGATTCTGCGATTTGGCTGTGTGCTACTTGTTGATAGGCAGTATGTTCTGATAAAGAGCTCGGGTACTGATTCTGCAATGTACATATTTTTCAATATAAACAAACACAGCTCTTACCACTATGGAAAGTATGTGCTAGGTCAACCACAAGATGTTGGGGCAGATGCAAGAATTACCAGCTGAAGTTTTGTGGGCTATATTATGCAGGTCAATTAAATGATGACAGTTTTTCCTTCTGGCCTTAAAATAGGGACCCAAACTTTTTCCTGCCATGGTGGAAGTTAGAGGCTTCCTGCTGCATTGACTTCTTGAAAGGCTGAGGGCTGGCAAGGAGGGAGGGGGCTGAGGATTGGCAGGGAGAACGCTGAAGCTGCCTTTCTGCAGCTCTTCTTCCTAGTACTGGAAATGCACATGGATATGCAAAATTGAATGCTATGCTCTGAAAATATCTGAATTTACTAACCACAAAGGAATACATAAATATAGAAAAATACAGCAGATTACTCCCCAAATGTTACTGTGTGGTAAAAAAGGACCTTTGGGTGAGCAGTTATCCAAAGGGAAACTTCAGAATTGACACCTACGATTTCTGGAGGGATGTGTCACTTACAAATGATAATAATAATGCAGACCACAGAAGTCAGCTTCCTGAGTTGCTGTAAATGGAAGTGTGTTTTTAACACTCCTTCTTTCCTAACACAAATGTAGGAAGCTGGCAGAGTCACTAATTTCAGAGCTCTAGAAAAGTTTAAAGTGAAATAATGTAAGGAAACGGAAGCCTCTATTTTTAACCTTCTCAGTCAGGGGAGATGGGGAGGAAGAAGAGGAGGCCATCTACTGTTGAAATTTCTTCAGAGTGTTACTATAAATTTAATCTGTTTAATGTTTTAGTGAAGAGGTACTTATTACTTGTGGATGTTCAGTTATGTTCACCAAAGCTACACAGCTCTTAGTCTGGCATTGTGTGTCTTCTATATTTGAACTGTCTCCTCTTCATTGTTTTTTTTTTATCATTTTTTGGTAGAGCTGAAATTTTATACTTTAAAAAAAGCTACATTATTTATTCTGTTTTACTCTTTGGTCTGGTTTCTTAGACATAAAATAAATGTTTCTGCTAATTCTAAAGATTTTTTTTATTTTGAGTTTGAGCAAGTTGCCTTAACTCTTTCTTCATACTGCGCTATTACTAGTCACAAAAAGTACAGTATATGTTTTTTTCAAAAACAAATTCTATTCCTTGTTTTGGCAAAAGTGTGGCAGCGAATCTATGAGTAATTCCTTGTATTACTTACTTGGAAGTACTTTACTGGTCTAGCTTGAAACTTAAGTATAATGTATTGCACAACTGCTAGCAACCATAGAAGTAATAGCATCAGACTTCATAACTTCGACCTCTTAAAAAATGTCAAATGAACATTAATCTGTAAACCTGTCCTGAGAGTATATTACTACGTATGAAATATTGATTGGTGAATGCATCCTGTTAGTTTGCAAGGGCAGCATTAAGGGGGATCATAGGAGGCAAGTGTATTTGGGGAATGGTAATATCATCAGGATAATTAAATATGGGGAAAACAGGGGCTAAGTTGTCCTAAACGCTTGAAAGTTACTGGCTGGATGTGGATGTGGAGAGTAGAAGCAGTTGTAAGAGTTTAAGTACAAGTTTATAGACTCTTCTTCCCTATGTTTGTGTATTTGTATGCTTGTGTATTTGTAGCTTTCCTGTATTTGTGACTGGTAGGTTGGGAATCAAGTAAAGAAACAAACAGATTTTCAACCCTGGACATCAGAAGAGCTAAATTTGCCTTTTTGAAGCTCTGCTTAACCGAGTATCATAGATCAGGGCTCTAGAGGGCAGGGTTGTTCATGAGAGCTGATCAATATTCAAATGCTACTTCCTACAAGCTCAATATTGATGCATCCCCATGACTGAGAACACACATAGAGGAAGCAGAGACCTGCAAGTAAAGATCTTCTAGAAAAGCTCAGAAGGAAGAAAGAAAATGACAGAATTAGGAAAACAAGACTGGCCACTTGGGAGGAATATTGGAATGTTGTCAGAGAATGCAGGGATGCAACTGGAAGAGCTGGTCTGGAATTAAATCTGGCAAGGGCTATCAAAGATATTAAGAAGGCTGTTTTCCAACATATCAATAGGAAAAGGAAAACTGGGGAAAATGTGAGCCCACTGGTGAATGACACAGATGCCCTAGTGCCAAAAGATACAGAGAAGGCAGAATTACGGAATGCCACTTTTGCTTTGATCTTCATTGCTAAAGCCAGCCCTTGTGGAGGTCGAGTCCTGGAGATCAGAAACAACATCTGAAGGGAAGAAGATTCTCCCTTGGTGGAGAAGGACCAGCTTAGAGAGCTCTTAGCTAAGCTGGACATCGATAAATTCCTGGGCCCCGATGATATGAACCCACAGCTGATGAGGGAGCTGGCAGATGTTATTGCTAGACCACTTTTCTTCATCTTTGAAAGGTCATGAAGAACAGGAGAGGTGCCTGAGGACTGCAGAAAGGCTGATGTCTCTTCAGTCTTTAAGAAGTGCAAGAAGGATGGCCCATGAAACTACTGGCCAGTTAGTCTCACCTCCGTCCCTGGAAAAATGGTGGAACAAATTCTTTTGGATGCCATCTTCAGCCATCTGGCAGAGGCAAAAGTTATTTGGAGTAGTCAGCATAGATTCATCAAGGAGAAGTCATGCTTGACTAATTTTAATGCCTTTTTATGATGTCATATCTGTCTGGGTAGGGGAGAAAAGAGCAGTGGATGTTGTCTACCTTGACCTCAGCAAGATATTTACCACTGTATCCCATGAAATCCTTATTTGGGAAAATTATGCAGTGTGGGTTGGATGAGTGGATGATGAGGTGAGTTGAGAGCTGGTTGTATGACAGAACTCCATTGTTATCAGAGGTGCAAGATAAGAGTTGGAGACCTCTGACCAGCACCCAGAACTGGATCCAGTCTTGTTCAACATATTAATGACCTGGATGAGGGGACAGAGTGTGTCCTCATCTAGTTTGCTGATGGTACAAAGCTGGGAGGAGTGGGTGACATACCAGTGGGTTGTGCTAGCATCCAGTGTGTGACCTGGACAGGCTGGGGAGTTGGGCAGTGAAGAACCCCATCAGGTTCAACAGGGGCAAGTGTGGGGTCCTGCACTTGGGGAGGAATGTCCCCATGCGTCAGCATAGGTTAGGGAGTAGACCTGTTGGAGAGTAGCCTGGAAGAGGAAGACCTTGGAGTGCTGCTGGACAGAAAGCTAACCATGAGCTCAGTGTGGTCTTGTTGCCAAGAAGGCAAATAGTACTCTAGGATGCATCAAGAAGTGTGTGGCCAGTAGGTCTGGAGAGGTTGTCTTTCCCCTCTACTCTGTCCTCATGAGGCCACAGTCTGGAGTACTGTGTCCAGTTCTGGGCTCTCCAGTTCCAGGCAGGAAGCTGGAGTCCAGTGTATGACAGCTAAGATGACTGGGTGTCTAGAGCATCTTTCTTATGAGGAATGATTGAAAGAGCTGGAACTGTTTAGCCTTGAGAAGAGAAGAATGAGAGGAGACCTGTTTCACACCTATAAATATCTTAAGGGTGGCTGTAGGTAGGATGGTGCCAGAGTGTTGTCAGCTGTGCCCAGTGACAGGGCAAGGAGCAGTGGGCACAAGCTGGAACACAAGAAGTTTCCTTTAGGAAGAAGGAAAGACTTCTTTACAGTGTGAATTGTAGAGCACTGGAACAGGCTGCCCAGAGATGCTGTGGAGTTTCTTTCTCTGGAGATATTCAAAACCTGCCTGGATGCAGTCCTGTGCAGTGCGCTCTAGGCAGTCCTGTTTGGGCAGGGGGTGGGTTTGGACTTGATGATCTCTTGAGGTCCCTTCTGACTCAAACAGTTCTGTGATTTTGTGTGATCAAAAGCTTAGAAATGGTCTGAACTAGCATGTCATAAAATGTAAATAATTTGGCAGCTATATCCATAATATTAAAGTGAATGCAAAGAGTGTGAGCAGTGATGAAGAAAATCCTGAATTTGCAAGGCTGCATACCAGAAAGTTGTTTTTGTCCTTAGGCCATTACTAGCTTTAAGGAAAGTCTTTTACTTTGCAGTGGGGTTGTTGCTCTAGTGGTATAAGAGTCATAAAGATTCTGGGGATATACAGGGTTTATTTTGTTCTGGTTTGTTTTTTTTTTTACTAGGTCTGTTATATTTGGAAAATAAAAGATGCATTGGAAGCACAGCTTCCTTTAATTTTGATTACTTTTAGTACCTTGAAGGTAGTTGTTAACTGTTTTTGTAATGCCAGTTAAAACATAGAGCTTTTAAGTAAGTAGATAGGTTGAAGATGTCTGTATGTGTATCCTAATAGCGATCTGTCTATCGCCACTTCCAGGCAGCTGAAACATGTGCTCATATGTGCTTCACTAAGAGTCTTTAACTCCTGGAAGAGTGGAAAAAACTTAAATAATGAGGTGTCTGCCTTAGATCACTGCTTGCAAGAAATTGAGTCTGAAACCAAAATGCATCAAAGATCCTGTCAACATATTTCCACTTCAGTTGCTTAGAGCTGAGTCGAGCTTAGTAACTCTTCAGGCAAGTGATTGAAATGGTGCCCTTGGATCGTGTGCGTTATATTAGTTGCACTCTTTCACTCTCACATAAAGTATTGCTTTGTTAACATAGTTCAGAAGCAGTCTGGAAGGTCTGCCTCACAGATCTGCAGCATAGTTTGGGCAGGGGTCTGGTGGAGCTCAGTGTGATGTCCATTCTGGTTGCAGATTTCCTTCTGTGCCCATGGGTACCCATGCCACTGAGGAGGGCTTGGGGCCAAGGCTCTGGCCTTTTGCAAGGCAGAATTTCTCAGCTGTGCAGGCAGCACTGATGTGTGACAGCGCAGTAGCACATTAGAAGGCATTACACAGAAGTAGTACAGGAGTCCATAAAACTTCCAGGAATGTGGTAGCTGAACATGTTTGAGAAATGCAGTACATGGCACTTTAAGGAAAAATATAGGACAAGTGTAACATTCTTCAAGCAGGCAGGAAGAGAAGGAGGGGCAAAAATGTTCTGGAAGTTTAGATGAGAAACTCTTGACTTGAATTTCTAATATTAGTTGGCAGTGTAGACTTCTCTGGGTATGAGGCATCTGTTTACTGTTTTACCTCACAGTTTGTTTTCCATAGGATGTATGTGAAGTCATGGTATGCATATTGTTTTGGCACCTATCTACACATCACTTTGTTCTGAGACTTGAAAAGAATGGTCACTTGAATATATATTTTTCCAGCCATTGTTTTATACTCAATCCAGTTGCATTTACTCTTTCCTCCCATTGTTTGTCACTTTCTGCTTCATTTCTCTAGAAACAGTTTCTGGTCGATTTTGACATGTGTTTTTTCCTCATATCATTGAGCAATACTTACTTGGTGGAAATAGTGTTATGAAATTAATTTCAATAATATTTAATTGACTATACTCCCAAGTGTAGTAAATTTTTGGACAGTTGGAGCTTAAACTATCTTAAAACATTTTCACTGATACTGCTAGTTCTGCATGTGTTTGTGTGTTCTGTAGCATGGTGGGCTCTCATGGTGTATGAGAGGGGTTTTACACACTGATACACAGATCATTAGGGTTTGGAAGGGACCTGCAGAGGTCATCAAGTCCAGCCCCCCTGATTGAGTATGATCATAGAACCTAAGACAGGTTACATAGAAACATTCCAAGACAGGTCTTAAAAGTCTGCAGAGAAGGAGACTCCACAACCTTCCTGGGGAGCCTGTTAAGTGACGTCTAACTCTTTCAGTAAGAAGTTCTTCCTCATGTTGAAGTAGAACTGCCTGTGCCCTACCTTACATCTACTGTCCCTTGTCCTATCACAGGGTGCAAGTGAGAAGAGATTGTCTCTTTCTTTTTGACGCCTGGTCTTCATGTATTTATAGACAGTGATTAAGTCCCTTTGTAACCTTCACCTCTCCAAGCTGAAAAGTCCCAGGTCTCTCAAAATAAGGCAAGTGGTGTACCACTCCCCTAATAATCCTTGTGGCCCTCCATTAGACTCTCTCAATCAGATCTCTGTTCCTCTTGAACTGGGGAGCCCAGAACTGGACACTACTTTAGATGTGGCCTCATGAGGGCAGAGTAGAGGGGGCGGAGAACCTCCATCGATCTGCTGGACACACTCTTCTTAGTACATCCCAGGATTCCGTTGGCCTCCTTGGCCACAGGAGCACATTGCTGTTCCATGGATAACTTGTCCACAAGAACTCTAAGGCCCCTCTCCATGGAGGTGCTCTCCAGTAGGTTATCCCCCAACATGTATTGGTGCATGTCATTGTTCTTTCCCAGGTGAAGGACTCCACGTTTACTAAACCTCATTAAATTCGTCTTTGTGCAACTCACCAGTCTGTCCAAGTTTACCTGAATGGCTGCACAACCATCAGTTCTATTGGCCAGACCACCCAGCTTAGTATTCTTGGTTAATAAGCTATTGCAGAAAATGTCAGGTTGTAATTGCACATACACCTCAAGATTTGGATGTTAGACTCTGTGCACCGTAAACTACTTGACTTGTTGTCAGCCCAAAGGTTGCCAGTAGCATAAGATTCTCAGTTTTGCTGAGACTTGCCTAAAGGGATTTGAAGTGTTCACAAAAGTGTTTTATAGGGCTGTCTTTATTGAAGAATGTTTCACTTAAGTCTCTGTTATTTGACCCTGTAATGATAGTTGGATGAATCAGTAAATCATATAATAAACTATGAATAATAGAATTGTTTAGGTTGAAAAAGACCTTTAAGATCATCAGATCAGACCATTAACCCAATGGAGACAAGTCACCACTAAATCATGTGCCTAAGCACCACATCTACGTGTCTTGTTAAGTAGCTCTGGGGGTGGTATTTAACTACTGCTTCCCTGCACAGCCTGCTCCAGTGCTTTAATAACATTTTCAGTGAAGAAATTTTTCATCATGTCCATTCTAAACCTTGCCTGGCACAACTTGAAGCTATTTCTTCTTGTGCTATTGCTGTTACTTGAGAGAAGAGACCAATGCTAACCTCTCTAAGACTTCATTTCAGGTAGTTGCAGAGTCATAAGGTCTCCTTTTCTCTAGATTGTTCCCTCAGGTTATGCAAGAATGAAAGAGAAAATATAATCAGGACACGCTAGACTTTTTTGATATAAACTTGAAGTGATGCTGCAAGAGTCTGCAGTAAGTACTGCACTGCATGATAGTGACTTGTATCATTTAATACCATTTTTGTTACTTGTCATTGAGATATAAAGCTGCTTTTGATGCCTCATTTTCTTCCAATGTGTGGAACTTTATGGCCTTGAACTTGCATTTTTATGTCCTATTTTTTGTTTCTCCTTGTCTACTGGGGATCTGCCTTTTCCTGTTTGCTTCATTTTCTTAGAACTCCTCCCATTACTCTTGTTCATGTGCAAAGTGTTTATTGCTAAGACCTTGCTGGTAAGGTCTTGCAGATGCACCTTTTCACCCTTGCTCAGATGACTTCCATTAGGAAAGTACAGGTGTTTCCTCCTGACCCAGTAGTTGCATAGAGAAATTGTGACCAGCAGTCATGAAAGAGCAGTTCTGTGTGTATATTCGAACCCTCACACATGGGCATATATACAGTGTTCTGTGTAAAGATGCCACAACTTTTCACTTCTCCCGGTCACGCTTTTAAGATGGTTTAGTTAACCTGTGGACAGGACTGTGGACAATAAGCAAGTCAGAAATTTGAGTTCTCAAACCGCAGGAGTCATTACACAAGTAAGGCTACAAGTGTCAAGCACTTGCACACTGAACTGATAACTGACTGCAGGGCTGGCCTTTGCTAACTAGGACCTTAATTATCCACAGTGTGTGGTTGGAAAACAGTTATTTACAGAAATTGGTGAAACAGTTGCAAAAATAGTTTCATAATCAGTGATACTGGTACACTGCTTTCGTCTTCAGAGCTGGACTGGCATAGTGTCAGATTAAGACTTCTTGCATGGGTGGAAGAATTCATCTTGCTGCTTACATTCTGAAGTGCCCCATTGAACTTCCCTTATCATTTAGTTCAGGCTTTTGATTTTTATCTAGGTTTTTTTGAAGTAAACCCTAATATACAAGCCCTTGACAAGATCTTGTAAATATTTAGAAATGTTGAGTAACAAAAGCAGACTTATTAGGATTAATGAAAGAAAAGTCATAAATAAATACATGTTTCTAGGTAACAACATATTTGATACAAAGGTCAGTTCTAGTAGAACAGTGTAGTAGTGTCTCTCTCTCTTAACTATCTTATCTGCTTCATATTCCAGCTATCCTCCTTTTGGCTTATTCCCAGCTGCTGTGTGTAATTTTGAGCTGCTATGTGCCATTTTGTCTGTTTTCTGGTCAAATCACCTGTTGCCCAGACTGCCTTACTTCAGCCAGCCACTCCAGCCATTGCCGCTACTCTGCTGCTAATCTTAGGTTCTAGCTGGCAGCTTCGTACAGTTGCCTGTAGCTCGGGGCTGTCTGTGCATACACGAACAAAACATGTCTTAAAGCACTCATGGACGGTCTTACTTAACCCCTGTGCCCCCATTTTTCTCTTGTTGTTTGTTCCCTGTAAAAAGATAATAAATAGCAGAAACAAAAATATTTTGGTTTATTTATTTATTTATTTTTAAGCACTGACTTTTAACCCAGCTGTGATTTTTTTGAAGGAGGAATTTTAGTCATCTTGATGAAATGTGGGTGTATTTTCAGCAAGAATGTCCCATAATATTTGTGTTCTGAATTTGGATATAGATATAGCTGCTGTTAAAGAAATGGATAGCTGCTTGGATTGCAGCAGTTCCCAAGCAGCCAGACAAGCTATGTGAGAGATGCAATCGGACATGGCATTTTGTTTTATGTTTCAGCATGCAAAGCCAATATTTCTTATCTCTTTGTTATTTCGGTAATGTGATAAAGGATAAAACCAGAAGTGTGCTATTTTTCTCTTGTTGCTTGTTAGTAAATGTTTATTGTTCCTAGAATGGTGAAAGGAGGTTAGATGGCATCTTCACATACATTTCCTGTAGGTGTTTGTAGGCAATATAAACTTCTTGTTCACTGAGAATAACTAACAGTTCTATAGGTTATCTTTTACTCTTTCATGTGGTTTCACATGCTCTTTACATCACAAATTGTAATTGTTCAGGGTTTTCATGGCCACCTGCCCTGTTAGCATTACATGTAGCAGCAAATACATTGTGTAAGATGAAGAGTTTTCACATGATCTGTGTATAATACTCTGACCATCAGAAAAGTGTTCTGTGAGATTAAAAATATGTAAAGGGACTGCCTAGCATGAAAAAGTGAATTCTTTTTGGTTGTGAGTCAGTTGATTCAATGTACTGTACACACGGGACATGGTGGTCTGAAACATCATAGGAAACAAAATCTGTTCAGGTTGTGGGTGCCAAAACAGAGTGTTCAAGTATTCTGGTCAATCAGCTGAGTTCTTGTAAATTTCTGTTTCTCCTGGATGTTTTTAGTTCCAATGCAAAGTGACAAGAGAGGTAGAGAGCTGATACCAGTTACTTTGCTGCACCCACATAAACTCGTGTCTGTAAAACAAGGACAGTTATGGACAAAGGAGTAGAGTGGCTGATGAAGTTACAGTCTGTGCTGCTCTGCTGCACAGATGTTAGATCTGATTTTTGAGCAGCATTGTAGCTTACAGAGTAGTGTGAAAAGGAGCTGCCACTAACTTGTTTGTCACACCGTAAACAGTGGCACACTAGGGCTCATGAGGTGGAGATTGACAAGTAAAGATTTGTGGAATTGGCATGCTTGCCAGCTGTCTTGGCATAGGTCAGCCAGGTTTGTAATACTGTGTGTCAAAGGCGGTTAACACTTGTTTCCATTTAAAAAAAAAAAGACATCGAAGAGTTATCTAATAATGAACATACTTTTTTCTCCAAACTTGACAGTTACTGATTCATTACTGTTGCTGGCTAATTGCATCCTGTGCCTTATGTTTTGTACATTGCTATGTGCTGCGTTGGTTTATGTTGCTGTAAAAATAATGGAAGTAAATGCACTGATTTGACATTATTAGTACTTGCCTGTGCTTATTTGTGGTTGTGTTTTAAAAAAAAAAAGAATGATAATTACTGCGAAATACAGTGTAGTCTTAAAAAGACCAAGTTTCAAGTGACCTTTAGAAGAGCTGTGCTGTTATTTCCTTGCTGTAGGGTAGCATTTTATTTCTAAGGGAAATGTGTCCCAGTGGTGACTCTGAGTCCAAGTTACCTTCTTTATGTCTTTGTCCTGAGCAC
This sequence comes from Upupa epops, assembly GCA_013397515.1. Taxonomy (NCBI): domain Eukaryota; kingdom Metazoa; phylum Chordata; class Aves; order Bucerotiformes; family Upupidae; genus Upupa; species Upupa epops. The sequence goes on from VZRI01002775.1 coordinate 326,387, forward strand.
AGAATCTCATTTGTGCAAGTTTCTGTCCGGCCATCTGTATTGTAGATTTGTTTTAATGAAGGATTGATGAGACGTTAAGTAAGTTAGTTAATTTAGAACTCAAGGTTAAATTAAGCAGTAAAATGAATATGCACCATTTGGATTAGGGAAAAAAACACATAAAGAAATTTTATCTTGAAAAGACACATAGAGTTTGGTGAACTTTGTAGTAATTTTAAACAAGCAGTCTGTATGTTATTTGCCAAAACTTATTTCAAAATCGAGCTTGTTTTTATGACTTGGCTGCTTGAGGAGAGCTGAGTTCATGGTAGAGGATGAATAGTAAGAAAAACCATTGTGTGCTCAAGAGTGCTGTAACAGAGATTTCAGAGTTCATGGTGGCATTTTCTGCGAACAGCCTGTGCCTGGCTGGCATGTGCTGCCACGAGGTGAGGCTGTGTGGGACTAGCTTGTGCGTAGTTGTTTAGGAACCATGGAGGAAGCTCCTTGCTTCAGCAGCAAGGCAGTAGGATGCGTCACTGCCCTTCTTGGTGTGATTGGAAGCAGTTGCCACTAAGGAGAGGGATGATTGCCTCAGTACAGCCTACTTGGAAGAGACAGGGATTTGGGCTGCTGAGGGTTCATGGCACTATCGAGTGGCAGTAGACCTTTTATGTCTCACAGACGGCTGTAGGCCTGAAGTGCACTGCTACCCAGAGCAGAGCTGTGTTGGTGGAGGATGTCCATTAAGTGTCTTCAGTAAAGCAGTGACTGCAGGGTGACTTCTTGAAACAATACCCTCTCTCTCTTCCTGCCCCTCTCCCCCCGCACCCCCCCAAGTGATATNATTTTTTTTTCCTGTGCCGTTGGAAGGAATAAGAACCATGACACAAGGCAGGAGAATTAGTTGAATTGTATAACAATGGCTGTAAGTTAAATTAATGTTTGAAAGAAGGGTAGAAAAAATTCTTGCTGAAAGTTGTTAAATATATGCATAATTTCTCCTTTTGCTTACTCTGGTAATGCTCTACTTTGGTAAGCTATTGCTAGATCTAGCAGAATGCTGAATTCTTTTCTTGTTATAATGTTACTGATTTTTAAATTGCCTAGTATTTTTCAGATCTGTAGTGTGAATTAATGTAGTTTTCTAGTCTGTAGTTCGCATTCATCAGGCAAAACTCACTACCCCATGTATGTGGCTATTAAGTCTAAGAGAGTGTTTCTCTTGTCTGTAAGACACTTCCTGCCTCTGTTCTTGGACCTGACCAAAATCAAGAACAAAAATAAAAGCACTGCTGGTAGTTGCTGTTCTTGCATCTTTCCCTCTGTAACCCCTACAAATGGTGGTTTTTCTTCAGAACATGTTGGTTCTTTTTCATCATTAGCCCTCATGGTTAGCTTTAACCTTGGAAGATAAGGTAACTCTGGATGTAATTTAGGCACCTAGTCTTTGTCTGAGATATGACAACTAGTTTGCAGTGACATTTCTTAAGAACTATCCTTTTGATTTCCTATTCTTGCAAAAACCGGCTGTCTTAATTTAGTTCCTCCCAGGAGAAGTTTTGTTCCATTAGACGTCAGGATTTCAAATATCCGGGGCCCTCTGATGTGACATCAGGGCCTAAGGTTCTTACCTAATATTGTTATGATGCTTTGTGTCTTAGTGATAGTAATGTAATGTATCTAAAATGGTATTTAGCCATTGCCTTTTGCTGTCTTTTTTTCTTTCCTACCCACTCCCCACCGTGAACTGATGTGTTCAAGAAACCTGTTGCTGCTGTATATTCAGAAAGCTATAGCAATGTATTCTGGAATCCTTCTCTCTGTGAGTTATAGATAAAGACAGGAAATAAACATACAAAGAGGAGGAAATTTGCCTCTAAGGGAGAGAAACCTTTATTGAAGATTTAGTTTTATTTTGCAGTTGCTGTCTCTAATGGTTTAGTTTGATAATTGATGCAGAGGAAATGTTAATAAAAGTTGGGGTTTCTGATATGTCCGTTTTACTGCATGCAAATACCAGACTTCCATTTCTTCTTAAGAAAAACATTTAATTTGGGTAAGATTTGGAGGCAGCTGATCCAAAGTGCTTGACAGTGCTCAAAGATCTTTCTCTCAGCTTGGTGTGTAGTATTTGGGTTAAGGAAGCTTTCTTACATGTTTTCAATATTTGCTTTTGAAGACTTTCAGAGGCACAAAAGATTGTGTGCCTGTGTAGAGCATTGCTACTTCTCTGTCTCCATGTCTTTGTAATGTTTTGAAAAGTTTTTGTCTTTATTTTAGTACTTTGTTTTAACAGATGTACTTGTACTTTGTACAATTCTTTACATAGGAGCAGAAAAGACCTGTCCTCTTTTACAGTGCTTAAACTAATAAAAAGAGATAATAAAACAGTATTTCCAGAAGAGACTGAATTTCGGCAGTCTACTGCTGTAATTTGTGGCGGACCTCCAATATCTATATCTGCATCTGTTCCATTTTGTCTTTGTTATTCTGAACACCCTTGGTTTCTCTAACTGGAAAAAAATAATCATATTCTCAAGCTGTGCTGGTTAAACCAGGAATGTATTTTTTCAGTTGACTTAATTAACCCAGTGGAAAACACAGGAAGAAACTTCCAGTTCTTAGTTGAAGCTTTGCATATCTTGACCTAGATTATTTGAATAAAGATGGTTGGAGCTACATAGATACAGATGTGACTGAAGTCAGTGTGATGGTTGTGCTTTGTATTAAGGGAATCCAGTTTGGAGGAACTTTTGAATGTAGTGGAAAATGAGCAACAGCAACTTAATAATGGTCTTAATATCTAGAAGACAGCTCTTTATGTGTTCTTTTTTTACAAGGTTTCCTTCAAACCCAATAATTAAATTGTTCATGCATGCTTTGTAGTATTGGTATGAAAACCAGTTAGTCCAGATGCGTTAGTTTTCTACAGTCTCCCATTTCCAGAAAGTGTGCGTTGTCCTTATCCTGGAAGTCTGAGCTCTGATGGGATGATGTAGAACATTACATTAAGTTTCCTGAAGTGTGAAAGGTTAGCGTATCATATGCAAGCTTTATTTATGAATGAAGGATGAGGAGGTGTTTGTATAGCAGGCAAGCATATCCAAAGAAAATCTTGTCTATAGTGTGGTAATTTAGGAGCTAATGTCTAGACTACTTGGAGAAATTGTAAAAGTGATGTATTCAGAAAACATGAGAGTTTAATAAAAAACGTTGCACGTTTCAGTTTTAATATTTGACAGAATTCCAGGGAGATTGAAAGTTTTTTTGCAGTATTTGATCTGCCTGACTGACACAGAAATGATGGAGAGTCCAGCACAGAGCCACAAAGATGATGGAGTAGAACACCTCACTTATGAGGAAAGGCTGAGGAACTGGCTCTCTTTGGCTTGGAGGAGAGGAAGCTGAGGGGGGACCTCATTTATGTCTATAAATATGTGAGGGCTGAGGGTCAGTAATATGGAGCCAGGCTCTTCTCAAGGTCATCTGGTGATAGGACAAGGGGCAATGCGTGCAAGCTGGAACACGGGAGGTTCCATATCAATATCAGAAGGAACTTCTTCACAGTGGGGGTAATGGAGCACTGGAACAGGCTGCCCAGGGAGGTTGTGGAGTCTCCTTCTCTGGAGATGTTCCAGATTGGCCTGGATCTGTTCCTGTGCAACTTGGTCTGGGTGATCCTGCTGCAGCAGGGGGATTGGACTAGATCTTTTGAGGTCCCTTCCAATCCCTAATGATTCTATGATTCTGTGATTCTCAGTCTGTCTTCATAAGGAAGACACGACTGCCTTCTGATCACCTTAGTTGGTCCTGTGTTGGACTGTCTCCAGTAGTTCCTTGTGCTTACTCAACTGAGGAGCCCAGAACTGGACACAGTATTCCAGATGTTGCTTAACCAGAGCAAAGTAGAGAGGGAGGACCTCCTGGACATGCTTTTCTTCAGGTTCTTCTGGTTGGTTTTGGCTGGGGAAAGAATTCTAGTTCAAAGACAAAAACATTGTAGTTTAGACAAAGTTACTCCTCTGTATAGATATTATTGCACAGATGACGTGCAGTTCCCAGCCCAAATGATCTCTCTATTCTGCGATGTATTGGTAAGCATAGTTCAAATCTGGTGTAAGGAAACCTTAACTGAGTATTACAGCATGTGAACAGAATTCCCATGATAATGCCAAACTGTGTTATGCCATTGCTTATTCTGAACTTAAATGGGCCCCTAAATAATGTCTTCAGTCTTTTACAAAGATGTCATCATTCTAGGCATTAGAAATGCCTCAACAAATAGCTGTTAAACATGTTGGATCCATAACCCATGCATAATTGAAATTACTATATTAGTAGCTAATATTAGTAAAAAGGAATTTTACAGCAGCCTTTAGAAGAAAACATCTCATGGGTTCAGCTGAATGTTAAGGATTTTTCATTTGCATAATTTGCTCTTCCTAGATTGGTTTTTTTTTTGTATACATTCATATTCTAGAACAGAATTGGTCTGTAATATTTCTGTGGAGTTGTAACCCATTATTTTCAACATTCCTGTCAACATGGAAATAGCGGTTGTTTTCTGTTACCCACTGGTCTACTAAGAGTTTGCTGTCAAGGGGAGTGATATTGTAAGTTGCTAGAGAGCAGTACTGTTACTTACTAATTACTACTTCTGCTCTGATGGCTTTAGAAATCTATTATATAGTGCTTTCTTAAGTTGTTATAAAAATTTTTAAAGGGAAACAATTACACTGCTCTGAGACTTTAAAGAAGTTAAAGCCTATAAGGCTTCCAGTAACTTTCAGTAATGGTGAACTCTAGCTTCACGCTTGTGTTTTTTTGCAGTATAGGAGAAAAACTGGCAGGACTGCATGCCATTCTAATTAAACTGTTAAACATAGAAACTTGAAAAGAGAAGCTTGTCTTACCTGTTTGGAGAGTACCTGTCAGCATATTTAAATTAAATCTTACTTTGAAACGCTATGTTTGTAATTATTAACACATTCCTAAGCAGCATAAACTAGTTTGTGATCAAATGATGGAATTATCTTCAAAACAGGTAATAATGTTCATTGCAATGTAAACTCTTCCTTTTGTATTTATTTGTGCTGTTTTTATTTTTACAGGATTACAAAGCCATTGACATTTGCTGACTGTGTCGGTGATGAACTTCCTTTAGGATGGGAAACTGTTTACGATCAACAGATTGGCGTTTATTATATGGACCACATAAATCGTGAGTAGATGTATGATTATTTTGAGGAATCCCTGTTATCTCTTGTTAACTGGTGGTAGTACCTTTGTTTCTGATACTGTATATACACCTCATGCTGCAGGGAGAAAAGGTATGCATGTGATTTCTTGCAGTATCTATTTTCTCAACTTCCAGAAGGGACATAATCCTTTATTCATTGGTAAAGCATGTTAAGACCTTGATTGTGCTATAATCTATAACACTTCTGTTATGCTTTGTCACAGTGTTCACTATCAGTATTTTTGTTGTTGCTTTTTGTCATATGTCCATATTATTTTCATGCTGTACTCTTGTATTTTTCCAGTCATCCATATTTCACTCTTTGTATTGAAACACAAAATGTATTCTGAGAGACAGGCACTGTTTTTTATTTAGAAGCACTGTGAAACACAATAATCTCATCTCCTACTAAGCAATGCATGTTTTATGGTTGAATACAGTACAAAGTGCTATCAAAAAGGCAACAGATGTCACTTGTGGAAGCTAAGAGGGAGAAATTTACAGCATTTTTCCTTTTTGACTGTTGCTGAGCTTTGTATCACCACTGTCCAGCACATTTGCCAGTTCTATATTTCAGTCTTATCTTTACAGCTTTGCACTGCTACTGTATTACTGTTTGCACTATCTTTAAACTCCTTACGACCAGTAAGTATGTTTCCAATATTGAGGGAATTGGCAGACAGGGAGAAAAGAAGAAAGTAGTTACATGGGCCATCACAGGAATGGTAAATAGTATAATCTTCAAAACCAACCTCAATACTATCAACTTGAAATCTAGTCAATAAAAAACCCCTAGCTGTAGAAATAGTTCTGATTTCCTGCCCTCTTTAGAATTACTTGTGAATTATGGTTTCAGAATTACTTATTTAAAGAAAACACAACAAAATAGCAACTGTTCAAATAATGCTGTTTGACCCACACAGGCACTTACTTATTGTAAAGTTATCAAAGATCACAAACTCAGTAATAAAATTGAAGGAGCTGTTAATGTACTGATCATGAGAGTAGATAGGAAGAGACAATTGAAAAGCAATAAGCACAAACTGTTAGGTAATTCTTGCAATAACTCTGAAAGAAGTAGTGGCTTAATGATTGCCATTCAAACTGCCCTGGTAATTTTAGTTAATGTTGAAGCTTAATAAAAAGTGAGATTTATGTTGGAGTACAGCAGTTGACTGCACTTGCACTGACATATGGACATGTGCATGAATGCACATAGTAAAAAAATACAAACCAGGATATTGGCAACTCTTTTTTTTTCTTGAACTCTATAGAGAGTTTTAGAAATCCCCTTAGATACTGGGTAGAACGTGAACTTCCATTGCAGTGCTGTGACTAAATAAAACTACCGACGCATCCTTCTGATAGGCATTTTTTGATAGGAATAACAGACAGCATTACGTGCCAAAGTAACTCCCTTTTGCTTTTCAGACATTGTTATTGGCTGCTTTACCAGAGACATGAAGTTTAAACTTACAGAAAGGATATTAATCTTTGTAGGCATGTCAGATCTGGCTTGCTTTTTTTTTTCTATGCAGTTGAGAGCAAAAACTAGAGAAGGAACTTTGCAGAGAGCAACTGACTTTCCAAAAGCTCGGTGGGAAGGCACAGAAAAAAAAAGATTGATATAAATAAGGCTGAGAAAGTAAAATCTAATCATATTAGCAATTAAATAAAGGTAATACATGGGCATTAAGATAGAAACTTTGTAGGGCCAACACTGAACTAAGTGCAAGGAATCACTCCACAGTTAACAAGATTGCAAAATTTGTCTTTTTCATGATAACTAATTACTTGCAGCCCACAGATATTATCCTACCTGGTAATTCAGCCATCATAGGAAAATGGGTTTGTCACCCTTAGGCTAATATGGTGCTTGCATATTCAAGCAAGACTTGTATTCAGAGGGAAGACAGAGTTGATACTATAGGTGGATAATTACTAATTTCTAAATAATAAGATACTCAGTACAGTTTTAAACAGTGGACAACAAAGGTAGCAATCAAGGCTTCTTTTATAAATGTGAGCACCACTGAGCAGACAATCATGTTCATCATGAGATGGTGTGGTGCAGGAACTGAAGAAGAATTTTTCTGAAATGAGAGCCCTACATGGTATGTCTATAAATACTTAGAATGTCGCAGGATCACAGAATCATTGAGGCTGGAAAAGACCTCTGAGGTCATCAAGACCAGCCTATGACCTAATATCACAACAATCACCTAGACCATGGCAATAAGTGCTACATCCAGTCTTTTTTCAAACACCTCCAGGGATGGGGACTCCAGCACCTCCCTGGGCTGTCCATCCCAATGTCTAACCACCCTTTCTGTGAAGAAGTGCTTCCTAACATCTAACCTAAACCTCCCCTGGTGCAGATTCAGGCCTTTCCCTCTCATCCTATCACTAGTTGCCTGGCAGAAGACCCTGACCCCTACCTGTCTATAACTTCCCTTCAGGTAGAGAGTGATAAGGTTCCCCCTGAGTCTCCTCCAAGCTAAACAAGCCCAGTTCCCTCAGCCTTTATTCATCAAACGTCTTCTCTAGTCCCTTCACTAGCCTTGTTGCTTTCCTCTGAACCCACTCCAGTACCTCAGTATCTTTCTTGATGCAAGGGGCCCAGAACTGCCTCCAGTACTTGAGGTGAGTGCCCTTCACAGGGGGAGAATTCTGTCCCTAGTCCTGCTGGCCACATGATTCCTGATACAAGGCAGGATGCCATTGTCCTTTTGTCCACCTGGGCACACTGCTGGTTGTCTAACAGTACTCTCAGATCCCTCTCTGCCAGGCTGCTCTCCAGCCACTTATCCGCCAGTCTGTAGCTCTGCTGGGGGTTATTGTGGCCAAAATGTAGGACTCTGCACTTGGCCCTCTTAAACCTCATCCTGTTGGCTTCTGCCCACTGACCCAGTCTGTCCAGATCTCTGCAACACCTTCCATCCCTCCAGGAGGGTGCTGTGGGAGACCATGTTGAAGGCTTTGCTGAATTTTAGGTAGACCACATCCACAGCCTTCCCCTCATCTACCAGCTCATCCAGTCATAGAAGGAGATCAAATTGGTTAGGCAGGACCATGCTGGCTGAGCCTGATCCCCTAATTGCCTTGTACATGCCGCTCGACGGCACTCTGGATGATCTGTTCCATAGCCTTGCCAGACATCGAGGTCAGGCTGACAGGCCTGTAGTTCCCCAGATCCTCCTTCTGACTGTTCTTGTTTATGGACACAATGTTGGCCAACCTCCAGTTGTCCAGAACCAGTGGTAAATGATGGAGTGCAGTTTAGCTAGCTCTTGCACCAACTCCTTAAGCACCCTGGGATGAATGCTATCTGGACCCGCAGACTTGTTAGGATCTAAGTGGCACAGCAAGTCAAGGTCCATGAGAAAACATTTGCACTGCCTTTTGTGGCTGACCAGGTTAGATGAGTGTGAAATGGTTGGACTTTGAGAAATAGTGTGAGAAAATGCAGGAGATAGTATGAAGGGAGCCTTTCTAAAGTTACGCTTACCAGAGACCTCTTGAGTACCACCTCAAGCTTTTTGCCCTTGAACCTTTTAGAAGAAAACTGTAATACATCTGATTTTTCCAAGCCTCTTTCTATCATTGTTTACTCAGAAATGAATAAAAAGATTTCTAGGCAATAACTTTCAATTTATGTTGAAAAACCCCAGGAAAAGAGGAATCTTCTGTAAATCTCAGTGGTGCTTCCAACCCTGATCTCCATCATGTTCTGTAAATTCAGTACTTTGTTGACACCCTTAGTAAGCTGCTCTTGGCTCTTGTCCAGCCATTGCTTAAAAACTTTGGCGGCTGCCAGCTGCAGAATTCCTTTCCCTCCTCCTCAGAGTCTTGGGAGCCTTTGAAGTCTCCTTTAACCAGTTGGGCATTCCCCAGCGAGGGAATAATATATTCTCTGCGTTTGTCTGAGGCTGTTCTTGAATTATGGCAGTAATTTTTTGTTAATTTTTAAATTGGTTATGAAGAAATGGAGTAAATTTTATCATATGACATAGCTTTTAGTTTTGTTGTTGGTTGGCAAACGTGTAGAAATCCAGGGTAAAGTGAAGCCCCTGTATTCCATAAAACACAAGAGAAAAGTGCTACTATGCAAAGGAAGTTTTCTGTCTCAGAACAATGCTCCTAGGGTTTGAGAAGGCTTCTGAAATAATTTGATAAGAGATGCAGTGCCCAGGACCTCAGATGCTTCATGTGTGATAAACATGAATAAACAGCCTTGGCTGTTTACTGACTTCCTATTAAAAAGGAGACAGTAAGATCAAACTTTTTCTTTTTCATAGATTTTTATTAATTTCTGTGTAGTTTCCATAGGGGCTGAGCACTTTTAGGAATGTTAGATTTTGGACAGCTGAGATAGCATTGTAAATTGTCATGCCCTCATTGAAGAGTGGGCTGCAGTGTGAACTCTGTTTTGCTTTGTTTGCCCAGAATACAGAGAAGGATTTTTGGAGACTGCAACAAGCCACAGCATGGCCAGTTCTGAGCTGCAGGGGTAGTCTGGGGACACTAGAGCCAGAGGTGCTGCTGGGAATCAAGAGTCCATGAAATGTGGGGAGAAATTGCAGAACTATTTTCATGATCTTTGTACTTTGGCAATATGAGGAAAAGATACAGCTGTGGAGAGAAAAGGTTATTAGGAACCTAATACACAAGTCTGTTCACAGAGGAGCTTTGTTTTGTTTATGCACTTTTCAGATGGCTCTGAAATGGTATAGCTGCTAGCGTGACCTTGACACCGCTAGAGTTCTTCACGTGCTGGACTCAATCTCTTACAGTTCCTTACTTCTTCACTAACACCAATATACTGAATTATGTACACGAGATTAATGCAAAACCTAACTGGCTTTCATCTCGTGAGAAACAAAGTTTTAAAAAATGAGTCGCTTGCTGCAACTGTGAAGAGATTTCTGTACAGTAAGAATTTTGAAAAGACATCTATAGATACATGAAAGGTTTTATTTTCATTGTTTATTTTTTCCTAACTGTAAAACTATTTCGGATTTGTGTTGGAGTAGAAACTGTTCTAAACACTGGAAAGGGAAAGCATGAGAGTGCCGTTTCTTAAGACAAAAAAGAAGGATAAACATAAAAGCTTTTAATGTTTTGAGCTTTTTTATGTTAAAATACGAGTTTTTTCTGTTGAGTGACCTTATTCTTAATTATACAGGTGTAGTCGCTGACATTCTATGACGTTGTACTTGTGAAGTTGTATGTAGTATCTTAAAGTGTTTACAGCATTTCATAGAGCTGCGAGCTAAGTATTGAGATACATTTGCTGTCCTACATGGTTATGGACACTTAGGGCATTCTCAGAATTTTGGATTTGGCTACAAGGAAAGGTTAGAGCCAAAATCCCATTATCTTTGGATAATTTATCAAATATAGATGCCTTTTATATTTGAATGTATATTTGATAATCTGTCAAATATAAATGCCTTTTATATTTGAATGTCTTTTATATTCCTGTACTTCCACTCTGAGTCGTTCTTTCATTTTATTTAGACTAGAGTGACTTTGAGCACTGTAGTGCTAGGTGAGATACTTGAGAGTAGATCTTAATAAAATAACTTGCACTTTGTGGGGTGAAGTGTCTTAAAATTTTAACTTTTTTTAATGCTTTTCTCTTTAGAGCTCACACAAATTGAGGACCCAAGGGAGCAATGGAGAAGGGAGCAGGAACGCATGCTAAAGGAATATTTAGTAGTTGCCCAGGAGGCACTCAATGCCAAGAAAGAGATTTACCAAATAAAGCAGCAGCGTTTTGAATTAGCCCAAGAAGAGTATCAACAATTGCACAAAATGTGCGAGGATGACAACCGTTCTTATGCCAGCTGTGAGTTTACCAGTCTTTTCTTGATTTACCTGCCTGCCTCTTGCAACATGCTGTATAAGAAATACGAGTTAAGTTTTTTCATCAACTGGTTCTTCTCTGAACGAAGATCGAGGGAAGTACTGTCCTTTGATTCTACTATTCCAGGACTTCCCTTTCCTGTTAGACGTATTAGAATATGCCTCTTTAACAGTAAATAAGGATATATCCCAATTAGTATCTCTAGCCATCACAGAGCCACTTGTAGTGATGCTTTGTGCAAGGCAACAAAGACTGAATATTGCTGGACCAGCCACTTGCTTATGCTTGTGACTTTTCTACCCTCAACATGGCGAGAAACCATCAGCTTAAGGGGAAGCCTACTGCAGATATGTGGTCACTTTATCAACTTAATGTTAGGGATAAGGTGGAGTGGTCAAGAGTACCTCTAACCACAAAGTAGGAAGACGTGTTTTATTACTGGTCACAGAGCCTGGGTTTTCTGCCTGTTTCATTTTTCAGATGTCTCTGGTAGCCAGGAGGAGATGATAAGCTGTTCATGAAATCCCAAGTTGTTGCAGTTCTGTTGTGAGTGTTGGCTGGTGCCACAGGAAAAGATGTCTCTCCTGAAGAGTCACAACAGTCTAGTTCAGAGAAGTACATCAAATGGATATTCGAACTAGCCACACAGAAATGTCTTTGACTTTCACTGTGCTTGTGGCTTTTCAGTGGCTGCTGTGTGTACAGACATTGTGTAACTTTAGGATTTGTTCATAAATCATAGAACCATAGAGTCATAGAATGTTCCAGTCGGGAACGGACCTCCAGAGGTCATCTAGTCCAACTCCCTTATACAAGCAAGGGCATTTCTACCTAGGTCAGCTTGCTCAGAGCCTCATCAAGCCTGATCTTAAATGACTTCAGGGATGGGGCCCCCCATCACCTTCCCACGCAGTCCCTTCAAGTGATCAAGCAGCCTCACATGGAGGAACTTTTTTCTAATCTCCAACCTAAATCTCTCCTTTACCAGCTTGAACACATTGCTCCTTGTCCTTTCCATACAAACCCTTTGAAAGAGACCTTTCCCTGCCTTTATGTAGGTGCCTATCAGGTACTGGAAGATCAAAATGCCAAGTACACAAGTATGAGAGTCTCTGTCTGGCCCTTGGTGAAAGTGCTCAAGAAATCTGACTCTGGAGGACAGTTAAAGCAGACATCTAGATATAAGTGTTTAGCTATGGATGCAGTGGTACTTCGGAATGCAAGATAACTCTTTTTCAGGATTTTGCCATATTCAGACGTTTTCTAGGGCTGAGGTGTTCTAGATGGTCGTGGCCTAGTGTTAAACTGAGATTATCTCATATTTTTGATGAGTTTAAAATTGGTCGCATAATTGAATAGTTGTGACTAGTCTAATTTCACCCTGTTATGTTCAACTTTCTTATAGAATTATTGAGAACGATTAATTTTTTTCTTAAAATTATAAAAAATTATTAGAGGATGTGTAACTACTGTTTAAATATACATTTATTATTATGCTTTTCTAGGAGCCTGCGCTTTTGTATTTTTCTTTCAAAATTTGCAGTGGGTCTGTGGGGTATTTTGTTCAGTTTCTTCAGGTGAACATGCAGAAGGAACTTTCTGTTGAGTGTAATAATGTAGTAGAAAATTATAAGCTGTTTTTCATATTTTTAAAGCTCTTGGAAAAAACAAGTTCCTTGAAACAACAACAAAATGTGCCAGAAAATGACAAAATTGGAGGCTGTCTGCAGTGTGGGTTGAAAGGCTACGTCAGTCGACCTTTACATTTTTCAATCTTCTGATACAGTTTATTTTTAGAGATATCTGTGGGATTGATAATGAGATACTGTAAAAACATTTAAATAAAACCTTTCACTTGCTTTGAGGTGAAAAAATGTTTCAGTTTTTTACAGATGTGTTAATGTATTTTATATTGTTTTGAGGTTATATGCAAATGCTTTGAGAGGGTGGGGTGGGTTGATTAGTCAGATGATGTATTTTAAAAAAAACCCTAAACTAATCCCTTTGAGAATTAACTGTACTGTCAATTCAGACTGACAAGTGAAGCCCCAAGGCTTCTCTACTTGTTTTTCTTCATCTGACCCTTCTGCTCTACTCAGGGATACTAGCTTCTCCATTTATTGTGGAGAAATCTTACGGTACTAATTGAAGTGCAATTAGATGGCCACAGTTGGATGTCTGTATTGCAGACATTCCCACCTCCACCACCACTTGTTTCAATGTGTTGTATTAAAATAACTAAAACTTCAGGAAATGTTTTCCTCCACTTTTCTTGTGGGTGCTACCATTGACTCAGTGTCAGGTGCTTGTGAGTGGGGGATGGTGTGAGCTCAGCAGCTGTGGGTTAGCAGGGAGGTGCCCATGCAGCAGTTTTGTGACTCAGTTGTGATCAGCACTGTTTACCAAAAAAAATTTTAAAAATCCATAGAAAATTCTGGATTTAGAGAATTAGTCCAGGCGTGACTACTCATTTTGGCAAGTTCCTGTGTGTTTGATGTGATCTTGGCACTGCAGTATTCTTTCGAGGGTCGCAAGGCTCAGTGCAATGTAGGCATGGATATGGGTTTCAAAGAAACAGCCTTCAGCTCTACAAAAAAATGGAAGGTCTAACAGCACAACCCTGTCCACTCACATACCAAGCATTTTTCAGTGGGCCAGTGCTTCCCTGGTAGGCTTACTCAATGAAGTAGCCTCTAGGACCCTTACTTCATCTGTCTAGGTTTCAGTTTGTAATGCCACAGCTTGAAATCATTGCCAGGTTCTAGGCATGGTTCTAGATACCACACATTAATAGGGTTATAATACCATATTGAGAGATCACTGCCCAGAGACTGATCTGTGTGCCAGTTAATTGGGTTGTTGGTTTAGGAGGCAACTTCTCTCTGTTGCTGATTGAATTTTATTCTGACAATACTTTTGTTACTTTAGTCCCTATCATAGTGTTAATTCAACATATCTACAATGGTTAGTGATTGTTTATGTCGCACAAATTGCATGCATCATTAAACACCACCATCCTGTTGTGGAAGCTACTTGCTTCTGGACAATAGTATAGCAGTGCTTCTATACACAAGTTTTGTTGTGTAGGAACAAAAATCAGGCAGATCTAAGATAATCCTTCAGTGGTACCCAGAGGATTATTTTAATATGTAGTGACTTGTACCACAAAGAATGAATGTAATGGCCTATTAATTAATGACACATTTTAGCAAGTGTATTAAAGAAGAGAAAAAAAGAGTAAAAAACTATTTTCCATCTGTTTAGCATTCTCTGGATTTTCAACGAATACCAAGTATGACCCGTATCAGATTAAAGCAGAAATAGCCAGCCGTCGTGACAGAGTGAGTAATCTTTTTTCTTTTTTGTAAATATATGGATTAGGCATGGGGAAATGAGAAACCCTGTGCATTTTTCTTTTACCTTAGCTGTTACACTGGATGTTGCATGCATTTTTGAAAATACAGTATTAGAAACCATTTGTCTGCTCTGGCCTATTGTTCTATTAAAATGAGTCTGTATTTATTTCTGTGACTTGCACAGTAAGGCCTTTTCCATGTTACAAGCATAAAGATGTTTGTCACGGATGTCAGAGGAAAAGTCAGCCAGGCTTTCAGAGATTTTCTTTGTGCAAAGTGTCATGAGTAGTAAACACTCTGCAGCCAAATTCTTTCTTGATTAAGTGCAGTTTAAACCCACTGTCTTTGTATTTTCCCATTTACCCATTTCTAGTGGTGTTCCATGGATGTTGCTGAATGGTAGATTTAGCCATTTATTTGGAAATCTGTTCAAAATTCAGTAGACATGTTGGCCAAATACAACTTTTTGGCTGTTTTGGCCAGAGCTCCTCTATGACAGTAGGGCAGTTCAGGCATTCTGACAGTGATAGGAAGTTCTGTAATTAAAATATTCGATTTTTATATTTTTAATCTGGAATCTTACTTTTGATACTGTCACTGCTGAAAGAATAGTTGACTACTTCAATTTTTCCCATACTACTGTATCAAAAGAGTTAGTCTGCACATTGGTCTCAGGAAAACCATTACAGCAGTCGTAAACAATTACAAAAAGCAGTTTGTAATATTAAGCCCTAGGATGTATTGCTAGGTGGTAATTGCTTTTTATTAATGGATAAAATGTGATGTAACATTCTAGGTACTCAGCTCACAAAATAAATAAGAAATACACTTATCTTTGTAGGATAGTGTTCCATTTTAGTTGCAGTGACTTCTTTTCATGAGTGCCTCTGAAAATAAATCCCCTTCACCGCCCTTCAAAGGCATTTATTCTATCTGTATGTTTACTACATGCTGACTAGTGTTTGCTTGTTTTACATGCTATAAATGTCACCATAGTGTAAGCAAGAAAATAAGCCTTATTTATTTAAATGGTATTTAAAGAAAACAAACTGGGTCTTCATTTATAGGACTGCTTCTTTCTGTTCTTGCATCTTAAAACATAATGATCTAAGTGCACAGGATAATCTATTAAACCAAATATGTGCATAGGCGTTGTTGCAGGTCATGGAACAAAATGCGCACTACAAAGTGTTTGTGTTTGATATTAGCAAAGCTTTTTTTTTGTTGTTTTGTTTTTGGAGAGCGTTGAAAGACAGTGGAAGACTTGATGAGGGTATAGTAACTTTTAGGGGGTTGGTAGAATGAGTTTTGAAGAAAGTACAATGACACATGGGGAAGGAAGAGCCATGAAGGATGGTGAAACAGAATACAGAGACATTGGCTTTAAATGCACTTAAACAAACCAGTTTGTTTGTGTTACTGGAACTGCTGTGAAGCAGTGAATATCAAGAGCAAATTTCAGTAGAAGTATCAAATTTGACATCTTGAGAACAGAAAGCTTTTTTCTTCCATCCTTGCCCCTCTCTGGGCCCTCAGTTCAGTCTTATACCTCAGTACCACACTCTGAAACTCCTACTTGCCCTCGTTTTTCTGTAGTCTTCTGCACCTTGCTCGCCAGATTGTTCTCAATTATGTCAGTTTTGGAGGGTAAGAAGCTATTTGTTTGCAGGTAATTCTTAGTGCTGATAGTACTCTTGTATGGTCTGTCTAATCACAAAAATGTGCTTTAGAAGACATCACTGGTTTGCCACTTTTGTTTTTTGCTTGTTAATTGATTCAAGGTAATTGTTTAGGGAAGGTATGGAAATAACTGTAGAAATTTAGACAGGCTGCCATTTCTGCAGTAGAGGCTGGTTCTGTTGCCAGTGGTGGTGTTTTCCTAGATTGAAAAATTAACAGCACTGAATGTTCAGTCTTTTTTAAAGTTGTCTATAGGGTTAAAGACAGTTGAGAGGTGTCTGGCTGAGGAGGAATGAAAAATTGTATGTGTATCTGAACTTGCTAGCTGTTGACATAAGCTTTTGCATACAGAAAACCAATACAGTAGATGAAGAAACTGATACTTTGAAAGCTGAATGTTGTGACTGGTGTTTGATTAGGGCTTAATGATATTTCAGAATATTCTATTAGTTGAATGCAAATATTAAATAACAAAAAGAACTGTGATTATTACTTCTAGTTTTTAAAAGTACCTTAAGATTTTATATTTGAAAATCAGTTTCTATAATTGTGAAAGTTTTCTGTTACATATTATTACTTTAAATTATTTTTTTTATTCAGCTTTCTAGGCTAAAACGGGAATTGGCTCAGATGAAGCAGGAGCTGCAATATAAGGAAAAAGGAGTGGAAACTCTGCAAGAGTAAGTCAAGGGTTTATGGAGGATTTTTTTTAGAAAAGTGTTGCCAAAAAAAATAGTTTGAAACCTCTTAACTGCTTTGCTTCAGAGTATCTGCTATGATAGTGATGCAGGGTGAGAGCAGTGTGGAATGATGGTAGGATTGGGCAGATTTGTTGGGAATGGTGATTTAATCAATCGACATGTAAAAACTGTTCCTTAACTCTTCCTGAAGATGTTGTCCAGATGATACTAGATTTTTGAAAGGTTTTCCAGTCATTTTCTGCAGATACATACCATCTGGAGCACATCCTGAAACACCATGCAGTAGAGTAGTTTTTAGTAGTAGTACTGTGAACAGTACCAAGACACTTCTGGCTGAGCATAGTTCTTTTTCTGGAGTGGAGGCTGTACCCCACAACACTGCTGCTTTCTTTTACCTGGTGGTCAGAGCATGTCATTCTGCACAGTAGAGCCAACTTGTGTGTATACTATAAACCTGATGGTCTTCAAGACCTTGGGTTTTGTTGCATTTGTGCAGAACGAGTGCATGTGTGTGTTACTCCTTGTCTCCTCCCCATGAGTCAAGGTAGCTAGGGCAATTTGCTACTGCCCCCAGGGCTATTAGGCAGCCTGGGCTCTATTTCATGTTCAGCAGCAGCAGAGGTTGTGAACTGTTGTGACCTCTCTCTTGCACTCTTCCTGCAGCCATCAGATGGGAACTCAGTGACTTCCATCTGTTTGCTAGTTAGCTACCTACACACATAGCAAATGGGATGGGGGTTTCCAGGTCATGGAAAAGACAGCAGGTAAACATGGGTTGTTGTGAATTCCAGGACAGTACAAGGCCAGGGGCTAGACCATATGCTGAACAGCTCTTGGATTTGCCCTTGGACATGTGGCCATGTGTTTAGAAATCTTGCCTCTTTTCCAGTATGCATGTGAACGAACTGCCTAGCACAGGCACTTCCTGAAAATGTTGGAACTGTTGCATGTCTAACATGCTTAATGCTTTTTGCAGCATAGCTACAGTATCAGTGGATTTAAAAGCTTTGGAGACACTGTATGGGTGCTACAAAGTATGGGCATACATTTTCACTTTCTGGGAATTCCAGAAATGTTCCAGCAGTCCTGGAGCAATTAGCTTCTTTATTTTCCAGTAATTTTTTTGTCTTGGATCTTGATTGATATTACATTAACAAAACAGTACCAAGGGACTTACTCACATTTTACTTTGAAAGGCAAGGGAGTAGTCCATGCATGTAAAAATGTCTGTTTAAGCGTACAAGGTTCTTTTGTCTTATAATGTATTTCAACAGCTTCAGAAAAGAAAACGTGTTCAACCTAAATCCATCATTGGCAGATATAATGTAAACATTTTTATGCATGAATACATTTTTTTTATTACATGAAGTGTTTACAGGTAGGTAGGAGAGTTGTTAATGTTGGATACTAACTGAAAACTAGTAAAGCACTTAAAAGACTTGCTATTTCAATATATTAAGTATTACTTTAAGCATACTCAGTGTTTTAAGATGATGGCCTAAATGCGTAAGCAGTAACAGAACAAAGGTATTTTATCTTAAGTTTCTTAATCATATTTTCTTTAAGTGAGTGAGAATTGCCTTACTTTTTTCTGGGTGCTTTATTTGCTTTCCTTCTCCTGAATATTGGGTTGTTTTAAGGGTATAGGTTCAATTGTTTTATAAGAGGACTAACCACTTGACTAAGATGATGGAAGTGTTTGAAGGTCATTTGAAACTCAAGATTGTTTTAATTAATTTAATTATTTTAAAAAGTAGTGCAACTTCTTGAAAAGTAAAGTCTGTGAATGATTACGAATACAAATGTTAGTCTTGGATTTTAGCCCAAGTGAAGGTGCCCATAATCTGGGATAGGGGTATAGAAGAGAGAGGACTTATTCTATAGCACATGTGTTTAGGCAGTGGCCACTCTGATCATCTAGTTTAAAAGTTCAAGCATGAAAACTGAGTAGCTGCTGGTCATATAGGCACTCACTGTCATGGTGGTGCACTGGGTGGCATTTGTTGTTGCTTCCTGAAGCTGGGAAGAGTTTGCTTATGTGTTATCTGGGATCGCAGTGAATTTCTGTCAGTGTTTGTGTTTGCTGAACTCTGCAGTGACTTCACTTGTGAGCCAGAAGCTTCTGGGTTTGTTTTGTGTTTTAAAGCAATGTTCGATGCATTTCTGGTGAGATACATCATTCTTCTTGAGTATTTTGCTTCTAGTAGGAAGTGAGCTAGATTGGAGAATACTTGCACTAAAAACTCAAGAGAGAAATTTCTGTAGCCTCCTTGTGGTCAGCAAACAAATCGGGCTGAGAGGNTTGTGTTCTGCATCTTTTTTTCCCAAAGAGAAGGTTCTTGCATCTCAAACTTATTTCCCCCTTTTGTTACCTCTTCTAAATTTTTTTTGTCTGCATAATTTTTCTTCCTCCTTGTGCTAGGTCAAATCTTAAAGTAACTGCCAAACCAAGAATGGCATGTATCCTGTTCAGCTTTTGTAAAGCTATGTTTTTCACTTTTATTTCAAATACAAGCCAAGAACAATATTAGGAGCTGTCACACTTTGGACTTTACATCTGGCTGGATGTTTGTGTTGAAAGTCTGACCAGAATGGCATTATGAGCAGCAGGTATTACAACCTATGTAACCTCTGCTGAATAGAGTTCTCCAAGGAGAGACAAATTTTATGGTGGTTAGATTGCTTAATACTTTCATCATTTTATGTTGCTGTCTTATTCTCTGTTAAATGCAGATCTCCTCTATTGACATTTTCCACATACAGTGTCTGCCTTGGACTGTGTTTTGTTTTCTGTTCTTTTTAGTAAAATGTCTTTGACATCTTTGAGAAGAATACAAAAAAACTAACCCAAGCCACAAAACAACTAGAGAAAATCGGGGTTTCATGAGGAAAGAGAGGACTGAGGGTTTTTTTTAAATACAAGCCCACTACAGTCAGAATTTCAAACTCTGCAGTGCTGTAACTTTTTATTAGGACTGTTTTCCACAGTTTTCCCTAAATCTGGCAACAGCATGATAGTAAGTCTTTGGACATCACTGTCTGCCTTTGCCCACTGGAATATTTCGAGAGCTCCCTCTTCAAAGCTTGCAAATATCCGGCTTTTGGCAGTGTTGTTGTTCTGCCTCCACAGGTGCTTATGCCGTGAGCTGTGGCTGATCCTATTGCAGTCCAGTTATGGGGTTAAACATGAACCTTTCCTGGGATATACTACTTCTGACCCGTCAGAGCGACTTAAGAAGGATCAGTTCCTCCACCTCTGTGTTTTCAGTCATGCTTCTAGTCACCAGCAGGAATTTGGAGGAAGAACAGACAAAGAAAATGAAAACTCAACTAGCTGGCTGAGGAAGTGGAGTAAACACTGAGAGAAGTCAGGAGAGATGGAATTAGAACTGGCCAAACCATTTCATAGCTACACACTACTTTAGAGGATATGAGACTTGATAGAAACTTTAAAATTAGATTATAACTCAACTACAGACCTGTGTTTCAGTGAGGATGGGGGGCAGTCTTGTGTGTATGTGAAAGCATATGGAAGAAAATAGAGGAACTTGGAAACTGCCTTTAGGGTTGAAGCTCTTTCAGGTGTTTAGTCTGTGCATAGTCTGTGTATCCTAGAAGCATCTTCCTCAGAAAATGTATACTTTATTTGTCTGTTATTTGAATGTTCTTTCTATTCATACAAAGCTCTGATCTCTAGTTGTATAATGCTATTTTCCATTAATAAAATGGAAGAGTTGTCTTAAAAGGACTCTGAAAGCTCTAGGATTTCAAAACTAGAGCTTTATGAAAGGAGGGAAAAAAATAACAGACAATAGATAACAAATAATTTTGTAAAATACTTAAGTCAGTTTGGGTTGACAGCAATACTGATTTAAGATTAAATATTTCTGGCAGTAGAAATGTTTCTACTTCTTTCCTTAAACAACTATCAATTCATAAGTTGTGTTCCAGAGTAATATCCAGGAACATGGTTAACTGGACAAAAATCTGGTTGAAATTAAATGATTTCCTTTTCCTGAAATGCCACCTAGGACCCGGCAAACAGCATAATGAACAGTTGTGTAGGAGGCATTTTCAGGTCTAATGTTTGTGGAATCTTATGTTCAGAACATTAAAGTGACCTTCAGATAAAACCACGTGTTATCTTTTTCATGCAGCTTTTAGTTAGTTGTATTAGTTGTTTTACTGTGGTTTTATCTAATCTTTTCAGTAATTGTAATTAAAAATTAGAGAAGACTCAAGTAAACACAGAACAAACCAAATCAGTCAAAAACCCAGCTTTAATCGACATGGTATTTAAGTCCTTTCTTTTTCTTGAACCAAAAATAATAGTCTCTTGTATATCTTTTTTCACTATCTTGGGGAGTATTGGGTTTGAAGTAGAAAAGCTTGAAGTTCAAACCTATTTTGTGTTGTCTACAAAAGCAGGAACTATCAGAGAGAAACCAAACCTACATTTTCTTTCCTGTCTTTCCTAAATACTGTCAGCTGTACAACAAAACTGTGGGAATTTTGCTGAAGCTTTCTAAGCTTTTAATTTTAAAGGAAGTAATCTGCTGCAAAGGGAATTTCACTGAGTTTCTTCAACTGGCAGAACATGCTGAATGAGTGGTGTTGACTCAGCTTAATACAATACCTGACATAATACTCATGAGTTACTCTCTATATTTTAAATAGTGTTGAATATTTATGTTATGTATGTAGAGCTTACCTTCTCTTACTACCTCTCCTTACAAACTCATGTCCTGTGCAATGGTTAATGCAATGACTGATCTTGAATTCTGTTGACCAGAGACATGTCCCGGAGATGGTCTTTCTTAGCATTGGCTTAGGGACTATTACACATACCATCTTTTTTCTACGTACCCACTTTCTGCACAAGGTTAAGAAGATAATTGAGGTTTTCATATTTTTACAGAAATGTAACACAATTTTCACTATTTGCTGTGGGTAATCTGTTAAAATCCCATAGCTGTATATTACAAATGCAAGACCAAATGGTTCTCTAGTAAGTTCTTCAGTCTCTGGTCTTGTTCTTTATCTCCAAGATATCTATATTTTATTATCCCTGTATCTATGTCTGTCGAATAAAAGGAGCAAATTATGAAGATTATACACTGGATTAGATAGCCTTCTGCATCCTGGTCTGTTGTCTTTTAATTTTGTGAGCTCTTGGGGAAATAAACCTGAAAACTCAAACAGCAGATGTTCTCCTTAAGAAAGAGATTTTTATATTAAGATGGAAATGTAAGTAGTGCTTCAACCTGATACAGTGAATGGTGCTCTTGCTCTAGCATGGTCCCATGTGAAATGCCTTCATGCAGATTGATGATGTCTTCTAAAAAAGATACTCAAATATGCCCATAATGTCAGGAAATCATTTGTGATAAAATCTTAGGAACGAAAATATCTTCCCAAGAAAGTGAAACACCTTTGTGATCTTGCTTTAAAAGTTCTAACATAGAAGTCCTGGAGCAGATGTTACAACCTGCAGTGCTGCATGGAAAATGTGATGGCTAGACTGCTACTGTCTTTAATTTCTGAGTTATTACTATGCAGATTAGTTTTAGCTTGATTTTGCTTTTTGTTGCGTGAAACACCCACAGGCATTGCCTGTACCTAAGCTCTGTAATAGAACATTAAAATTTCTTGGTTCTGAGAATCCTGCGTAGAAAATTGCATTGCTTTGTCTTCAAGGGTACTTGGCACCAAATGCTATGTTAATTCCAAGTAGAATTTTATTCCTGGAAATAAAGTGGTACATGAATGAAACAAGAGGTCTTAAAACCGTCAGTGCTCTTTCTAATTATGTGAAAATTCCTGAGTTTGTCTTAATCTCTTCAACAGAATTGATCGTAAGATGTCAAGTGCTCATACGAGTTACAGGCTGGATGAAGCACAAGCTATAATGAGTGAGCTTCGAAGCATAAAGAAAGCCATATGCACAGGTGAAAAAGAAAGGCAGGACCTTATGCAGGTAAAAAGTATATTACTGAACAAACAGCTGCTAACAAGTAATAACCTACTTCTGTTTTCTTCTTTGTGATTGTGTTGGTGTTAGCAAGTTTAAATAAGAAAGTGAATCTTGTAGACTGACTTTTCTGTTTGATAGTTGTCAGCAGGAGGCAGCTTGAAAGAGGTAAGTACTCCTTTTCTAAACTGTGAACCCAGGACTTTGTATGCACTGAGTATTTTTGTCTTAGATACTGTGCTATCCTTACATTTAAATCAATCTCATTACTGAATATAGCTTTCCATTGCTGCTGACTATATCAAAGACTGCTATCAAAGACATTAGTACTTAATGTTCATTAAAAAGAAAGCTTTGTAGTATTTGTTTTCTTTTAATTTTTTCTCTCTGTTAGCCATAATGAAGCAGGACTGAGAATTCATGTGCTAAGATGTTTACCAGTTTGTGTACCTTGTTTTTCCTTTAATAAGCAGTTAAAAAACTGGCTCTCTGAGTCAGTTTGGCAATTCTCCTTTTATCCCACCAAACTGTCCTCTTAAGTACCCATATCATGACATGTTTATCTCAAATGTTTTCACAAGCAACTCTATCAGTATAATTAAATACAACGTACACAGAAACCATCACGCGAGCTTAAAATTATGAGTAGAAGCATGAGAAATGAGAGGAAGGTGTATTCCTGAGTAGTGATCTAACTGCCACATGGACTCTGCATCCTGCTCCGAGCTCACAGTTGCTCTTTCTGGGTTATTAGTGTTATGGGATGTTGATCAAACAGCCACAAGCCTCTGCCACCACAGAGACTTCAAGTATATACTTGCCCAAATCCTCTGTAGGTACAGACAGGTGACAAGGATAATTCTCTTCACCCGGTATTCAAATTGCTATAAGGACAAAGGCATCTTTGTTACCTATGTTTTTGAGACTGTACTAAGTTAATGTTTCCATTTTCTTGGAAGTAGTGTTTCACTGGTTTTTCTGATGATTTTTTTAATTGTTAAATAATTTGAGTAGCTTGCAATTTACATATAATGAATTTCCATAGTTAGATAATTAGTCAGTCTCCAAAGCAGTGCCCAAAGGTCAACTGATGGATCACAAATCCTTGTTCAAGTAGACAGAATGCTTAAATGACTTACGAAAAGTTTGGCAACTTTTAACATGTTTCATATTTTGTGTTGGCCGAGGTTTAAAATGATTCTTGATTTTCCACATGCCTGGCTCGCAAGAAATTATTAGAAAGGCTGTTCTTCATGGATGCTGTGTAGCACGTTTTAAGAAACCAGCTAGGAACTTGAAGACTTGGATGTGAGATCTCAGAGCAGCTTAAGTACTTTGTTTTAATTCTCCCACTTATTGGGCACTGCAGAAATTTGCAATTTTCTGCCTATTTTAAAAAATTAATCAGAATAATTGAATTCTTTTGTCAGGAATCTGTTTCTTTTCATATTTAGTTGAAGATTAAGGATTTATTGAGGTTTATTGAACAAGTGCCATTCTATTTTACATATCTTGGTAATGAGCTCAGAATTTGAGTTTCAATTTCCTATCAATGTTGGCATTGTTTCGTCCTCAAAAATGCTATATTTTAAAGCTGTTGTTGGTAAGATGAGCTTTCTTATGCAAACTTTTTTTGTTTTGAAAGCTGTTTATAGAACAACTTGAGGTGTTCTGTAGATCAACGGGTATTTATTTCAAAGAA
Organism: Upupa epops; assembly: GCA_013397515.1. NCBI lineage: Eukaryota > Metazoa > Chordata > Aves > Bucerotiformes > Upupidae > Upupa > Upupa epops. The sequence continues at coordinate 350,887 of VZRI01002775.1, forward strand.
AGGAAACATAAAATTCCATACTGTTTTTTAACTTAAACCTGGCCAGTATAAGCAGTAGAGCTAAACATAGTAGAAGTGACTCAGTCTTGTGAAGGTGCTTGGAAAATTGTCACTGTAATATAAATACGATAATTATTTGAGCTGTGTAGGGGAGAAGGTATGAGATTTAAACTGAATGCTGTGCCTGACAATAAAGCCAAACATGCAGGGTCACTACTACAAAAATGTGGGTGAACTTTTCAGGTAAGATTGAGTAATCAAGGTGTGTGGTTAAGTTCTCGAAAGCATCATGCATCTCTTCTGTCCACTCCCATCCCTTTCACACTTCTGTCTCGGTTCCAGTAAATGAGTACACTTTTAACATGTGCATGTGTTTTAAAGTTTTTATTCTCAGGAAGCATGGGAGTATGGTGAATATTTTTTAAATTTTGTCTAGACTAGTGTGCAATAACTTCACAACCAGATGATAGGCTGGTCTGGCGGTGTCTGTGGCATTCATAGAATCACAGAATGAAGGGATTGGAAGGGACCTCTGAAGATCATCTTGCCCAATCTCCTTGCTAGGCCACAATTCCCTAGAACAGATCACACTAGAAGCATGTCCTAGACCTGAATGTTCCCAGATAGACTCCACAACTTCACTGGGCATTCCATTCCAGTGCTCTGTTACCCTCACTGTAAAAATATTCTTCCTTATATTTAGGTGGAACTTCCAATGTTCCAGTTTGTACCTGTTGCCCCTTGTCCTGTCACTGGGCACCATCAGGAAGAGTTGGGTCCCATCCTCTTGCCATAGACAATCCATAAATGCCGGATGAATAGATGGATTCCTTCATATAGCTGGGGAGAATATTACTCCTAGCGGTCTATGTAAATTGTTTCTATCTGAAGGTTGTAATTTAGGACTGCTGCAGGCTGTGCTTTCACTCATCCAACTAGAAGGACTCAAAGCATTTATGTTCACCCTAGAGCAGAGTTCACCTATGCACACAAATGTATGTTAAGGTGATGCTACTTGGTGATTGTCACCTGCCAAACGCTATCTAATTCTCAAGTAGTATCCAGCGTTCAGCAGCTGTGCCTGGATAGGAAGCCTGGCCAGCAGCCAGGCAGCCCTTTGTTACCTGCCAGAAAGATGCTGGAGGGTATGAGGAGCACGCCAGCAGCACGTAGAGCAGTAGAAATACAGGCAGAAGTTTTGACTTAAGTTCTGGCATCGGGATCTTTGTTTTACTTGTAAGCTTGTAACATGTTAGCCAGAGGTGTCAGATGGGACATGGCGTAATTGGGGTAACGCAAGGATTTTTGAATATCCTCAGTTTTTGTTTGTGTGACTGGCTCTGCTTTCCTAGGTAGAGGACATGATAGATGTTTTGTCTGTGTGTAGCTAGTATTTCAAAATGTTATTGCCACATGATAAATCCATTAGAATCTACACTCATCCTCCGTACAGCAGAGACTGACAGGACTGGATGATTGCCAGTGAGTTTATAAAAAGAGAGGTAGGAGTGTGAAATTTTGATTTTCACAACATGGAAGACACTTTGGTTTTTCTTTTTGCCTGTTCATTTTGCAGACAGATTAGGAGGATAAAGGGATACTTGCTAGGGACTTCTTGGCTACCTAACTAGAAACTGATTTTTTCTGTCTCAGGACTGAGAGGAAACTATTTTGTTTCTCCTTTGTACTAAGATGACATAGTTTATTTGGGAGATGACAGAAGGACTGAATGTTTGGGGATCCAAGACAAACTGAGCTTCTGGAGGCAAGTAGTGGTAGCCTTGTCCCACTGATGGCATGCCTGACATTACTCAGCACTCGGCTATGTCCCCACCAGTGCTGAGCACAAAATCCCATCCTTGCTCAGACCCCTCAGACTTTTATTTTTGTTATCGATGCTTTATTGTGTTAGTTTTTGAAAAAGAAAATGTACAATCATAAAATGAAAGTTATAATAACATTTTAATCTTTTTTGAAAAGGAAATTTAAGAGCCTGGCAGCTAAGCTTGTATTGTCAAATGAGTTACTGCTTTTATTTGAGTGGTTCTTAATCCCCTTTCCCCTTAAAGACCAATTGAGGTTTCTGCTTCACCCTCACAGTTTGTGGCATTGTCTGGAGATCTCAGAGATGCCCTTTGCCTAACCCAATGTGTAAAATATCTCTTAACTCTGAATCTTGGGTAAGAGCACACAAGGTGAACCCAGCTGTCAGAAGAATAGGATCAATACAAGGCATTCATCAAGCTGGATGTGATAGCAGTAGTGGCTAAGGAATGTAACCTGTGCAGAAGATGCCAAAAGGGCAGGTGAATCATATTTGTCTTCCCTATCAGCTAACCTGAAACTTGACAGCTGCTAGATATAAAGAACTAGAAGCCATACCAACACTAAAACATTTGTAGATCTAAAACAAATAAAATCTGGTGACTGTGAGATGCCTCTTTTACAAGGAGAGGTTATTTTCAAAGCAAAGCTTCTGCATGTAATGACTTTAGTCTCTGTAAATACCTCCTCATAGTCGAGCCATGTGTTGTGTGTCAAAATAGTTTTGAAAAATCTGTTTTCTGTTAATGGTCGAGTTACAAAAATGAGGTTTTCTAATTATTTTTTGAACTCTCTGCTTCTGTAGAGCCTGGCCAAGTTAACAGATGGATTCAGGAATAGCTGTTGCATTGCAGATTCACTGCAGGATCTCCAGCACAATTCTGGTTCGCTCAGTGACTCCTGTTTACCTCAACAACACTGTGATGCTTGTTCTCAGACTGACATCACTGGAGAGGTATGTGTTCCTATGCGAGACATTTGCTGCAGAAAATAAGCTGCTTTTGCACATTCAGTGTTATTTTCTGGATTAATTGAAGAGGTGGTGGCTGCAGCAGAATGAAACATCCAGAGTGAGGGAATTGTGTTTGATTATTGTTTCCAGAACGTGCAAGCAGCACTCATGAGCAGTGGCTTTGCAGTTCTGCTGTTTGAGCTTGGCACAGCAGAGCAGCAACTTCCTCAGATCAGTGACAGGTAAAATCAGCTCCCACATTGGCAGAGCACTTCTGCTGTCACCACATTGGTGACCACAGGTTCATCTCTGAGTAACAGCTCTTGCTGAGTTGTCACTTTATGTCACCAGGTCTGACTTGCTGACTAACCAGCTTGAAGTTGCAGTAAAGAACAGATTGTGCACCAGCCTGAAATGTTAGGTTTTTGATAGCGATTAATGTGTACATTAATATATAAATCTTGGTTTTTATCATGCTTATTATCATCGTTGTTCATACACAACAAAAAATGTAGTGTAGATCTGTGCCTTTTCTCTGACAGAAGTGTTTATTGGAGTCTCAAAAGTTAAAAGCTAATGAAATTTCTGATAGTCTCATAGCTTTGTATTCAGACAGAAAATGCTAGCAGTCTTGAAAACAGCTCTGTGTGTATGAAGTTGTGTATTCTGAATAATGAAAATCTGGCTTGCACTAGTAGTACTATGGCAGCCAAGCTGTTCTTCAGCGGTACAACTTTTGCCTCTCTAGATGAGACTGACAACAAAGCAAGAAGATAACTTGTTCATAGTTTGTTAGTACTCTGGTTTGTTGCCAAATCCACATTTGGTTAGAAATTTTTATTGAAGTACTTAGATTTTAAATTGTAATCTTTTATCATCCTGTTTCTCCTCTATTGTCTTCTTTCACTGCTGACTGGTTGCCAAGTTGGATGTCTCCAGAGAGCCTCTATAGAAGAAGAAATCAATGTTTTTAAGGAGATATACTCCTAGAGCATCAGAGATAATTTAGCAACACTAGTCTGTCTTTCAGTGTGTTGGCTTGATGGTGCCTTTGGTGATTTTTCAGACTGGTGGTGGATGTGATTATTGAATTCCAAAACAAATTGCCAAAAGGAGCATAGCAGCTTATTCCCATTCACAGTACACACTGAGTGCTGTCCAAGACAAGCTAACTACTGTCTGAAAATTGTGGTTGTCCGGTATAGGTTTTTTGTTAGGAAAATGAAATTGCATAATTATGCTAATTGTTTTCCTGAATTACTAATAGTGGAACATGAGTAAAAAAAGAGATGGTTTTTGACACTTCTGATGTAGAGAGCAATAGCATCTGTTGGATGAAAAAGCCAGAGGTGCAGTAATGCATGCAAACAGGGACTTGGGTTTTAACTATGAGACCATATGCGGACTTCTGAAGAGGGGAACTGTAGATACCCTAAGTTGGGTAGAAGTTGCAGTAAAAACTGGACTGTATACAGTAGGAGTTGTAGTGTAAGTGCACATTCTACAGCTGATTCAAGGATCACAGTTTCGTAGTTGTGTTTGAAATGAACTAATGGTCTAAGTGTTGGGTAGCACATCACAGTACAGGGCACATAGTCAGAATTACTTCTGATTAAACTATCCATGAAATAGCTGTATCAACTAGTAAGAATTTTCTATTTAAATGATCTCTGTGTTTTAGGCTTGGGTGAAGTTGAAAAGCTGTGACCATTCATTAATGAATCTGTTTGCTAACTCTTGATTTTCAAGGTCGTAATTTACTGAAAGAGCTCATTCATCTTCTGTATTTTTAGCAATAAACCAGTTTTGTATTTCTAAAGCATGAAAATTATCTTTATTATGTTACTAGTTAAGCCCTGAGGTTTTTTAGTGAGTCTAGTAAGTGAGACTAATTTATCCCTTTGTTTATTGTGTTTCTTATCTCTCCCTCTTTTTCTTCCCCTCTTCTTGCTCTTCAACTCTGCAAAAGTTTGGTTTTGATGACAAAACAAGACTTGTTGACAAAGTAAGACTGAACTGGCAATATGAAGAGGCCAAGAAAAGGTAAGTAAAGAGACATTGTTGGTGTTTATTTTTGCTTCTTGTGATTAAATTTTTCAAAGTAGAATTGAAACCAACCTCCTAGCTAAAATGTCTTTAGGAAGACTAATTTGCTTACTGTTGAGTAGCTCACAGATAATAAAAGCTTAGGTAAACATAAGACTTTGTTACAAGATTATTATATTTGTTTGCAGAGATAAAGCTAAATGTCTACACTTGTATAAACAGAAAGTAGCAGGAGTTTAACGATTCTGGTTTTTCCCCTTGTTCTCACACTGTAATATAAACAGTCTTTACATTAACACTTAGCAGCCTGGTGTGTCAGTACATTCAGAGCTTTCCATACCTGTGTTCTAAGTTCAGTGTCCTCAAGTCATGAACCCAGTGTGAAGAAAGAATTCCTGTGAGACAAGTGAAGATGTTCAGAGCTGAACAAAAGGGTACCTAAAAAATCAATGCTGATGTTGAGAAAGCATCCGATAAAAATAATCTTTAAAATTTACTTCAAATAAATCAATCCTTCAATAAGTCCTTCAATCTAATTGCTTAATGTAAGTTTTTATTCTGTGGAGATCAGTCTTGCAGGATTTCTTCAAGGCTTTCTCAAAGTAATTATTCTTTAGTACTATTTTAGAAATACTATCTGCTAGTGTAGTTTAGCAGGTTCTCATTTAATCTCATTGCTCTAAAATGATTTGCAACGTATTTAGGACAATAATGTAGGTACAGATGATGACTTGAACCATAATTTTAAGCATTTGAAGTAGTGCTGACAAAAGGTGATCTCATTAAAACTGACTATCCCTTAAATATTCGGTACGGTTAATGTTGAAAATCTTGTTTTGTTTTTGTTAGTTAGGATTTTTATTTTGTGCTTTTCAACTTTTCCTGTTCTGCCAGTTTTTTATGGCTCTCAGAACAAGGGTTAAAAGTAGTTCAGTACTTCTGCCTCTTTTTTTTTCTTATTACGGTGACTTTTGTATTGGGGGAAACCATACTGCTGTCATATGTCTTGGCAGGGATTGGAAGCTTTATAGGCAATTCACCATTTTGTTGTTCTTGGAAAATTTACCCACATTTGGACGCAATACGGGCTTAAAAAAATCTGAATTGGTGCAAGCATTTTAGAAAAATACATGGCTGAATCTGCGTGATTTGTAGCTGGAATGGAAGTCTGCATTGTAAAATCCTGCATGTGGGTACCAGTAACTATTAGCTGATAAAGGTTTAATTATCAGACATAGAAAACGGCAAACCACAAACCAGTTAGTGTCCTCTTTGCTCACAGGCTTAACCCTTAGCACTTAGTAATCCAGTGATGGTTAAGGGGTTCATGACAGTTGCTGAAAGAAGGGCAGGATTCAGTTTTATATGGTTTGGTTTAGCAGAGCCTCTGGTGCTGTGCAGATTGTATTAAATGTTCGTATTTTGGATTTCTGACAGACCTTTTCTGTATGTTTTTCAAAACAGCTCTGTTATTGTGTGTTATTGCAGAGAGTAGATGGGACGGTGGGGTTAGGGTTGGTATTATTTTAGTAGCAGAAGCATTTATCAGCTGGCAATGCCAAACGTTTGTTTATGTATGGAACGTAGGATTTCTGAACATCAGAAGTGAGCTGAGATTTGGTGGTAATTTCATGTAGAAAATGGGGATAACTAACCTCCCAGCCAGAGACTAGTCATTGCAATTAGGGTATTTTTGCTGTCCCAGGGTAGCAGCTCGGACAGTAGTCTGTTATTGAGCAAAAGCATGTTATTTGCTTTAAAATAGTAGCCTTATTCTGCCCAGTATGTTGTACGGAAGTAATCAGCTTTCAGCTTTTGAGTGGAACTGCACAAAGCTCATTGCCCCTACCAGTTATCTCTGTGGTTGCATTCTTCATTTATCATGCATTCCTTCCCCTTAACTTGCTGGCATTTCTGTAGGGCTTTTGTCTCTACTAAATATCTTTGTGTTCGTTCTCCTTTGGCGGGTGAAATATCTACTGTTACTGCGCAGTGTGGGTGATGGAATGTGCTGTGATGGATTAAAATATACAAAGTAGAAAATTTAAACACTACAGTAAGTCACTGCTGTAAGGCAGTATTTTGTGACTACTTGCATGGAAGCATATAGCAACTAAGTCCAACAGGCATACTGTCTTATTTGCAAGTTTCAGTGATAGGTTTGTAAAATATGCCATAGGAGAAAAGCATATCCTTTTCCCTCAAAGGGCAGCAGGAACAAAGCCCTGTGATCTGACTGTTAGTACGTTTTGCTTTAGTCACTCTTGTGAATCTAGTGAGATCATAGCGTTCCAGATACGAGCAGAATAGTTGCCATATCTAGTAAAAATTTTAAAAAGTTCTCAGTGTATGGTATCTGAATATGGAAATGCATTGTTGGGATTGCTGAATAAACTGTCTTCAGGCTTGTAGGAGATGAAACCTCATGATAGTAGCAAAGTTGGCTTATACTCACAAAACAGCTCTCCTCTCTCATAAAAGATGTTTTGATTGCAGTTCCTCCTTCAGAAAGCTAACTGCTGAGTGGTTTGGACTTTGCATAAATTAAGACATTGCAGTTTTTTCCCCCTTGGTTTCCCACTGCAAGGAAGTTGGATAATTTTCAATTTCATTTTTCCCATGGGTATTTCAGATGTTGTGAGCTGTGGGTTCTGACATCTGCAGCATGCAGGGGAAAAGGTCCTCTCTCCTGTGTCTCTGATCCAGGCTCTGGGAGGAAGCATGTAAATTCCACTTTGTAACTTGCCAGTCCTGCTGAGGAAAGGCTCAATCAGTTTTCTTTTGCTCTTTTCTCTTCCCCTGTGCCTTAGTTCCATAAAATTTCTTCTCTGGATCTGTTAGCGTAGCCCTTCAGAAGAGAAGGAGGGAGAGAGGATGGTCTTTTTGAACAGACAGCCTCAAGCTGCCTAGGTTAATACCAGTTTTCAGTTTAATTTGGTGTTTCAGTGAGACCACATCTTGCGAAATCATTTGCACACTGAGAAGTGTACCCCTCGAGCACTTTCCTGAACAGACTCTCATAGAAAGAGAAATCAAAAGCAAATTGTTTTTCTTTGATACCTTTGGTATAATGACTACGTGAAATCTACTAGCAAATGGTCATGAAATGCCATTGCTGCAGTGCCTTAGATCATGTGAAGAATATTGTTCAATAGATGAAAAATGATCTTTCCAATAAGATTAAAAAAAAGTATCAGATTTTTTTGAAGCATTTTTTGGGGTTTTATTATCTAGGTTGATGGTAGCTGATTTCAATGAACTAACACATTCAAGCATCTTCGACCAGCTTATCTTATTTGAGTGCAAAACCAGTAGTTTGTTTTTCTTATGTAAGCTTCAATTCAGAGATGTTAGTTTTCAGTTTAATTGCTTAAATCAGTGGTGGCTGCCAGTGGGTTTCTTCTAGACTTGAACAAGTTGTCTGCTCAACTATGCCTAGTATTAGCATGTTCCCTTTAAGAATATTACTTCTTTCAGTGCAGTTGCTGCGTAATTATTTTGTGGCAAACCTGTTCTCTCATTACTGAAATGAGCTTTTAGAAGCACTAGCACAAGTGTGTCAGTACAATCTGTGCTTGTACTGGCAAAATACCTGTTGGTTGCATATTGATAGCAGCATTCCAGTACTGACACAGTAACGTAGTCAAGTATTTTCCTGTTAAGATTCATGTTCTGTAGACAGGTTTCATGATTTCATTGCCTAATTTCTAGTGAAATTCAGCAGATTTGTGTGCTTTATTCTGCTGAACTAATCTGAAAATCTGATTTAGGGGTGAAGTAATTTGTCTGGTATCACATAAATATCTGGCTCAGGCATGTCAGCTAAACCTGAACCTCCTCATGTCAGTTTTTGAAAAAACTTTTTCTTTGGCATAGGTGAACTGAGCCATGCTCTTCAGCTGTCTTTAAAGTTTTCATTAGGCTGGTTTACCTGCAACCTGGGGAAATTACTAATTCCTCTCCTCTGTTGGTGTTAGCAGACTCTGCAGTTTTCCTAACAGTGAATACCTAATCTGCAAATGCCAGCGAACTCTATAAAGGTTTCATGAGCGTCTCAAGCCAGTTTAAGACCTCCTTTTTATTGAATCAGGCTGCCAGGAAGGTTGGATATTCTACAGGGTGTACTCATGTTGTCTGCCAAAGCCACAGTGGCACATACTTGCAGGAACAGCCAAAGTAGACACAGTGGAGAAATCTTGTGTGAGCATTTGGCTAGGTTCCTCAGCTTCTTGTTCTTTCCACTTCCTTCTTCCCATTTCTCTTGCTTTATCCTCTTTGGTTATAAATCATTATCTGCTCCCAAGAGTCTATAAATACCAGAACTTCCTGAATTCTTCCACCCTTTGTTATGTGTCTTCAGTTCCAGAGCCACCTCCTCTGGGCATTGCACGTGAGAGAAGTTACGTGTTACCTGAAGGAGCAGAGGACTGGATCCAATTATATGCCCGTTATAAGCCTAAGGGCAAGAGTAAGCTGGGCTGATTCTGTGTTGATCATCATTGCATATCTGTGATATTAGCCATCAATCTCCAAGTAATAACTGTGGATTATTTCCTTTTATCCCCATGTGTCTTTCCCTTCCACAGGTAACAAAAGTCCCAGCTATAGAGTGATCTGGTATGTCAGCCAAAAGCTTAGGCATTAAAATACAGGAAGTGGATGGATTATTGTTTATTTTCCTTGGAAAATTCCAGCTAAGTAAGTTTGAAGAACTTGCTTAAGCTAGAAGGATCCAAGCTTGTAAGAAGTACCTGCTGTAGGATATCCATAACTTGCCTCTTTCGACATCAACATGAATTAGGATCTTGGTATGTCTTCACAGTATGGCCCTCTATAAGATATCTGGTTTGCTCATAATCTGAGTAGTGGTGTAAACATGAGGTTAATCGTAGTTGTAAATCAAACTCTTTCAGGTGGGTTTTACCTTAAGCTCATTTCTCATGCTGTATTTTAATAAATAACCTTACAATCTGAAATGTTCTTCAGCCCAGCTTTATATTTCCAGTAGTGCTAGGTTCAGATAGCAGTCTTGAAAATGAGGTTCTATAAAGTAACAAAATCCCCAGATACTTACATTGATAGAGGGGTTGTACTGCTCTGTCTGATGGGATTCTGTTTAAATATACAATGCTTTAGAAGTGCTATAAATTCCGAACATAGAAGGTGATTTTGCCCCCATGGTGTAGTTTGTGTAGGAAACTGTTAGCTGTACCAGTCTCCACCCTTGTGCTATCTACATTATCTTGGGTCAGGCATCATTCTGGTATGGTCATTTTCAGGGTAAGCTTGCTATTTCAGATCAGTGTTTCCTTAAGATCACTAGGTTAAACCTTTGTCATCCCATCTGTGTCCCTCCTGCTTTTATGCTTAACAGGAGCTGTTATATTCATCTCCATGCGAAATTTTTAAATACCAAAATAAGCGGCAAGTCAGTCAGCCTACCTAGGAAACCGGTCATTTGATACCACCTACTTGAGCATGGAATGCGAGCTCCTCAGCCCTTGTTATGCAAGGATGGGAATGGGCAAAATGCCTGGAATTCTGATGCCTCAAAATTAACTGTTCTGTCCCCAGGAATTGGTTAAATTGCTCTGTCAGTTGGGTTGTCAGTATCTGTAATTAGGCCAGATAAAAGTGCGCTTATACTGCTCTTAAAAAAATAGCATCTTAAAAAATAACTCAGTAGGAAGCAAAGATGTGTTTGAAAAGCACAGGATTCATAAAGGATCCTAAACTTTTTTTCCTTTCAATTGCCATCTATGTTAAGATACAAAGTCATTGATTTTCTTAAGTGGTTGCTTAAGGTAAGTTTTTTGTAACATACTACTAGTGATAATGGCTGATGTAGTTTAGGAATGAAATCTGATTTGGACAAGCACAGTGGAATTGTTTATTTCTGTATTACTATTGTTGACCAGGAAGGTTTGTGTTGGGAGAAGAGAAATTGCAGTTAGGGATCATGCTTATTTTCGTTATAATTGTAGCAGAACTGAACATGACTCTTCAGATATTTATCTTAGGTTTGAGTGAGTATGACCTTCAAATCTGTAGGAATTGTTTTGCCAAGGAGATAAACTTTTAAGTTTATCACTGTAGCTTTTTGGAGCAACTTGACATGCAGAGGAAATCCTCAGTGGAAAGCAAGCAACAAATTTCCCTAAAAACTTCGGTTCATTTGCAGGAAATACAGGTTGCATAAAGCTGGCTTTATTGGTGTTGAAATTCCTCTGCCAACAGATTCCTGCACTGTGTAGTGTTTTGAGAGTGCTTTTTCTTTGCTTAGAGGGAAAACTGTAGAGACAAGAAGAGCTAGCTAAAGGGCTGAGAGTGTCAAGAAAACCGAAGTAAATACCTAGGTAGATTTTGGAACTTTACAGTGATACAGAGCTCTTCCACAGCAGCATGAATTTCACTTTAGTAACTGTATAATTAACTTATTCTATGACATCTTCCTACTTTCAAAGCATCATCATAAAAGAAACTGAGGGGAAAAACCCAGACTTTAAACTGGAATGTTTACACGAAGGGAGTTGTGTGCTCTCAGCAAAGTCAAGAGTCTAATTCAAACCTCTCTTATTGAGGGTGGTGTATTACTCTACAGCCAAATTGAATTGGTGGTTAGCTAGCACAAAAAAGGGGGGATCCCACCATTCCCTCTTGTCTGCTGGTACTTCTTTCTTCCTCATTGCCTGCATTACTGTTTATTTGCTCCTACAGTCACACTGCATTAGAAAAACAGCCAGCAAAACAATTGTGTGTGGTAAAATGGAGAGGGGTCAGTCCTTCAGCTGTCTTATAAAACAACCTAGAGACTTTACATCTCTCTTCTTTCATCCACAAGCTGCATAAGAGTTAATGAACCTGGTCACAACTGTCTCATCAGGGCTCATCTGCTTCACTCTGGCCAAGCTGTTAACAACTCACTTGTATGTGAATTGTGTAACTCTGTTGAAAGGACCTTGAGTCCTCGTTTGTTTCCTTTGGCACTGATCACTTGAAAATCAGGCTGTATATATGTTCAGGAGTGTTCACTGGATCTTTAACAGTGTTGCAGCCTGAGTAGGTGAGAGGAGGGGTCATGATTCTGCTCATTCTTCCTGGCCCTGATGTTTGGTCGATGGGGTGAGGTGTTCTTCAGGAAGCTGCATCTGGAATTCATGCACAATAGCTGAGGCATGAAATATGTGGACTATACGTATCGATTCACAATGGTGCTTTCAGTAGCTATTGGCAGGAAGCTAGTTACTAATGCAAGGAGGAAGAAATCATATTGAAGGGCTTGATAAAGTATGCTGCTTTAGACGAAGATGTAACATAATACTCAAGTTCTGTACTTGCTCTAAATGAAATTTAGGAGGGGGAGGGGAAAGAAGTTTTTGGACACAATTCACAGTGAAAGTCCTATTTGTATAGGAATGCAGTTATTTCAAAATCACTTATATTGATATTTCCCCTCCCCTGGTATTTCCTTATATTGGTATTTCCCTTCCTCTGATAATACGATGGCCAAATACTTTTCAGATGTCAGTATAGTAACATACGAGGTTTTGTTTTTAGGTGGGGAGCAGTGTACCTCTGTCATGTCTATGTTGTTTGCTTGTTACGTGTTTGTACCTTGCTTTGTTTGTTATCTTTTCATTCTTATGAGCTATTTTGGAAAAAAAAAATTCTTAAACTAAACGAAAAGATTGTATGTAAATTCTGATTGTATAGCTGGCTTTACGTGTGCTTTTAGTTAAAATTTTATTAATGATGATAATCTCTTACGGTGCACTGAACTGTGAGTGGTACCATTTCAAAGTGGAGATGAGACTGAGGTGTACAACTGCATAGTTATGGCACAGTTCTATAGTTTGAAAAGCTAAAAAATCAGAAAACTAGATCTTTTCTTAGAACTTTTCAGTAAAAGGAAAGTGGGGTGTCTAAATCACCCATTGTAAGACAAGTATAAATGCCTAGCAGTAGAAGTCTTCTTCCTGTGCCTCTGTACCTTTTGATTTTGCCAAAAGAAATGTTCGTGAGATTTCTATATCTAATGTTCTTTCTAATACTCAGTAAGAGTTCAGAATTTGGTTTTAGCAGAGCATTTTCTTAAAATGTTAACTGTGAAATCAGTCTTTCAGCTGTTTTGCATTGTCACTATTGTCATTAGTTAAGCACGTTTGAAGTCCCAAGTTAATACCTATCTGAGAGTGGAATAATGAGCAATGAAAGGATATTCAACATCATCATCAAGAGCTCTAAATTGTTAATCGGTTTATTACAAAATGAGGAAGATGTGAAGACAGATACTGTCCGTGTGATAGGTAAATGCACGTAGTTCTTATACATCTGAAAATTTAGGAGCACTTGCAGTTCTTTAGTGTCTTAAAAATACCCAAACAAAAAAACCTACCCTCAAACCTAGAAACAAATAATCCTTCCAAACTCCTCTAAATTTGTTTCAAAATTGAGAAGAACAAAAAAATCACAGAATTTAACATTCTTTACCAATTCTATTTTTTTTTTGTTAATTGTCTTAATCTTTGTCCCTTCTGTAATTTGAAATGTATTTATCCTCTTTTAAAGAGTTTCAAACATACAACAGCAGCTGGCCTTGCTAGACAATGAATCTTGGCCAGGAATGGCTGAAGCGGACAGGGACCGTCTTCAGCTCATCAAAGAGAAAGAGGCTCTTCTTCAGGAGTTGCAGCTCATCAGTCAGCAGAGACGATCCCCAGAAGACATTGCACGTTTGGAGGAAGAAAAAAGACGCTTGGAGGATGAAATTCAGCGGGCTCGAGCAACATCTGCACATGGGGCCACTGAAAGGTTTGGGAAGTTAAATCATTTTTTTAATCTACTGTGAGATCCATGTGGGTAGTTTCAGAAGAAAGAATGTCACTGCATTTAAGAAATAAACAAAATGATGTTACTAGAGTCATTTGCTTTCAAAATAAGAAGAGACTGCTCCTGACTGCTGTTTTCTAAATTCTGATTGAAACTTTTCTGAGGGGAAAGTTAACAGTGATGCCCACTAGTCAGTTCTTTTTCATTCTTATAAAAAGGACAGCAAACTGTTGTAATGGGTTGAGAGGAAGAACACAAGGAGCACAGGGTTGGAGCACCTGGCCTGTGAAGGAAGACAGGCTGAGGAAATTGGGTGTGTTCAGCCTGGGGAAGAGAAAGCCTTATATCAGCCTTCCAATACCTTAAAGAGGGAGACAGGAAAGCTGGAGTCACAAAGAACTTAGTCGTAGGACAAGGGGAAATGGTTTCAAGGTGAAAGAGGGTAGATTCAGATTAGCTCTTAGAAAGAAATTCTTCACTTTGAGGTTGGTGTGGCACTGCAGTGGGCTGCCTAGAAAAGTAGTGGATGTCTCCCCTCTCCCTGGAAGTGTTCAAGGCCAGGCTGGACAAGGCTCCTTGGCAACCTGGTCTAGTGACAGATGTCCCTACTCTTAACAGGGGGCTCAAGAGTTGGGGTTGCAGTTCCAACTCAAACCATTCCATGATAATGGAGTCACAAAAGATGTTTGAAAAAAATGTCTGGTAATAGGGACCTGAATAACCTGGGTAATGAAATAGTTTTTTCTGTTATTTTGTAGTTGAGTAACATTCATCACCAGAAGCATCAGAACAAAGATCCTTTACTATATTTGGCTTCTGCCTTACAAGGACAAAGTTAACGGATTAGGTTTTTACTGCCTTTTGTATATTTTCATTTGTAATCTCTGCAGTGGACACACATCCCAATTCTTGGCATTGAGAGAACACTGTAAAAAATCATTCTTGATAACTTAATTACCAAGTTACATGTAAAACCAAACAACATCCAAAACATATTGATGGGAAACTGTTTATTTCAAAGTTGCCCAGTTTTTCCACTACTCAAAAAAATGGTCAAAACCTCTTCCCCACTTCTTGTTACTCTAGGCTGTTTCCAGTGAAAGTTACGAAGTAATAATTCTTTCTTTTTCAACTTGCTTTTCTTAAGCAGTGGTAAAGCCACAGGTTTGAATAAAACTATATGAACCAAATTTAATGTAATTATGCAAAAATGAATAGTAATATAATTAAGAGACCTTTAAAATATTTGGAAGTGTCTTCCATATACAAAATTTGAGAACTCCAGTTGCTTTGAAAGGGCTTATTTCAGGCAGTAAATTCAGGCAATAAACGGAAAATTCGCAGCCAACCTACAGTTTGGTGTGATATAATTTGCAATTTTTGCAATATCATTACATTGGCTTTCCAGCTTAACCTGACAGAAAAGGGTGTTCACTTTACACTGCAGTGTAGTAAGTTTTATTTGTTGGTTTTGGGCTCTCCTGTTAGGCAGTGCACACTATGTTGGCAAGACGGCAGGGCTAATTTTTCCATGTAGTGTTCGTGCTGTGGAAACCAGCGTTCCAGTGTGATACTTGATATTTCAAATGCTAGCAAAAAATTGGGTAGAAGTTAGAATAATATTGAAAGACACTCTAGTTTTGTAGAGCGAATGAGGAGAAAGCTCAACTAGTAGTACCCCAAATTTATTTATTTGTTCATTTGTTTGTTTTAGGCTCCTGAATAACCAAAATCATCTCTAATTCTGCTTTTCTATTCCCACTTTTTCTTAATCATGAAATAACAAGAAGTTTTTGCCTTTTAAATAAATACATACCAGTTCTCTTCCGTTACTGAGTTTTCAAGGCTCAGGGTTCTGTACAGATCAGAATTTAAAATCTATATGACGGAAGTGGGAATTTTGGTGGTTGTTGTTAGGTTTGTTTATTTATGATTGGTTGCATCCTTTGTTGGCTCTTGGACAACTTAGTTGCCTCTCTTGCTCTTAAACACAGGTACCTACCCTACAGCGCTGTAATCCTGCCTATTTCTTCAGTTTGTTTTTTAAAGCAGATGGTGTCGATGCTGCTTCTTCCATTTGCAGGCTTTACAATCAGTTTGATTTCTTGCATCCGTTTCTCTTTTTCTTGCGGTGCCTTTATCACGTACATTCACATAGCTGAGCTCTGACAGCAAGCCTTTCTTGTACTGCTTGGTTAACCTGGTCTGGGGTCCACAGGATAAGGAGAAAAGGCTGCAGTGCTGGGAGCTCTCAGGTGTGCAGCCATGTGGTTGCAATGAAGGAAGCCTCCTGAGAGGGCCTTGGGGTTGCTGGAGCAAAGCATTACAGCCCCTTGCCAACATATGAATTGAAGAAGTTGGAGGCCAAAAACCAGAGAGATTTATGTTTTCACTGCTAACAAAGACATATTTTTTTCATATCCTTAACCATCCAGAGTTTATTGAAACTAATGCTGCTGCCATTTTGTTTTATCCAAGACTCCCTTTTTTTTTTTAATCCTGCCTATTAACATGTTGAATTCTAACAGCTGTCTTTGCAGTTGAGGAAGGTCTGAGGCACTCAAGTAGGTTTGATTTGGCACTCTCCACGCTGTCTGTCAGAATCCAAATTTCCAGCCAACTTGTGAATCCAGGGCTGGAGCATTAACTTTCTGGAATGTTCAAATGTTAAACACAAAAGAGATTACCACCCTGACTTTATTTTGAAGCTCACTGATAGAGCTAAGAAACAGAGAATACACTTACACTTCTGACTTCAGGAAAAGAAAAAAATGTACTCTCACTAGATAAAATGTGCTCTAGAATTAAAGATACTTATCATAGAGTGATAGAATGGCTTAGGGACTGCAAAGATGTCCTAGTTTGAAAACACTGCCAAGAGTAGGGACACTTCTCATTAGACCATGTTGCCAAAAGGGCCTTATCCAACCTGCCCTTGAACGCTTCCAGGGATGGAGGGGATATCCATTAGTTCTCTGAGCACCTTTACCACCCTCATAGCGAGGAATTTCTTCCTACAGTCTATCTAAGTCTGCCAATCCCCTATCACTAAGTTCCTTGTAAAAAGTCTCTCTTCAGCTTTCTTCTCTGCCCCCCTCAGGTATTGGAAGGCTGCTATAAGGTCCCCCCAGAGCCTTCCCTTCTCCAGGATAAACAGCCCCCATATTCCTTACAGGTATCTAAGACCTACAGCATTATAGATGCTTTCCATTTGAGTGATGGTATTGATGTTAAATTCATCTGTTGTTCCTTGAATGAGCAAAAAATAAGCTGCAGCAAGAGACTTTTTGTAACAGCTTAGCATTCAAAATGCTCTATTACCTGCTTAAATACAGTGATGTATAAATGTACTTGAAACACTTATCTGGGAATACTGCTGGCGTTTTGGTTCTTCTTGCTGGAATTACTGTTGCTGCATATGAGCTATGTAAATTACAACTTCTTGTTAAACAGGAAACATTTTGTGTTCCAAACTGCAGTGCAACACTATTTTTCTGTACATAGAAAGCTCCTAACACTTCTCCGGCACTACTGTATTGTGAAAAAGCAGTAATAGGTATCGCTTTAATTACAGGATACTGTTACAGGAAAAGAGAAACTGTTTGCTTATGCAGCTAGAAGAAGCTACACGTTTAACCTCGTATTTACACTCTCAGTTAAAAAGGTAAGTTATGTAAAATCAGTAAGATTTGAAGTTTAACTGCAGCAGAGAATATTAATAATCCGTAAAGATTACCTTTTAATGCTCTTGGGTGTGTGTCCCAGGTACATTAATGTTCTGCTGGAATAATACAGGTAATGGGATGTCATGCTTTGGATGAAGTTTTACTGTAATAGTGATGGGTATTTTTGCTAGATTATTATACATATTTGGTATTTTTATATGTTAAATTTACATGAAGCATCTTCCTTATGAGGATAGACTGTGAAGGCTGGGTCTGTTTAGCCTGGAGAGGAGGACACTGAGGGGAGATCTCATAAATACTTTTAAGTATCTACAGGGTGCACATTAGGATGATGGGAACAGGCTCTCGGTGGTGCCCAGTAATAGGACAATGGGCAATGGGCATGAATTGGAACATAGGATGTTTAATCTGAACATAAAGAGAACTTTTTTTATGGGGATGGTGTCAGAGCGCTGGGTCAGTCTGCCCACAAAGGTGGTGGATTCTCCTCTGGAGACATTCAGAACCCACTTGGACATGTTCCTGTGTGATTTGCTCTAGCTGGGATTTGGACTAGATGATCTCCAGAGGTCCCTTCCAATCCCAAACATTCTGTGATTTTATGCTATTATTTTTCTAAGATACACATTTACAGTCTGTTATGATATGGTTGCATTTTGACTATAATAACGCTATCTTCATATTGAGTTCTGTGAAATTTTAATGTTCTGATTGATATCTTCTCCAAAAGAGACAGGTTTTTGGTCCCTTGTGAGATGATATAATTTTGCCTTTTAAATATGAGAAAGTGCTAATATCCACAGAGAAGCCCAGAACGTTTTGCGTATTCACATTTGCAGCTATTATATTTGAAAGGGCTTTACTTGTTTTCTCTCTCTTTGCCTGCCACAGTCTGTCAGCTAGCACCCTCACAATGTCCTCTGGCAGCAGCAGGGGGTCCCTGGCCTCCAGTCGAGGATCTTTGGCCTCCAGCAGAGGCTCCCTCAGCTCAGTCAGCTTTACGGACATCTATGGCCTTCCTCAGTACGACAAGTCAGACAGCGTTACAGACTACGGGCAGCATTTACGCTTTGACATAATTCCCTTCGAGTCCCTCACAAAGGAAATGCCATATGCCGATTCCATTGGACACTCGAATTTCAATAAGCAGCGGAGGTCTCTGGATACTCCACAGTCCCTGGCATCCCTGTCATCACGGTCCTCCTTGTCATCGTTGTCCCCTCCAAGCTCACCTCTGGACACCCCATTTCTCTCTGCATCTCGAGATTCCCCCTTGGCTCAGATGTCAGAAGGTTTTGAGGAGATGGCAAGCATAGGAGCCCTGGAAATGCTCAGGGCTCAGACCACAGCGTTGGGAGATGATGATGCACAAGGAATGAGCTCATCTCAGATGTCCACTTACTCCGTGGACAATGAAGGTCTGCGAGAAATGGGACCACAGCTGACTGCTGTCCATACTGGTGGAGGTGAGTTTCTGGGCATTATTCTTTTGTTCCAACTCAAATGGGGACACAGGTTTTCACAGAAAATGTCACACAGACCCAAGCCTACTAGCACAGTAGATCCTGTCACTCAGTGTTACGTGTTTTGCTTCCATCAGTTAAAAATTGCATGGTAGATACCAGCCATTAAAATAATCCAACAAATGAAAGAAAGACAAAGCCAAAACCTCAAACTGTAGATTTAGGGGAAAGAGGTGAAAGAGTAGAAAGTTCTTGAAAGTACATAATAAAAAAATGGTGAATTGGCTGGAGGAAAAGGAATGGAACATAGATTGTCTTTGGAGTGTAGTATCTCAAAGAGTTGGTCTTTGTAAATTAGTAAAGAACAAAGCACCGTTTACTTACTTCTAAGACCTCAAATTGTGACCACGTTGCCATTATTCTCATAACACAAAAACAGTGGAGATAGGAAGAAAAACCCCAGCCCCTCAAAAGCAAACGCAGGCACAGAGGTAGGCATGAATTGGTGATGCTGACAGTGCTTGAAGGCTGCCTGACTCCCTGCTGAATTCATACATACCCCAGACCAGGTTCTGATGTCTTGTGTTCTGTGTTGGAGCAGCCACAGTGTCATGGTGATCATGAGTGATGTGATACGGTGTACTCAGGAACAGTACTTCATCAGCCACAGAGTGTCTTTGGTAGGGGTGTGGGAGACGTTAAGCATCCACTCATGTAGTTGTCACAGAGAACCTGAGCCCTGTGATTGCAGAGAAGTGATGTGTGCGGATGAAGTTGATGGACTTGCTTTTAGCTTGCATCAGTGGAAGATCAACTGTAGTGCCTCAAAGACATAAATTAAAAACATCAAAACAGAAAACAAACATTTCTTACAAAAAATCACACATGAAATTTCCTGTTCTGATCAAATCAAGAACTCCTATTAAAATGAAAAGGACTATTTCTTCATGGTGATGTTTTTGTATGTTGGCTTACTCAGTACCATACCAGTAGAAAAGAGTGTTTAGAGAATATGCTTAATATTAAAGATTATAATTCCCATCCCATATCTGTATGCAGAGTTCTGTGTGAGGAGTTGCATAGAATGCATGAATGATGCATACAGGACTTGCAGTATCAGAAGTACTGTGAAAAATAACCAGAGAACATATGATTTTATCCTACCAAAGCTTATTTGTCAATTGATAATGAGAAGGAACGTAGGATCTAAGGAAAATCTTTTAACTTTCTATTTTTAAGAAGAACATGTCTGCACTGTGCAGGAAAGCTTGTATTCTCAAAAAGAATTAGAGTCTCGACTCACCTACTTCCCTTAACGCAGCTAGCACTGCCAGGAGATACTGCTGCAGAATTTACATTTGCTAGATGTAAACATTTCTAGTGCCCATATTGCAGCATTCAGACCAAAATAAACAGAATTCCAGAGACCAGAATGTAAGCTAGTGCTTAAATTAGTGCCATAAAGAGGCTTCCTGAGGCTTTCTTTAAACCTCAGATCAGACCACAGCATGTCTTCACCCATTGTGGTAAGTGAAAAACTATGTTAGTAGTTCATTTGTAGCTCGTATGTGTTTCCTAGAAGTGAAGGACTCAGCTGAGGGCCTAGGGAATAATAGAATAAGGGTCAGATTCCTGCTTTGGTTTTCCTTTTCTCCCTTCTCTGTCACGTTTCCACACAATTAGCATTTCTCTGAAGAGGGTTGACAGAACATGTAGCCAGTGCTACCTGCTGTCACTGCTGCAGCGTCCAGCTCCTTCCTAGTTGGTCCAGAGGTTACAGCTCTTCTGTGTGCACAACAGAGTGCTGTGTGTTGCTTTTTGAGAAAGAATGTGTGGTTAAAACATCACCAGGGTGTCGTCTTTTTTGGAGATTTAAAAAAAAAGTACTTGAAAACAATTGCTTGAGTAACACTTGTTTAACCTTTCAGATTGCTGGCTGGAGTCTTGACTCCTTTGAGCTCCACACTCACTAGTGGGTGGATTTGCAATTGTTTGCACGTAGCAGTTGGAAATTTCGAAATTATTTTCATATTGTAAGTTTTTCTTAAAAGAATTGGAGGCACCAAGCTCCTGTATGAATGACAGTTTGGGAACCGGCTTTTGGGGAGGGGGGGGCCGGTTTCGACTGTGCGATGTGCCTTGCTGCTGCCACCCAGTGGTCTGGTAGCGTAATGCCAAGCTGGAAAAGCAGTCAGTCTCTGCTGGGAGAAATCTTTGGCCTGTTCCTTCACTAGACAAAACATGAGGTAATTAATTTTTGCAAGTTCTGGGAGCCGGAAGGGTTAACACTGAATAGACTGCACGTACTTTGCACTGAAGCAACACTTGAGCAAGTTCTGCTTGTTCTTCAGGAGCTGAGGTTCTGATGTTTGGATCTGCTGTCTGATTGTTCTGTATGTCTCTCAGGGACAGTCTGTGAAATACTTTAGCCTGTGTGAATTGAAGGAATATGCCTGAGGGTTTAAATCCATCATATTTATGGAGCTTGGGAGTGGGAAGGAAAGTGTTAACAAAATACTGGGCTTTAATATCTTTACTGTCTCTTCCTCTCTATCCTAAAACATGTTATTGTAATACGGGGCTTTAATATCTTTACTATCTCTTCATCTCTATCCTAAAATAATCTTTCAAGAGCTAAGTTTCCTTTAATGTCTAAGTAATATCTTGTTTTGCAAAATGTTGTCATAAATCTAAAAGGTGATTTATCACTGTGTGCTTTTCATTTTGTCTTGTTTCTCATGCGGCACAACAGAAAAATTCACTGTAAGTGAACCTGAAATTACTTATTGTGCTGGTTTTGCCTGTAATTCCCTGTGTGTTCTTTTGTGTGAAGTGGTGTTTGTTAATTTTGGGGTTTGTTTTGTTTTGTTTTGTTTGGGGTTTGATGGGTTAGTGGAGTTTTTTTTGAGTTGCATGTGAAGAAAGAGGAGATTTTGCTCCATTTGGTTTTGTTTGGTATTGTGCTGTATCTGTTTAATCATTATGGCATACTTAATTTTTTGCTATGTCAACTAAACAAATATATTCATGGCTGTAGTTAAATTCCTGGAAAAAGAGTTCTGTGAGCTTAAGCTTTATCATGTTATAGTAATACCTGACAGCATCATGGTAGGTAAGGTCTGTTTGTGTCTCTGCCTTAGTTTTTATGAGAGTGTTTTGATTCTTTTTGTTGATGCATTTTGAGCTGACGTGCAGTATTCATAGTCCCTTAAGCTCATGAAATATGCTTTAGATTTATGCATTAGTGAATGAATTCTTGGACACGGACATTTTCTTTGAGGTTCACTTTTTCAGCTAACGACACTGGAGAATATTCTTGTAATCAGGGCTGTTTTATGTTTATCAGGCTTTGGCACCCAGTAGTTATGGAAATGCATAGGTGCTGTTCACTGGGTTAGTTAAATGCAAAAACGAAAGGTCTGTCTTAAATACTTTATTTTTTAACCAGTTCTGTAACTTCCAGCATTGTAAGGTCTGTAACCTGTGCTAAACATGGTTATTTTTAAAACAAAATCTGATATTTCTTCTTGATCCATTTTTCCTGCTGACTTTCCCCTAGTCAAGGGTATGTTTTGGTTTTGGGTCTCAGCCACATTTGCTGGGATTGCCCAGATGTCACAGAATGTTTCTGTGTTCTCTAGGCAGGGAGAAAATCTTTGTCCAGTTACAGTATAACATGTCATTTTATCATGGCACATTGTACTGGTGCTTCAGACAAGTTTTTCTTTCCAGACAAACTGGGAACATGAATCTCCAAAGCAGAGAGCCAGTGAGATCTTCCATCCACTACCTCTATAAGGAGTGTGCACACACAGGACTTACTTACAGAAAGAACTCATCCTAGTTGTTGAAATTAGTACAGAAAAGTACTTTCAGACAAAATCTGTACACTCTTGTGAAGTTCAGCACCTTTTCCAGTGATAGAGCATTATTGGGAAACTTTCATATTTATGCAGAATCAACACCAGCACTCTATAGAGACAGAGACTCTGGTGACAGACGTCAGAGGTGAGCTCACCAAACTAGAAGGTATTAAAAAAAACCCCACAAACAACCCTCAAACCCACCACTTCATACAATTGACATAGAAGAGAGCATACAGGTTCAGATGCACGTTTTGCTTTCCGTGAGCTAGCTTGAACTTGGCTCTCATTTGTGATGAGGATGACATGAGTAACTCTGCATGATGTGTGCTGTACAGTAAGGCGGGGAATGCTGTAAGGCGGGGGACACGAGCTCTTTCTCTAGGCATACAGTCAAATGCAGATTGAACTGTTCTTGGTCAGCAGATATATTTTCTGTAGAGCTGGAGATGACTAATTCTTCCTTCATTTGGATGGGAGGACTATAGGGGGACTTACGGATCCAGAAGCAGAGAACTAATCCTGCTGCTACGTGGAAATTTTAGCTCCCAACAGGACTCTCTGATTTTTTTGGAACACCTTTTGGGATTTAGTGCTGTTGTGTGTTAGAGTTTGTGGTGTTCAGTTGGGGCACTTTTAAGTATGAGCGACTTTTAGCAAGCTTCAAGTCCTGATGTACTGCTCTGGTGGAGCTTGGGTGGAAGGTAAGATAGGTCCCATGCAGGGCTAACTCTCCCTGCCTCATCTGGGTTCTGCAAATGTTGCTCAGGCTGTGGGACTGGTACTCTTGAATGAAGCTTGCCCATGAGGTACCAACAATTTATTTTTGATGCCTTTAGTTAAGAACAGAAATGCTTAACAAGTTGTTACATCCTTAGTTTGTGGTTCTCTCTATGACTACCAAGAAAACAACCTCAAGTTAGGAGCTGTCACTGAGTTCACCTATGGAATTCTTCCCACTTGTGCACGTACTTTAAAGGATCGGTAGCTCTATACCTGCTTGCCTGTTCAAACCTTGTTCTGTAACATAATTATTGTTGATAGGGTTACAACATGAAAATGATTGCCCAGTTGCTATTTATGGCTGTGACTGGTGTTGTGGGGAAGAGTGGAAGAGGAGGTTGAATATTACGTTGTCTTGCCCCAGCCAGTTTTAAAAGTAATTTCACCAGTAATTTGAAAAAGCAGTGGTCTGTGTGAGTTGGAAACTACTAGTTTCTTTTTTCTGCTGTATTTGTTTAGATAATGCCTCTCAGAGTGTAAATAAAAGCTGCTGTTATGCCATGGTATAAACAGTGTGCTTTGAGACTTTTGTATTAGGAAACAAACGAGAACAAAACCTCACATTGTGTTATCAGATAACTTCTTAAAAGAATTAGTCCCTGTGTTTATTTTCAACCTATTGTATATTCAGTAGTCTCAAAAGTCTCAAAAGTTTAGGATATCATGTGCACATGTGTTGAATGAATGCAAGTCTTCCTTCAGGATGGATTATTCTATGAGAAAAGCATTTCATAACAATGCTGTTGGTTTATACTTGGTCACGTCAGATACAAATTAGCCAGAAACTTCCTTCCTTAATTCTGCCATAGAAAATTGGTCCGTTGTATTCTAGGTCTTTAAGTTAGATGAAAAAGGAATGAGTGGTGTTTGTTCTGGTTTTCCACTGCTTTTAGTACAATGAATTTTCTTGTTCAAGAGTTTTCCTTGTGCTGATGTTGTCTCTGCTTTTTTCCCTCCATGACAGCTGTAACTCTGCGAGGAGACAGTGGTAGAAGATCGGAGAGGAGAGCCAGGCGAGTTTCAGCATGTCTCTCAGATCATTCACTGGCTAGTGACAGTGGCGTGTTTGAAGCGTTAAGCAAAAGGTCAGGTGTATAAATGCATAGTAAGCTGGAAATATTCCTGTTCTACCACATGGTCCAAAAGAATTTCTTTCACATTTCTGAGAACACTTTCAAAAATTGCTAATTCTTGGTAACATGAAAATACTAGGATGTGTGTTTTAAAGGAAATAAGCTTTTTACATGCAGCTCCACTGTCATCTTCACAAGTGCTGTGTCCCTTTTGCTTTGTTGTGTCTTTCTTTCTTGAAAGATAGTTTTCTCAGCTCATAACTCGTAAATCAGTTATTTTATTTCCACCATCTATAACAAAATTATACAGAGTGTGACTTACATTATAACTGCCTGGGGACATGGAGAGGGGGGGGCCCTGATCAGCAACCGACTGAACTTGAGCCAGCAGTGTGCCCAGGTGGCCAAGAAGGGCAATGGCATTCTGATCTGCAGAACGAGAGCAGTGATTGTCCCTCTATAGTCAGAACTAGTGAGGTACCTCAGTATGAGGAGGATGCTGATGTGCTGGATTGTCCCCAAAGAACCATAAATTAAAGGGCCTGGAGGAAGGGTCTTAAGAGGAGCAGCTGAGGGTATTGGATTTGTTTAGTCTGGAGAAGAGGAGGCTGAGGGGAGACCTTATCACCCCTTACCAGGAAACTGGTGGAGTCACTGTCCCTGGAGGTACCAAGAAAACGTGTAGATATGGCACTTGGAAACATTATTTAGTAAGCATGGTTTCATTGGGTTGATGGTTGGACTTGATCTTGGGGGTCTCTTTCCAACCTTAAATATTCTATGATTGAAAATTGGATAAAATGTGTTACTTCCTGCAGTGATCTTAACACAGTAAACAGTAACTGAGAAGAAGATAAAGGTTTTGAGGATGCGACAGAGATTTGGAAGACAGATTAAAAATTGAAATAACCTAAGTGTCTTGAAGGAGGTATTCTAAAACCTCAGTTTTTAAAACTGTGTGCTACTACTTATGTGTGTTTTTTAAATTTCTCAGTTCCTTCTGTATCACCAGCCCTTTCTGCATTACCAAATAATTACTTATATCCACAAACTACAAGAGAAATGTTAATTTCATTATGTTTTAACAGCTTAGGACAGTCTGTAGTATACAGTACTTTCTGTTCCTGCAGGAATGAAGATTTAGAAGAGCCTGGTTATAGTGATGCTGCCAGTAATGAAGAACCGCAAATACACGTTGGATTTCTGTGAGTAGTTACTCTTCTTTCTCCCTGTCAACTCAGCAGGAATTGCTCACTACTTTTCTTGGCTTTGGTTTTTAACTTTTTAATAAACTAAACTGTAATGGATACTTCTAAGTAGTTTCCGAGCTTACAGCCAAAGTTTTTGACGGATTAGTCAATCACATGCCACTTTGTGCTGGGAATGTACGTTAACCACAGGTAATTCAGTGTCCTTTCAATGCTGGCTGATAAAAGAGCTGTAATTACTCTTCCTGTATCATTTATTTTCATTGTCTGAGCCATTAATGGGAGTATGATACCGGGATATGCTTCTACAGAGTGAGACCTTTTGACACCAGGTGAAGAAGGATTACCTTAGGAAAGTCACAGTTGAAGAGGCACAGATACAGTTTCCAAATAAAGCTATGGAATCCTGTCCTGTTGTTGGTACTGGGAGCAGTGTGAGGAAGGGCATATTACAGCAGAACAGGGCAGGGTGTCGTGTCTCTCACAGCCCTCCATAATGGTCTCTGACTCTTGGAATATTAATTCTCAAGCTTGGGAGTTTTCACAAGTCAACCAGATATGTTCATTCAATTTAAAACTCCTGCTGAATCAGAAAAGGAACTTCTAAAATTTATTTTCATTAGTCCATGAAAATAATGCAGGCTCATTTGTCTTGTGTAACTGATCTGTTGTTAGACGTGCGTGTGTGCACACACACATGTGCACATGGTTTAATTATTTAAACGAAGGAATATATTTATAAAACCTGTTCACTATTGTGTGTCATACTATGGGTTGTTATTCTTTTCCAATGGAATGATGGTTACTTTTTCGTTCTGATCACTTTGTTACTGTAGCTAATATGATTAATACGGTTCTGTTATCAGCATGCGGTATCTACAGTTGCTTTTGATTTAAACTTACGCGTGTGAGAGATTTATTTAACAGGAAACGTTGCTTTTACATTCTTTCAAGTCTTTTTGGACTTCTGTGTCTGTCTTTTAAGCAAAGTATTGCTACTTACTAACACGAGAAAATTGTTTTCCAGGCATGACAGTGGGAGCGAATGCCTGTTGGTCCATGTATTACAGCTGAAGAACTTTACTAGTCTGGTTGTTAAAGAAAACTGCAAAATGTAAGCTGAAATTTCATCCAGAGTGTAATCATTGCTTGTTTTATGACACAGTCAGAAATACCATGATTTCCTTTGCATTCTTGCAAAATGACCCCTTTTCTGGAGAAGATGTAAATGAGGAAAGGATTAATTTTATGGACACAAAGTGTTCCTTCCTTTTATTGAAACTCTGTCATAATGGTCAGATAAGTGTAGTCTTTAGTCACCCGTTTTTTGGAGTGTTTATCAGATGCAGGAAGGGTTATTCAAAATCATCAAAGCCATGCTTCCATCACACCATGCTTCCATCACACCATGCCTTCTGACCAAATGAGGTGGCTATGTTGCTTGCAGTATTCCACAAATGTTATTTCCAACTTCCCTACAGCTTCTCTATAGGACATATCCCAGAATAAGCTTATGTAATTTTTTCAGGGTTAGGCTGGATGAAGTGCTGAGTGGCATGATCTAGATGTCAGATGTTTAGGGTTACTTGGTTGGTTTTAGGTTGGACTGGATGATCTTTAAGGTCTTTTCCAGCCTCATCATTACTGTGATACTGTGATCTGTATTAATCATTAAGAGAAATGTCCCTTATATTAAAACAAAACCCCAGAAAAAAACTAAATAAACCCAAATGGGCAAAAACCCCACCAAAAATAGTTGTGGCTTTTGTATTTGGTTTGGAGTCTGTAATAGTATGGCTATTTAAATTTTGTTAAGACAGCAGATGGAGGCAATGATTGCAGGTTTCTTTTGCCATCCTTTTGTATTGAGTTTCTTGAGGGGAAAAAAAAGGTATACTCAGCGGGTGGAAGAAATGAATCAGTGACATGGGGCAACTCAATCGCCTAAACACAGACATGTGTTTCCTTTTGAAATAGCATAGCACCTGGCCTCCAGCTGCTGCTGCTCAGGGTAAGGCTGTAGCTTTTCTGTAGATCCTGTGTCATATTTGCTAGCTGCATGGACATGCCTTGGATACCTCAGGGCATCTCAAGTGCCACTTGGTGCTTCTGCTTAAGCACCAAGTTAAAAATTAGGTTTTGATAGAAAAAGTTATCCTTTCCAAATCAACTTTGCTGTTCTTCTGTGTTAAGAATACGAAGTAAATTCCTGTAACGAGGAGAACCCAGAGCAGATTCTTAATGTAGAAGGTACAGTGATGTTTCTCTTTAGCTTGATTTTGAGAAATGCAAAATAGTGTCTTTATCTGAATTGTGCTATTTGTCTTTTTTTCCCCAGTCATGTGAGAGTTTATTTGCCACCACTTGAGTCAGGCACACCAACCACTTACTGCTCTAGAGCTTTGGAATTCCAAACTCCGTTAATATTTAATGAAGTTTTCCGCATCCCTGTGCATTCAAGTATTTTGAAATTAAAATCACTGCAGCTGTATATTTGTTCAGTTGACCATCAGCAGCAAGAAGAGCTATTGGTAAGTTTTTCCTAACAGCCTTATGATGTGAGAAGCTGGAATTAGTTGAAGAGTAATTTTTTGGTAAGAAGTGCTGGCTGGTAGACTTCTGTGTTAATGTGTCCATTTGTTCATATGTGTAATAAGTATAGTTCTTTTTTAAAATCTCATCTTTTTTATTGTTGAAATAGGTTCATTTTAGATTACAGAAATTTTGGAAATTATTAGGAAAATTAGAAGAGGCTGAGAATTGGAGCATTTTAAGCAGTGCTGAAATTTGTTCTTACAAATACCCACCTTGAGGAAAGGTGAAAAATCTGTTGTTGCTAAACTTTGGTGCAAGAAGGAAAGCAGTGTTTAAAAGAAAAAATGAAACATGTCCCTTGAGGTGTCATCTGACAGCTCTTGGACTACAGAGTGCTCAAGCCTTGTGTTTCTGCAGGGTGCTGTAATGTGCATGATGAATCATTACAATAGTTCCCTAGTAAAAATATAACAAATACAAACCCCTTGTTGCTGTGTAACAGCAGGCAAAGAAGACTGTTACTATATCGGTCTTCAATTTGTTGCAGGCTAGTAGTTGTCCAGGAAGGCTTTTGTTACACCTACTATATATTGATGGAGATATCTGGTGTAGATGCATTCAAATGGATGCAGCAATAGGTTAAATGCAAGTGTTACCTTTAGATGTGTCCAATGTTAACTTCATATAGCTGTTGTCAAAAGTAAACACTCTTACATAAATCTGCCTTGGGGCTGATGTCCTGGCTACCTTGAAGTGCCATTTCAGTGAAGGGTTGGAATGAATTAGTGCTTTCTTTATGCCTGTCCAAGTACTTAAGAGGTACAGGCTTCTCACTGTCATGCTGGACTATGGATAAGTGTTTTTTATTTGAGCAAATCTGGTCAGGAATGCATGTTTGTTAGCCCACCTTAAGACTAGATAATGTTCTATATAAATGGTGGGCTTAACATTGATAGAAATGGACTTAGCGTCTTTTGTGCAGTAGGAAGCTTTGTCATTTTTATGCTACAACATAATGAAAGAGAAAGCGTCTAAAGAATGTGCTGGAGTTAGGAAAAAACCCTAAGTCTTCAGGTTATGTTTGTAGGAATTATTTTTCTTTTCATAGTCTTAATGTAATTTTGTCAGAAATATCTTTGCTTAAAGTAGTTGGAAACTAGGGTAAATTAACAATGCTACTTAAAAAGAGAGAAACAATGCCACAGTTTCTTAAGGTAGGTACATTGAATTATATATTAAAAAATTAAGATAGTCTCCCTTTTGCTTTAAATTGAAAATAAGCATTTTCTCAAATTAAAAAAATAATTTGGTTACCCCTCTTGGGAGCTGCTGTGATGGCCTCTTTCAACGAGGCCTCTTTTTCCATTAACTATACAGTATTTTTAGTCTATTTCATCATCCAATAAGTTGTAGATTGCTTTCTATTCAATTAGGTTATGCCAGTTAAATGCTTTTCTAAACTTGGAAGCCAAGCTGGAACTTATCCTAAGTTACACAAATACCTGTATGTATCGGGGAATGAGGGAGGAAAAACCTCAACATTCTGGCAAATAGATCTCAACTTCACTTAGATGGAGCAGTAAATGTACTACATTTGTCTGATGGGCTTTCCATTCCCTCATCCTGTCACTCCTATGCCCTGCCTTGCAGAAAGATCTTTTTCTGTTTTCCTACAGTTTTCTGAAAACGTGTTTAATTAAGTTGGTTTATTTCTTCTCTGGTGGCCCCATTGATGTTTAAATAAGGGAGTTGATATTTTCCATGATTAGCATATACAGCTCATGTTAAAACATCAAAAAGAGTGATTGCCTTTCTTGTAATTACATGGTGTTGCTGTTTCACTTTGTTTCAGATCTTTTATAGCCCTGACCAACCAATTCTTTCCTGTGTCTTATTTTATTCTTAAGCGTTAACATTTGTCTTTCTGCACTTTGTGCTTTTTAAGGTAATTTTAAATTCTGATCCTTTTCTCATAAATTTCACAATCCCTCTGTGTGACATTATTGAGACTTTCCTAAATCTCATTTACTGTTCCACCATGCAAGTTGTTAACTGACCCATCAGAGTGGGAGTGAAACAAAACACCAGCAAGAACCACTTTGGTTTTTTCACCCCTTTGAATGAGCTTCAAATGTCAAGGGAGAAGTGGAGTATTGATTAGTCCTTTCAGTACCAATAATTATTAAATGGGTATGATGGTTATTTTTTACCAGTTAGTTATTTACTTTGCAGTAGCCTCTTCTCTGGCATGCTTTCTTAGCTGCTTAAAAATCCTGCATGTAGGGCAGTATCAGACATCTTAGCAACATGTTTTTTCCTGTATTGATGACAGGAAAGCATCCTTACCCTGTACCTCTGAAATCAGACCCAGCGTGTCTTAAACTTTCCAGCTCTGATGTGCAAGTGTGAGTGTTCGATATGTGTTTCATTCTTACACTTACAGTGATTTAAATGATTCCTAGCGTGTGGTCCATTGGTATGGAAGCAAACAGCTTGTAGAGATAAGCTAGATGAAGCCCAAACCACTACTGAATTGCTAGCCAATACAAAATCTCACTAGGTCCAGCCAGTTAAAAGATTGTTTAAAAGAAAGCTGGGGACAGGGGTGGCTGTGTGCATGGATTTGCTCACAGCAGTTTTTCATTAAGGTCAGCACCACTCAGAAATTTTTTACATGAGTGCTGTCTAGTAGAGTAGGGCTAATTTAAAGTTTGGAGTAGTAAAGCCTCCATTAAACTAGTTTTCACCTGAATCTTGGAGATGTAAAACAGTTTGGAAAGTGGAAACATGGCTTTTCAGTCCCTTGTATATAGTGTATATGGTACTTTATTGTATAGACAGGAAAATCTCAGTATTACAATGGACTTTTTTCTTTTTGGATGATGCCTTTGAGAACCAGAGAATTGGAAGGGTATTTCTGCATATAACTATCTCAAAAGAAAACAGATTAAAGTTGTATTGTTCAAGTACTAGTAATTTAAGCAAATTTAGAAACCAGATTTGTAATTGAGAGGGACTTAAAGTAAGAGTTGTCAGCTGTAGTGATTGTATCTACATCAATCATAGGAATTTTAAACTTAAAAATTTTAATATCTGGTCTGATCCTTTCTGGTAGTGAGCGAGAGGTAAGAGATTCAGTATCTTAGACATCATAACATAATAGAACAATATCTCTATTCAGAAGAAAAATGCTCTTTAAACAAGAATATACCTATCCTGCATTGTTTGTTTATCCTATTGTGGTCAATACTTTTTGTTGTTTACAGGGCATTGCTCAGATAAACCTGACTGATGCAGAGAGTTCTGGTGAAATGCAGCTTCACTGGTACACTGTTCAGATCTTCACTGGTTCGGACCCCCAAAGAGTAAAGAGTAAAAACCAATGTGAAGAAAGTATTCCCCGGTCTTCTGGAAATGTAACTACAGTTAAAGCAGTATGAGTGAAGAAAGTTGTTTATTTACCTTAATTAGTCTGATGGGTTTTTGGATTTTGTGCTCTTATCTTGGGTGCTCTTTGGTTTTGAGGTGCACAGAAGGTGAAAACTTAATATAACTCTTGTGGCAAGAGCTGAATTTTAAAAGCGTAATGAAAAGCTAGATAAAATCTAGACTGGTGCTTGGGATGGTACCACGTGCACATTTGTGAGCACATTTCTAGTCCAACTGACTGAAACTTCTTAAACAATTTCTGCCAACTCCCTGAGGTTTTTAAGAAGGATGACGCAGCTTTAATTCTTTTTCAATACTTGACTGATTCTTGGACAACATGATGTGGCTATTAAGCTATTCCTGCTTTGGGCAGGACATCAGATTAATGACCTCCAGACGTCTCTTTTGACTTGCTGGATGATGTTCTGCAGTGATAGAAAGTTTGCCTGGTTTTTGTGAGAAGTGTGTTTTTAGAAAGTTTTCTTTAAATACTAGGCACTGAAAGTATTGACTTGTTTAAATGGGTTTATTTGAAGCCTGGTTTGCCTTTCAGGATGCAGTGACAGCCCTGCTAGCTAGGACCACTGCCCAGTTGGAAGCAGTTGAGAGAGAGTTGGCAGAAGAGAGAGTTAAACTGGAGTACACAGAGGAGGAAATCCTGGAGATGGAAAGAAAAGAAGATCAGGCAGAAGCCGTATCAGAAAGGTAAGAACAGTAGTTAAAAACCTCATCAAACAGCCAAGTGATATTTACACTTTGAGTATAGACTGAAATACAACATGAGAAACAGCAGGTTCTTCTTGTGAGATCTGCTTCTGGTTGCTGTTAAGAGCATAAAATACTGTTGCTATGGAATTAAGTGCAAACGGGCAGAAACTTTATTTGAATTAGCTAGCTGAGTTGCGAGGGCTTAGTATTTGGGGAGTGGGATATATTCTCTGTTTAGAATTCTGTGTTTTGATTGGAGAAATAATACACTAAAATGAGAAATGATAAATTGACCTGGATAATGAAGTACATCAAAGTGATGCATAATTGTTTTCATTTTTTTTAATACCTACAAAATTCTTATGGTGTTTTGACTTTAGGAGTTGGCAAGCAGAATCTGTTGACAGTGGATGCAGTAATTGCACCCAGACTAGTCCTCCTTATCCAGAGCCATTTTGTGGGGATTCTTTAGCTGGACACATGTTTGCACCTCAAGCAGGCCAGTACAGCTCTGGAAAAACTCAGCCTCCGCCACTAAAGGTAATGACAGAAGTCACTGCAGCACGGGAACCACCACACACCCTAGCATGCACGGACAGCCTGGCTGTGCTTCAATTTTAAGTCTAAATTGATCAGAAGAGTAAAACATCATAAATTATATGAATAACCCTGTATGAACACTGGCTTCATGACGGCAGAGTGCCTTCTGAGTTGTTAAAAATATCCTACTTAGAGCTGTTTGGTTTTGTTTGCTTATTAGTTATTTCCAGACAGAATGAGGTAAAACATGATTTATATCAGAAAGACAAGCTATTTTTGCAGTGGCCTTTGTCTCATCTGTAATTAAACACTTGTATCAGAGTCTGTGTTGACTTGAAATCATTACCGAAAAGCTCATGGTCAAATTCCTGTGCTCTTGGAACTTTTGAAGGACTTGCAAAGAAAAAAGCTTCTAGTTTGAAGCTATTTCCCCTTCTCCTATAAATATAGTTCCTTGTAAAAGGTCCTTCTCCAGCTTACCATTCACCATCCAGCGAGTACTTGTGCTTGGGATTACCCCAACCCAGATGTAGGATCCTACCCTTGGACTTGCTGAACCTCTTGCAGTTTGCAGAGGCCCAGTTCTCAAGCCTGTCAAGGTTGCTCTGGATGGCCTCCTTTCCCTCCAGCATGTCCCCCACACCATACTGCTTGGAACCATTGGGGTAGCATCAGCAGACTTGCTGAGGGTGCACTCAGTACCACTATCCATGTTGCTGACAAAGATGCTAAGCAACACTGGACTCAAAACAGATTCCTGAGGAACAGCACTTGTAACCAGTCTCCACTTGGACATGGAGCCATTGATCACAACTTCTGAGTACAGTACACTGAGAAGCCCATCTCTCAAATCCATGTCTCTCTTTTAGAGGCAAGGATCTCATGCAGGACAGTGTCAGATGCCTTGCACAAGTCCAGGTAGATAACATTGTTTACACATGACATCAGTTTCTCATGAGTTGAGGCTGGAGCTCAGGTGCTAGCTTGGTTAATGCCCAGTTGCTAATGCTGAATGCAGTCCTTGTGCTCTACAGCCGTGATTCAAGTTGTAATTTCATCTCATAAATTGCTACCGTGAAAGTTTCTGAAAGGTAGTCTTATGATCTTGAATGCCCTAGTTCTAAGGCTTTTAAAAAACGAAATGAGGGTAGGTTTAGATTGGAAGTCGGGAGGAAATTGTTCACAATGAGGGTGCTGAGACACTGGGAACAGGTTGCCCAGGGAGGTTGTGGCTGCCTCCTCCCTGGAAGTGTTCAAGGTCAGATTGGATGGGACCTTGAGCAACCTGGTCTAGTGGGAGGTGTCCCTGCTCATGGCAGAGGGGATGGAACTAAATGATGTTTAAGGTCCCTTCCAACCTGAACCACTCTATGAAACTATGAACACTCTGTTCTCAGTGCTCATTAAGGGTTGAACTTAGCTAGCAGGGCAGATTCTTTACCTTTTTTTTTTTTGTTGAAATATCTGATTGTTTCTGGTGAGAGAAAATAAGGAAAAAATAAACGCTTTTCCTTCATTGAAATTTTAGGTGGATAAGGAAACTAACACTGAGGATCTGTTTCCTGAAGAAGTTGCTATTCTTCCAAAAGAGAGAACTAGCCGCAGGCCACGGGGTTCTGCTTTTGTTCGAAGTAGCACTATTGTTCGTTCCCAGACCTTCTCGCCTGGAGCTCGAAGTCAATATGTTTGCAGAGTGAGTAGGGCTTAAAAAGAATGGGGGAGAGTCTTCCGTACAAGTGTTTTGTACACTTCTAGTATTTTCTTCCTAAGGCTTTATTATGCTTGTAAGAAACACTTACTACTTTTCAATATGAAAAAATAATCTTTCATTGAATTTAAACATTGCAGTGGGGAAAAGATCCCCTGGCTCTTTTTAAAGACTTAAATTTATTTCATTTCAAATTTAAGAATAGACGATAGATTGGATATTAAGCTCTTTTCCCTGGCAGCCGTAAATGTTAGGGTTGGGTGATTCTGGAGCAAGTAACAGATGATGTGCATGGCAGTGTTCAAGCTCATGTTAGCTGGTTGCTATGTGTAACAGCAAAAGACTTAGAAGCAGTTGGCTCATGGGATTGCGCATAGCACATGGGTACTGATTTTGTGGTATTGGTGGAATCCACATGCTTCAATAAGCCATAAGCTTTTGAGAGCTCAAGTTAGAAAGTGCTTTTTCCCAAGTCAAGGTTCTTCTGGTTTTTATTCTTATTTGCACTATACACAGTGCATATATGGGGACCTGCCAGTTCTTCAGTTTGATTTCTGGATCTGGTTATGTCTGTGAGTCTGAGTAAAACACTCACACACCAGAGCACAGAAATGCAAAAAAGGAAAAGATAATTAAACATCTGCACTCAATCTGCATTTACTTAAAATCAGAGAGGGGAAAAAAAGAGTGGGAGGCTGTACTGCTGATGCTGCAACAGTAAATGCTTGAGAAAAAAATACTACTACCTTTAACCACTGCCCTGCCCCTCTTTGCTTTAGGTTACGTTGTCTTGGGTATTTAATATTGATGAAACATAACTGTAAAACACTGATGGTTTTGAAGTTTTCTTATGTTATTATAGTCAAACAGTATGCTATTGAATATATTCTTTTAGAAATAACTGAAGCTGAAACAATCTTAAAAGAAGGCAGTTTCAGTTAATTAAAAAAAATCCTAAATGCAAAGCAAAAACCCAGTAAATCCAGATTTTTTTTAATGTAGACATCCTTGTGAGCAACGTGTGTTTTCATCTCTTTTCTAATCAGCTGTATCGTAGTGACAGTGACAGTTCAACTCTGCCAAGGAAGTCTCCGTTTGTCCGGAATACATTGGAGAGGCGTACGCTACGGTATAAGCAGGTAAGCCTAGGAAACTGGTTTTAAATTTTCACTAAGTTGCTAGAACACTGATGCTTTTTTGTCTAAGATTTAGATGCCTGCGTGTACATTCTGATGTTTTTAGGAAATATAAAGTAATTGGGGAGGGTTGGGTGTTCTGGTTTGGGTTTTTAAGGTAAAAGGTAGATGCAGAGAAGGGAAATGGGGTTATGAACCATTATCAGGAAGGGAAAAAAGTGTGGCAGACAATTAATTTAATGAGGACTGAATTTGTATTGATTTATATGTAGAGTTCATTAAATTTTTACAAATTAGTTTGCAGTGCAGTCTAGAGACCCAGAGAAGTGTCTGTGAATGTGACAGTAAACCATCCAGCTCTTCTCCCATGCAACCTAGCAAACCATAGTATCTGAGTTTTAAGTGTTTTAAGCACCAAATAGGTTTTTGCCCTCCATACCATCTGCATGCAGCAGAACGAGTGGGCAGAGAAGGGCACCTTGTTTATCAATTGCAAACATTATCTTGGTGAGCAAACATTAATTCCTTACTGCTGTAGGCAAGTAGAGAGCCATGCCTCTTATTTTGTTTCAGGTTGCTTCTTAAGACCAGGGTTGAATAAAGCCCATTAAGGGAAATACTGATCAGTACAGTATTTTCAAATGTCATGACCTATCCCTTTTATTACCAGATTCACATGAATGTTTATTCCATAAACTTAAATTAGTTCAATATTTGTAAGCCAATAGGAGACTGTATACAGAAGGTAGTAGAAAGCATTCACTGGAGAAGCTTATGGTACAGAAATTCCCTACATCTAATTACCCTTTCTCTGTGGTGTATAAACAATCTCTGCAAAACTTTGTGTTGAGGAAAGACTGAGTGTGAAGTATGCACAGAAGATGTACACTATATAGCTAAAGACAGGCTGGTATATGATGTTGAGAGTAACCTATTGTGTGTTCTGTGTTAATTTTAATAATTCAGCAGTCCTGCAGATCATCTTTGGCTGAGCTTATGGCAAGGACGTCCTTAGACCTGGAGCTGGATCTCCAGGCATCCAGAACTAGACAGAGACAGCTAAATGAGGAGATATGTGTTTTAAGGGAGTTGAGACAGCGTCTGGAAGATGCCCAGCTCAGAGGGCAGACAGACCTACCCCACTGGGTGCTTCGGGATGAACGATTCCGAAACTTGTTGAAGGAAGCAGAAAGGCAGGTATGGTAACATGAGATGAGCGCTCAACGTGTTCAGAAAATTCTGGCTTCAGAATCTCTTGATTGAATCTCAAGAGCTGTTTTTTACAGAACAGAACTTCAAGCAATGAATGTTTCTTATTCATTCATAAAATTAGCACAGTAAAAATTATTACATAGATTATTACCAGTGTGTTTATATGAGGACAGCTACTGCTGGGGAATGGCACTAATTGCCAGTGGTGCTTTTTGTTTTGCTTAATTTGGACTTTTTTGTTTTAGATAATTATTACTGGAACGTTAATTTACTTGTCACAGAAATTTTGCTAATATGCTATTTGGTTTTTCACAAGTGCATGGAATGTTCCCTAAGTATGGGACTTACTTCTTCCTGATCTTGGAGGAAAAAAAATACAGGAGAAAGTGGTATGAAACCCCCCAAATTGGCATTTGATTATCAGAGATGAGTGAACCTCAATTTGTTTAAAGACTTGCTTGACAGATTTATGGGCAGTAAATTTCATTGATTTAAACACATCTGCCAGAAAAGCATTAAGAAATGAAACACTCTTTTGAATTTATAATTCTTAATGTGATCAGCTATTTCATACAGTGTGCTTGTGTAGTTTTAATGTGGTGACTGGGAAAAATTCCATTAGTGTAACCCGGCTGTTCTCATATTTTATTTTGTCACATTACCATTTTAAGCCTTCTTTTCTCGTTTTCAGACCAGACAGACCAAATTTGAACATCACCAAGAGCAAGCAGCTGAGAAGATGCTAAAGAAAGCATCTAAAGAAATATACCAGTTGCGTGGGCAAAATCAGAAGGAGCCTATTCAAGTGCAGACTTTCAGGTAAGTGCTAACGTGTACTGAAACTGTTCAGTTACGCTTCACTCAAGACGTTAAAGCTCCTTCTCTGAAGCGTTTAGCTTAAATTCTGTGCATTTTCTATATAGACAGTCACTTTAAACTGTGTATTGATTTGGTCCCATGACTTTACTTTGAATTATTTGTAGTGCAAAAAGCCATATTTAAGGTGACAATGCAGTGTTGCAATTCTAAACCACGTAAAATTTAACAAGAAAAAGATCTGAAAGTGCAAATGTAGCTTTAGTGATCAGCTTTCGGCATAGCCTAGTCACTGGTAACTTCAATGGGCTTCTCAATTCTTCTCTTCAAGCAGGTGGGCTAACCTGTGTAATGTAATACATAGACATTACTTGTCACATTCTCTCTTGAAGAATTACTCAGTAATAATCCATCTTCCAAGAAGCCTTTTCTTTGGACTTGTTTTCCTGTTTTGCTGTGTTCACATGGCACAGAATCATGGAATCGATTAGGCTGGAAAAAACTAATCACCAACGTAACTGTACCAAGCCCACTTCTAAACCCTGCCCCTAAGCTCCAAGTCTGCATGACTTTTAAACGTGTCCAGGGAAAGTGATGTAAGCCCTTCCTTGGGCAGTCTGTCCCAATGCTTGACAACCCCTTCAGTAAAGAAAATTTTCCTAATGTCTAACCTAAACTTCCCCTGGAGCAACTTGAGGCCATTTCCTTTTGTCCTATCACTTGTTACTTGTGAGAAGAGACCAACACCCACGTCTTAGAGGGGAAGTGAAATGTGTACAACACATACAGTCTATTTGTGTGTATTTTAATAGCAGATATACAGCCCGATCTAGTTGAAGGTGTCTTTGCTCACTGCCAGGGAGTTGGATTAGATGAACTCTGAAGGTCCCTTCTGACCCAAAGCATTGTGCAATTGTACAGCCTCCTTTTTTTCTAGACTAAGTAGCCTCTCTTTAGCTTTTTTTTAAGTTATTTTATCTACCAGTGACATTGATAAACATATTACTTCAGCTTTAACATCTCAATCATTCATATTTGGAGAGTAACACTGTAAGTGGAAACATGTTAGTGCTGCACTGATATGGACGACAGCTCAACTACAATGTCACAGTATACTGCGTGGGTGACAGAGCACTGGAACAGGCTGCCCTGGGGGTTGTGGAGGCTCCTCTCAAGACATTTAAAAGCTGCCTTGTCTATCTATTCCTGTGTGACTGGATCTAGGTGATCCTGCTGTGGCAGGGGGATTGGTTTAAATGATGTTTTGAGGTCCCATCCAATCCCTAACATTCAGTGATTCAGGAGTATACAGTGAGGCTTAACGGACTTCGTATGTTCTTTGCAGTCAAACAAACCATCAGTTCAGTGTGTACATAACAAATCCTAAAGAAACAAGTGTTCTTGTGGGGGAAACTAGGGATATATTTGACTGACTTCCTTCGTGCTTTGTTTTGATCACAGAGAGAAGATAGCGTTTTTTACAAGACCAAGGATCAACATACCTCCTCTGCCAGCTGATGATGTATGACATGTTGCATTGTAAACATGAAGTATTTATCGCTTTTATTTTAATGAAGTTATTAGATTAGCCAAGTTTCTTTAAAAAAAAAAAATAATTGTGCAAAGCTAATATACACGTTTTGTAAAAAATAAAAAAAATAAAAAAAGGAAAAGTAAACAAAACCATATATATAAATATATATACATATATATTTTATAATAGCGACCGCAACAAGGCTTGGTTTTTCCTTGTTGTGAATCTGACATCTCTGAAGACAACTTATTTTATAAAAGATCGACTATCCTGTTAAGAGCGTGTACAGTTTTTATGCTGTTTTATTTGACTTAAAGGCTGGAAGACAGAAACAAAAGTGAGTTCAGGCAAATTCACTGTAGTGTAATTTATTTATAGTGCCTTTTTTCCTTGAAGGAAAATACCTACTTTAAGATGTATTTTAAGACTGAAATTTTGTTCTTCAGTATTTGTCATACAGTAGAATGGAACCATTGAGCTGGTTTTGTTTCTGATACCTGAAATGAAAATACTATGTTCTAAAATTGTCACTTTTTTCAGCTTTATTACCTGTAGCTTATTATGTACATCGTATCCTTTAGCACTGTCTCTGTTATAGCAAAATATTATCACCTGCAATGTGCTTGGCACTGACTACAAGTGGCGTTAAACATTGCAGAATTCATTTGCATGTTCTTCCTGTGCACTAATAGTTTGTTTTCATTTCAGTTGTGTCTAAAGTATCTT
This sequence comes from Upupa epops, assembly GCA_013397515.1. Classification (NCBI taxonomy): domain Eukaryota; kingdom Metazoa; phylum Chordata; class Aves; order Bucerotiformes; family Upupidae; genus Upupa; species Upupa epops. The sequence continues at coordinate 390,958 of VZRI01002775.1, forward strand.
TATATTCTCAACTAGATTCTCAGTTTAAACGGAGGAAGGAAAAGGGTGACAGGTATTCATTTTGCTGTTTATTGAAAAGGGAGCTAAAAGAGCAGTGTGAGCTAGCTGTGTGGAAAGATCACTAAAGGAATATAGTAGTCATTTCTTCAGTTTTGAAGACTCTGATTTGATTTAGGCAAGTACATACGTGCTGGTTTTGGAAAGCAGCTGCCTTAAGCAAGGGTGCTTAAACACACATTCATCCTGAAGGATGAAGATTGCTGCTTGCAAGTTCTGTTCCACAGCGGCACTTTTCCAAGAGGAAGGTGTATAATTCTGGAAGGTACAGCTCACTTGATTGCTAGCTGGACCAGCTAAAATCCACGAAGAAATAACTGTATTTGTGACCATTTGTTTGAATGAAAGACTGTCACCCTAAATTCCCGAAAATGCCAGTTTTGTGTCCTTGCGTCCTGCAAGTATGTAAAAATACTTCCTTACTAAGCTACTATAATAGAATTTCTCATATTTTTCTAATTATGCATTACCTACAAAGAGAGGTGCCCAACACAAGACTGACTATGCAAATTGCTGGAATCTCCTAGAAGGAAGATCATGCTGTCTCTTCATTAAAAGGCAAATTGATTCCAGGTTTTGATGCGTCAGGAAGGGTAAACAACAACAGCAAAGACCTAGCTGGGCTTATCAGAACCATCAGAATCTTTTCAAATATTCTGTAATATTTGAAGCTAATGTTCTTTCTGTGTTTGGAGAATTAATATTCTGCCAAAGATTGGGAAACCCTTGAAGTGAAACTGAATTGCTTTTACTTGTCCAAGCTGAGGCAAAAAGTAATGGGAACAAAAAGGCTGTAAACTGAAATCTTTAACCAATGAGGATGATTAACACAGAGATTAAATTTGAGGGTAGTAGTCCCTGTTTCCTGGTATGGTCTAAAATCATTACAGACATCAAGTGATGCGATTGTATAGCAATATATGTGAAATCAAAGCAAATTTAGCATTTGTCATGCTAACCGTCCTTAAGTCTGGTTTTGCCAGCAAGCTTCGTGCTGGAGGAGTTTTGAATTGTGCATTGGGTTCCTTGGTTGCAACTAGACACATTCACAAACTATGCAGATAAAAAACCAAATCACATAAGAAATGTCTAGTGTTTGGGTAAAAGTCTAGGGACAGCAGCCTTTCAGTGCTCCTTACTTGAAAAGACCAGTCAGTCAGAATTGCATGTCTCATTTTCAGTGGGGAGAGGCCCTTACACAGTAGTGTTCATCATAAGTTACCACACAGTGACAGCAGAAGTACTTGGTGTATACAAAGAACAGATAAGACCGTGTTCCTGTGAGGTTGGGCAGGCACTGGGAGATGTTGCCCAGAGAGGTGGAGCTCTCTGTCCATGGAGGGGTTGTGGACTTGACTGAGTGTGGTCTGTATAGGGCCTTTGTATTAGGCCCACTTTGAGCAAGGGGTAGGGACTTCCACCTTACATTGTTGTGTGACAGTATAACAAAGGGACGACGTCTGGTGGCCTCTCAGTCAGGGGGGGTTGATTGGTGGTTTTACATTGCCACTGCTGTGAGACGTCATTGGTGTAACTTGTGGGTCTGTGATTCTGACTGCTGTAACGAGTTCTGTCTTGATGTGGTAATGAGTTATCATATTCAGTATTCATCTCTCTTGTTTTTGTCACAGTTCTGTATGATTGTGTCATTTTTGTATTATTTGAAAGTATTTCTTCTACAAAATAAAATAATTTGCCATAAACAGAAGTGGAGTTGTGTTAAAGTATAACATACAAAGTTTTGGAATGGTTTAAGTTGCCACATTTGTGATATTCCCATAAAGAAATCTTGTATTTCAAGTAACATGTGATGACCTTTCAAATAAAAGTGCGAGAGGACAGCTGTGACATCAGATCCTGGAGAAGTTACACTGAAGACCTGGAAGGGATGCGGAGCCTAAGGAGTGGCAGGTGTGTTCTCCCACAGCTGTATTGGATGCTCCTGGTTGAGTATCACCAGAATTCATGGGAAGCTCCACTTGCAACATACTGAACTGCCTTCTCTTCTAACAAGTGTTTGTAAAAACTTTGTGTAATTTCTTATTTATCACTAATTGGGGAGGGCTCTGGAAAACAGGCCCTATGAGGAGAGTGGCTGAGGCAACTGGGGTTATTTGGTCTAGAGAAGAAGAGGCTGAGAGGACACTTTATTGCTCTCTACAGCTATCTAAAGGGTGGTTGTAGCAAGGCTGCTGGTGCTGGTCTCTTCTCCCAAATAACTAATGATAGGACAAGGGGAAATGTCCTCAAGGTGCATCAGAGGAGGATTTTAATGGATCTTAGGAAGAAGTTCTTTACTGAGAGATTGATTGGGCACTGGAATGAGCTGCCTGGAGAGATGATGAAGTTGCCACGCCTGCATTTAGAAGGTGAGAAGATAGAGCATGGAGTTGGGTAGCTGTTGGGATGAGGGCTAGACTTGGTGATCCTGGAGGTCCTTTCCAGCTACGAGGATTCAATGTTTCTATGAATTTCAAGGTAGAAGTCACTCAAAAGAAAAGGAGCTAACTTTTTTAGGCTGAATCTTACTGCTGATGTCACAAAAAATGTTACACCTGCATGGATTGCAAAGGTTATTTCTGAATTTCTGCATCTCTAAGCTGTGGGCAGAATCATAACTGGGGACATCTGACTCCTGTCTCTGTCCAGTGCTTGCAAGGCATTAAGGGTGTGACAGTGTTTAGGTTATTTTTAAACGTCCTGCTAGAAATAGTCATCTGAAACACCAGCAATCTCTGTCTCGCTGTGATCAGCAGCAACAACAAAATCTATCATGGCTGTGTTGGCAGGGGCTTTCCGTTAAGAGAACAGAGTCTTAAATGTATTCATTTCTTGCTGCAGTTCTTGTAAGAGCTTTGTATGATTTAAAGGTAAGTGCTGCTTAAAACCAGCAATTATTTAATATTTTACCAGTTAGATGAACTGTACGATTTGCTTTCAGCAGATGTAAAATTGAAATTCGAGTTTCTAAGGAAGAGAGCTCTTTACAGCTTGAGGCTGTGGCCAGCCTGATATAGGGTGGGGTGTCCCTGCCCATGGCAGGGGGTTGGAACTGAATGATCCCTTGGTCCCTTCTAACCCTGACCTACAACTTCTTCCCAGTGTGGGAGATGCATCGCTGCAGGGGGCTACTAGGGGGTTTGTGGAGTCTCCTTTTCTGGAGATGTTTGAAACCCACCTGGACTTGGTCTGGGTGATTCTGCTATGGCAGGGGGATTGGACTAGATGATCTTTCAGGGTCCCTTCTGATCCCAGATGATTCTGAGTCTATAATCTTTGAGAGGAGGAAAATAGTATTTACAGAGAGACCTGCAGGCTAGCAAAGGCAAGAAAAACGCTTTCCAAAACAGTTGAAGAGCATTGTCTTCCTGAGACCACTCCATTGACCAAGTATCAACATCAAAAAGTGAAGTCATGATTTCATTTTGGAATCTGTAAGTAGCAGGTGATTTGCTTGCACTTCGGAAAAATCTCAGTATTCTTGGGTCTAAAAGCATCATAGGAGCTGTTTCTGGCTTCTTATGTTTTCTTGTAATCTATTGTACATACGACTGTAGGTTACAAAATCATTTTGAATCAAGAATCTGATATTTGTCCTTTCAGTTTGCTTGCAGTTAGACTATCAAACTAAACAAAGTTCAGCAGGAGACTCGATCAGTTAGCTGTGGTAATGAGCACGGCAAAATGCATGGAAGTCTGTCCAGGAAAAGAAACAGAGACCCTTGCACTCACTGAATTACTATTCTGTGTCTAGGGCAGGTGTGTGTCTTGAGGCGCACAGGTTCCCAGGTGTAGGTGTTTTATGTTTGACCAGCTGACAGCTGCTTGTTTACTGTATTTCCGTCTCATAATCTGATTAAGGAAAACAATAAGTATATTACCAAGACAGTAAATGAAGTGCTTGGTGTTTGCTTAACTTTCTCCATGGAATTCCTGTTAATCCTGGTTCTAATGGGTGCAAAGAGCAGACACTATCAGGAAATTATGAAAGGTGGTGTGTACACTCTTGTCAACCGGTGTACTTCACTGGGCTCTCCTGCCTGCTGAGTGCATCCATAAATACCTGCTAGCTCTCACTGGGACAAAAAGGGCCAGCAGAACTGTGTTCCTTAGCCTTTGAAGCGAGTGGAAGTCACAGGAGTGCCTTCGGTCACTGGTGGATGTTTTCCTGGCTGCTGGTGCAGGATCTGCCTCTAACTAGATAGCGTGTGCTTGGTAAGGCAAACCACATGCCCAGGTACCCTTAAGGGTGAGTCTAGTCTGCACAGTATTCAATGTGGGAAAATGAGCAGTAAGCCCTGAGACAAAACACATTGCACTTGCACAAACACCTGCGTGGTCTTCACAAACAACAGTTACAGCCTCTGCTTTGTACTGTGTGATTCTAGTGGCTTTCTGCAGTCACAGCTTCTGAAAGTATTTTATTGTAGAACTCAAATACATTGTAGAGTAACAAACTGAAATCAAAACCCCCACAGAATGCGGGGAATTCGGAAATGTAATAGTTAAGTAAAGTGTGAAAGGCAGGGTCATTGTTTTGGTTTGGAGTTTGGGGGTTTGTTTATAAATAACACTTTGTAGGGTGTCCTAGTTTTTAAATATTTGATGGGAAAACAAGCAGGACTTCCGAGTAGAACAAGTAGTTTGGCAGGCATGTAGGACAGGATCTTTCAAGCGGTGACAGTTGCAATGAGAAGGCAGAAGGCTGCATGTGGAAGGATGGATGGGGAAAAGGAAGAACTGGAGGTAGGAGGGACACAACCTTTGTGGTAAACTTGCAAAGCTTAAAGATGGAAGATGGAGCGAAATCAATCTGGATAAACTTGAAGTATCAGAAGAAGGAAAAATGTAAGGACTGGTGGGGTCACGACCAAGCTGCTGTGATTGCAAACTTTATAAAGATGACGGAAACGTGGCGCTTGGGCATTGCTGCAGTGTCAGCAGGGACACTTCTTACTGTACCTGCAGTTTACTTACTATGCTTTTTCCTCTGGGGAAAAGGGATTGTTGTGGCTGTTGGGGAAAAAAATCTCCAAGCCCTTTAAAAAATAATCTGCTCAGGATGAGCGTGGGGGAGAAAGCAGCACGTTCTAATGGTGACAGAATAGGTAGGGCAGGGTAAAGAGGCTCTCAGTCTAATCCTGTGGGATTACAGGCTGCCCGTCTCCTATCAGATATCCTATAGACTGCTTGTGCAGTCACATGATTGTTACTGCTTCCTCTCCATGACATCACTGCTTCTGCAGCCACACCACCCTGGAAAGGATGCTATTACAATCTTGGGGATTGGGATAAATGATGTTGCATTGCAGGTAAGCGACTAAATTCTCGGAAAAAAAGAATGGATTTGCCAGTTTTGCTCCAGCTCTCCAGTTTGGCAGAGTTTCAGCTGCAAAACGCAGCAGCAGGGCTTCTCTGCGAGCACAGGCTTTGCAGGTGCAGAGGAGGGTGCACGCTGGCTCTCTGCTGATCCCTCAGCTGACATCCCCGGTAGAAACGCTGCCAGATGGAGCTTTAAAGCTGAAGAAGGCCCTTTGTCCCTGCGTTCTGCTATGACTCCTTCACTCGCCCGCTGCATTTATGTGAGCAGCCATCATCGCCTGGTCGTGCGCAGACAGAGCAGCAGTACCATTCTGGTTGTGTTCCCTGCTGGGTTTTTTTTCCCTGGATGCCTAAAGGAAGTTGTTGTTGTACGGGAAGATGTGTCTGAGCTTAGGAAAGAGTGAGGATTAGCTTGCTTAGGGGGTTAGCAGATGTATTTGGGGGAAGAGGCTCTTCCTTTATTAATTTTTGCTGATGTGGTTTTAAAGTACCTTGTCTGGCAGGTTTCCTGCATCCGTTGCTGTACTGCGAGGTAGATTTTACTGCTTGCGCAATAGAAGCCTGAAAAATTCTTTTCCAGAACATTCAAGGTGACTGCAAGCAGATTTTTACTTCTTACACAAAACGCTCGTCACCAGAAGGCTGAAAAATCCACACTAAACTTGTGGGGGGGTTTTTTGTGATTGCTATTGATATCTGCTAAGTCCAGAGCCTGTTTTCTTTTCCCGGTATGGCTGCTTGTTTATTCACTCAGTTTATTTCTATGCAGAGTTACATTGGCAGAGAAAAATTGTGAGCCTTCCCTAGTGGTTTCTTTCCTGAATCACTTCAAGAGTACATTTTAGGGGTTTTAAAATATTACTTTTAAAATGATTTAAGTGCAAGTGTTAGAATGCAAGAAGCTGAGTGAATTTTTTACCTTCTACTAGTCAGGAAAATCGAATCACACCTCTTTAAAAATTCTTCTTTCCAGAATTGAGACAAAAAAATCTGTGCTTTTGCCAGAGAACTGAGAATGACTCAGCCACAGCTTCATCAGGCAGAATCAGGTGACTTTTCACTCCTACTCTGCAGGAAGTTTTCTTATTCTTAAAAATCCCATTCTTTGTTCAAGTAAATTTTTCCCACTGTTGGAAAAATCTGGAAATCTGGCAGGCCCAGGGTCTCTACTCACCCGTGCACTTGTGAGGGAGATTGTGGATTTTCTGTGCTGAAGTAGGTCGTGCATCATGGTGAAAGGTGATTTACAGTTTCCAGTGATCAGGTCTATGCAGAATTGTCAACACCAGAAAATATGGGGGGGTGGGGGTATATAATGAATTATTGAATTGAGATAAGAAAGGACAATGGCTCTTTAAAACTGAAGAGAATTGAACATTTCAATTGTTTCTCCCACAGAACCTCTGTGGTTTTTTCCCCAGACTAAATCTCAAAAGCAATAGAAACTTGACACTGTGTGAGGTGGCAGGAGGGCAGCATCCTGGCAGTGCCCATGCTGGGTTTGTTCTCCTGGCTCCCTCTGAAGTCACGGGTGGGTCAGTTCCAGCGCTGTGTGAAAGTCAAGCCATGCTTTTGCTCACCAAGCACACTGAGGTTTGGCTCGTTGCCCACATGAAGGGCACAGCAGGGCTGTCACTTGAGCTTTAGGAGTGCAGTGGGTTTCCCTCACCCCAGATCATATCGGAATATCCTATGGAAGTGTGTGAGTGGTGGCGATTCTCCTGGTCTCCCAGTTTCAATTAAGAAACAGAAGACAATGCCAACCTTAAATATATGTTGGGGCAACTCAAGAATTAAGTCCTTTAACAGTTATTTAGTGTTAAAGGGTAACCCTGGAAAAAACCCCGGAGGGCTGTCTGCCCAGCAGCACTAGAATGCCATGCCCTGGCTCCAGCATCTGGCTGCGTGAATGCTCAGACACCCTATGTGTTGGGGTTTGCCTTTTCAAAGTTCATGCCTTTTCATGGGCAGTGACTGTGGTTTTTAAACACGGAGGAGAAGATGGGAGTAGCTGGAGAGGAGCATTTGCTCTGGCAATGGGCCTTTCCTATCTGCCTGGAGCAAATGGGTGTCATAACCCGCCTGGTCTTAGAGCTGCTTCATTGTGAAGCCAGTTTGTTGGGCTGGAGTATAATGTGAACGGGATCATGACTGCATCCCAATGCTTGTGTAAGGAGAATGGGGACACTCCCACACCCCTGTCTCACCCACAGCTCAAGGCCACCTGTTCTGTGTTGGTGGTCAGTGTTGTGTCACTTGAGCCCACGTCACTTCTGACCTGGTCTTAGCTCAGCATGGTGCACAACCCTCAAATAGTGTCGTACTGCCCACGGGTACCAATCCTTTGCCAGTCTGCTTTGCCATCAGGCTGCAGCTTGCAGAGTGCCCAAGAGGTGTGTGCACAGTTGGTTCTGCCATTTAATGAAAAGGGATCTGGTTGTAGAAATGAGTCCAGCTCATTTGTGCGGGGCTCTGTGTGTGTCTGCATCCACACCACGTACTGGGGGTTCTCAGATTTCTTTCACTTGTAGTCCAGCTGAATCAAAACATCACAAACACTCATTACTGCCAAAAATACCCCCCCTATCCCCCCCCTGCGACAGGGTTACAGTAGGCTGCTATTCCTAAAACCTCTTAAACACGTTACTCTCAAGCACCACCCCAAGATTTCCCTTCTTGCAGGTGGGAGAGCTTCCTCTCTGCAGTGTGAAGTAACTGGTCTGTAACTGTGCAACCCATCGCATTAAATGCAGCAGTAGAAACGAGTGGGGAAACATCAGCCTCCACCTGTGTGAAAGTGACTCGCTGCCTCCTCTCAGATTAAGAGAAGTGACAGGGTAGAGCAGATCAATGGCTTTCCTACTGCAGGTTTGTCAGCTTTACCTCAAGCTGGTGGCTTTCACAGGTTTTCAGCGAGAGATGTTGTTAGTGCCATTGAATGACCCATTTAAGGGGAGGTTTTTAGGAGTAACTATATATACTGGGGCATTTCCCTTCCACCAGTGTAACTGTGTCCTCTCTAAATGTAGCTGCTTTTTGTGCAGTCCAAGAGCCCTTCCCCCTAGCCTTAATCCTATCACTTTCTGAGTAAGGAGACAAGAAGCAGCAGTGGAAACCCAAACGTGGTACTGCAAACCCCAGTGGCCTGAGGAGGAAAACTGTGAAGCACCCCTGACCCTTCAACCCAGGCTCTGATCTCTGGCAGTAAAAGCAGCTGCTCCAGGATGGAAATTCCCCTTCTCTTTTGTGAGGAAGAGGAGTAAAGGAAAAATCAAGAGGAGAAACTATAGATGCTGCTACTCTGGTAGCCTGATTTCCAGTCTGTCCTGTCTTCTGAAGTTTAGCTTCTTACCCCATACGCCAAAGGCTTTCTGAGTTTATTTAAGCAGGTCTTGTTTCACTCAAGGGGCAAGAGTGTGTAGGTTGGATGCAGGACCAGAGGCTCATCTGCCAAAGCAGATGGACATCCCCTAGCAGAAGGGCATCCCTTAATAGAGATGTTCCAGCTCAGTTTGAAAAGCCAGAGCAGAGCCAGCACTGCTTCCCTCCTGCTTTTTCCACAGTCCTGACATCTATGCTAACTAAATTCATCATCGGAACCTTTAAGGCTCTCTAGAAACAGAGCCAAAAGTCTCTTGGCATTTTTCAATGCGAGCTGACTTTGAAAAATGTGAGTGCATGAATTCCATTTGGAGCTTGCAGGGAAAGAGCTTTTCTGACATAACTCAGCAGCTGAACTCATTTTACTCAAACTTTCCAAGAAACCTTGAACAGAGACCAGACATGTGATATTTCATAAGAAAAGGAGCCTTGTGCCAGGAAGAAGTGGGGAGCAGAATGCCAGCGTGGGGAATCCCACCCCTTGGAGGAAAAGAAGCGCTGGTGATCTAGGAGTTTTCCAGGAGGAGAAAAGGGAGTCAGGCTGTTGCCAAAGGGTCAGGAAGCCCTGATGGTTTGTTACCAGCTCCCAGGTTATTCCGATGCACCTATTGACCCCTTGCCTGCTTTTGCCTGTGCCTCCCAGCCAGCCCTGCTACCTCCTCTGCACGTGTGGTTGGTGAGGAGGGGCAGTCAGAGGCTGTGGTTTGGTCTTGAGGAGCCTTTTATGCCTCAATTTTCCACCGTTTATCCATCCCTCCTTCTTCTCTCCCAGGCCCTCTCCCCTGTGATCTGGTGCCCTGTGTTTTTTGAGCTCTGCTGTGGCTTCATATTATTTTCCATGGAGGTTACTCAGGGTAAAGCTGCACATCAAAGATGTGACTGCGACTGCGTTTGGCTTGCCCACACTATCATAGCAGGAAACTCCTTAACATCTGCTGGTGGGGCTGTACAGTAAAACGCTGCAATATTACAGTGTTTCTGATGCAGAAGCCTGCCTGCACTTGTGTGGTGGGATACAGGAGCTGTGTAGTTAGTCCTTTAATTGCAGGGAAGGTATCTGACTGATTTTAATACCCCAGCTTTTCCTCTACATTCTCCTGGTTTAACTAGTCTCTGTTTACCATGCGCCCTAGGAAGCTTGAAAAAAGCCTGTAGCTGCATCCAGCGTTTATGTGTTTCTTCAGGAGTTTGCACCTTGCTCTGATCCAAGGGCTTTCTAACACTTGTTTAAACACCGGCATTCAGGCAGAAGGTCAATACATCAATCAGTTTGCTCAGGCTGATGGTCCTGAGGTGAATAGCCTTATACTGCCCATGGATTTTGTTTCAACCTGAAGAAAACTGCACATTTAACTGCCGGGTGATCCAGGTCACCTTCTTCAGCTGAATTAAAAAATCCTTGTACAATCACCACCCAACAGCATCTTACTTCTTGTTTAGAAGCACCCTTCCCAATTGTTTACCTGCCTCCTATACACTGCGTACCGTATCACATTGCTGTTTCTAGATTGTCTTCTCCTGTGTGGTGGGTGATGGAAAGGGAATTAGGTCTACTGACCCTGGCCTTCTTGCTTCCAGACTGAACAGACCTCATCCTCTGATGCCTTCCCCAAAGGCATACACCCCTACTCATCTCCCTGAACGTTTCATTCATGTATTTTGAGGTGATCTTGTCAATAATCTTGCTTGCTGGCTTCCTGAGCCATCAGCCCATTTTCTGTGGCCGGGTGACTCTGAAGACCTGTGGTGTCACTGTGCTCAGCTCTAGGAACTTTCCCATTCAGCTTTATCTTAGAGTGCTTTTGGGATGCCAACTTCTTTAGCTCTCTCTGCAGGCAGCACTGACATCCTAACTGCCTAGACTCAAAGCATGGGTGCTCTGCGTCCATCTCTGTAACTAGATCACAGTATCACAGTAATGATGAGGCTGGAAAAGACCTTAAAGATCTAAATCCCTTGGGACAGGAGTGAGTGCTGGCAAAGCACCCAGCTCTCAAGATGAGGTGCCTTTGCCCGATCAGTCATGTAGATTAGTTAATGGCCAGGAGGCTGGGGTTCTTGTTTGTCTGTTTTGAGGAACTATGAGTGGTCAGTGTAAGTTAGAGGGTGGTAAATTATGTGTCAGAGCAAGGGCTCTTGTGACGGTCATCAGTTACTGAGACAGTAAAATTGCATTGTTCATTATTGAGTACTGTGGAAAATAAATCCCAGGGATTTCCACAGCCCCTTAGTTTGTGCAGTACCTGCTGGCGTGGCATGGCACACGAACAGCGAGTCTGACCAACCATTCTGGAGTGCTCAGCTTGGATGGAGTCATGACTGAGAGAACCAGGAATCATTGTGTCTGGATGGTGTAGGATCTCCCGTGTTTTATGATTGTATGTTGGTACCAGCGCACAGAAAAGCCCTGCGATGCACTGTACTGGGCTTTCACGTGTCAGCTAATTCACGCCACCTTTGCAAGCAGATGATGCTTTGGATGGTCTGGAAGAGTCACTCCAAACAGAAGTAAATTAAGGAACTTGCAGCTGGCCTTTCCACCTCTGCTTTCCTTTCCCAGCTTCTTGCCAGGTTAAACTTCTTCCTTGTTCTAGAGCAGGAGGGTCACTGTAGAGGCGGGTGGTTTGGTGCCTGCACACTGCTATGTTTCACACAGCAACACCCCCACTGCAGTCTATGAGGAAAACAGCATGTGGATGAAAGCGTGTAGGTGAATGTTCATCTGCTAGAAACAGTTCAAGTGTTGAAGTCATTCAGTAACGGTGACCTGTTTAAAGTAACTCAAGACTTGTTGGAATTGCATCAAAAACCCTCACAGCCTGCCTCGGTGCACTCTGTCCAATTAAAACAGAAGGCAGGATGAGGAGAGTGTAGCGTGGAACTAGCACGTCTACTAGCAGTAGGCCAGGGCCAAGACTTTTGCTTTGATGACTGTACAGCTAGTTGTTTCCCATCAGTATCCTTTTCAGCTTCTTAGAACCATGGGATGTTTTGGTCTCTGCTTGCCCTGTCAAACACATTTCAGGTCCAATCAGTCAAGGAGTGCAGTGTCTAGAATGTCAGTTTGCTGATGGAGGTCTCCTAGCTGGGGCTTTTACATTTGTACGTGTCAGAACAGTGCTGTAAAGCTGAGGGCTTGTCAGCATCTCCACTGTAGATGTAATTCATTGACCTTCTATAAAACTAGTTCCACGCTGCAGGGTATCCTGTCACTGGTCCTGGTTGCACAATGAGTTTACTCACTCCGAGACTTGCTGAAGAAACAGGACCTTAGATGTGATAACACTACCTGCTGGTTCTTTAAAAACCAGCAACAAGTGAGTAAATGTAAGAGAAGAGACCTGCCATCCCTGCAGTGCCTGCTGGCATGTGCAGTGCCTGCTGGCATTTTCCAGCCTGCCAGGCAGCAGACTGTGTTCACGCCTGGCTTCTGTAGGTCATTTGCTTTCTTTAGGTAAAGGAAGCTTCTGTGATTACTTGAAAATTACCTGCATTCCTACAGTCATCCAGTCTTCTCTTAGGCACCTCCAGGGATGGGAACTCCACCACCTCCCTGGGCAGTCCATTCCCATGGACCATTTCTGGCTTCCTAACATCTAACCTAACTCTCTCCTGGCACAGCTCCAGGCCCTGCCCTCTCATCCTGTTGCCTGGAATAAGAGCCTGAGCCCCACCTGTCTACAACTTCCCTTGAGGCTGTTAGAGTGATGAGATCCCCCTAAGTCTACCTCAGGCTAAACAACCTCTGCTCTGCTCCCTCAGCCTCTCCTCATCAGACTTTTCTTCCAGACCTTTCGCCAGCCTCATTGCTCTCCCCTGAACTCACTGCAGCACCTCAATCTCTTTCTTGAAGTGAGGGACCCAGAACTGTCCCCAGTTCTTGAGAGGAGGCCTCAGCAGTGCCCAGTGCATGGCAGAACTGCATCTCTAGTCCTGCTGGCCACGCTATTCCTGGTACAAGCCAGGATATCATTGGCCTTTTGTGCCACCTGGACACCCTGCTGGCTCATGTTCATAGGTTGGACTTGATGATCTCAGAGGTCTTTTCCAGCCTCAATAATTCGGTGATTCTGTGACTTGCTCTTACCATGCTTGCTGTCTGCTTTTGTGCAGCACATTGAACATGTATAGAATAATACTTCTGTCTTTGTTTCTGTTGAGCCCCAAGCATTGCCAGCTGGAGATCCGCGACTGAACATCAGGCTGACCTGACCCAAAGTTCCTGTAAGATATCAAGGGTTATGTGGCAGCAAGAAGAACCTCTGTGAAGAGGTACAACTGCCAGATGAGCTCTGTGACTTCTGAGTTACAAATCGACCACTGCAAGGTCCTTGCTCCATCTACAGGACTGCAGTTGTGTGGCGTGGGTCTGAGTGCCAGGGAAGTCTGCTAACCAGAACACTCCGAGTTCAGGAGCTACATAGTTCAGTCACGTTTACTTGTTTCCCCGTGCTGTTTTTAGTGAGAACCTGTTTACAGTTATTAAAGCCGAGTGACAAAACTAAGCTGGTCAGTAAAAGGGGAGAGCTCATCATTAAGAGCTGAAGAAGGTTCTCTGTTGCAGGGAATGAAATGGCAGATAGAAATTAAAGTCAATCAAAGCAGTGGGGAAAATGTCCCTAAGAGACCAGAGTATGATGGGCTCCAAACTGGCCTCTGCTTCTCGTGGGGCATGGTCTGGAGTCACAACAGAGTGCTCAGTGAAAATTTCTGATGTCAGCCCTAGGCAAATCTGTTGGAATAACAGGAATTACTAGGAAAAGAATAGAGGACTAAGCAGGAAATGTTTGTCCTCACAAATGATGTTGTATCGGTGTCTGGGAAAGTAGTATAAAGGTCAGCAAGGACATCTAAAACATGAGAGAAAAGGGACAAAATATACACACCAAGTTGTTACTCAGCAAGATGCAAGGCCTTTCAGGATATATGATCTCAGAGTGTACTAGTCCCTCAGATGCTCAGGTGAGAGGACTGGCTGTGCACTGCATTCGTTACTAATTCTGCAGGTAATGAATGCTACTGCAATGTTTTCTTTTGTGTTGGAGTCATTGGATGACGTGGGCATCTGCCTCTGACATCTCTTGGTAAGGAACTAACACAAGTGAGCACTTCACAGAATCCTTAGGGATCGAAGGGACCTCGAAAGATCATCCAGTCCAATCCCCCTGCCACAGCAGGATCACCTAGACTAAGTCACACAGGAACCCTTCTGAGAAACAATATATTTCTCTCCAATAGAGATTTCTGAAACACGTCGGATAAAGTACATCTGAATAGAGTTTACTTCCTCCCATGAGTTGTAAAAGAAGCTTAGACTTCAGTGTCCAGATGCTATTGCAGATTTCTCACGCTAGATGAAACAGCTGACAGCACTAATGCTCATACTTTGCCATCATCAGAGTGGATTGCTGCAGTACAACTGGCCACAACTCATTTTGAGATAGATTAATTTGCCCTTAACCTATGTGTATTAATGTATCTGTAACTGAGTTATCCGAGCAAGGATCCGGTTCTGCAGGCAGGTTAACAAGAAAAGGTAATTCATCCTGAAATAAACTTTGGGGATAATTTCAGATGCCAAAGTAAAGTGAGATAAATAAATGCAAAATTAAGAGAAAGGAAGTGACACTTAGGTGATTAATGCTAGGACTTAAGGTGGGAACTCTCTAGTACCCAGATTACAAGTGCGTAGAGAGGTTTTATTTAGTAAAACTGAGTTTTGCATAATCTGATATCACATTTCTGCTCTCCAAAGCATAGTACCTGAAGTGAACTTTAAGGTTGATAATCATCCAGCTAGCTGGAATGCCTGAGTATTGGTGTGCTGCTTAGAGTTCAGAGTTTGTTTTCTCTATCTTCCACAGCCCTGTGGTCTCTAGCACGTTTTTCTCTCCCTGGATGCCTTGTGTAGCATGTATTTTTGGGGTAGGTTCAAGCTGAGATTGTAATAATTCTGCATACTTGTGGTCTGCCCTGGTATTATCCATCACAGTGCTGTCATGTGCTGGGGGCTGGCAGCACAGTGAAAAAGCTATGTTTTTATGTGATAGAGCTAGCGTGCTGGGCAGTTTCCTTGTAGCAGTAAGAAAAAGTTGTCAGTGCTTTCAGCACAGGGGTTCCCAGAAGTTTGTTTATGTAGTTGGGGGGCAGCTGCCTCATGCAGACAAGCGGTTGAAACTGCATGTTCTTTACAGGTCCTTTGCTGTGTGAGAAGAATAGGGTGAAGTAAATGATCTGCCCAATATTAGTGTTACAAAATAATAGCATGTTCTGATCCTTTCACCTCATCTCAGCTTCCCTTTCTAGTGTTTAGTCAGAGTTGACAAGGCAATGAACTCAAGATCCACTTGTGATTTCAGCTACTTGGTGTCAGCCACAGATTCTCACCTTCAGACTCCCATTTCCCTCAGCAAATGTATGTTCTCACCTGTTTGGTGAGGCATTGCTCTTCTCACTGTCACTCCTAACTGCTGCTCTTTAGAATCATAGAATCATTAGGGATCAGAAAGGACCTCGAAAGATCATCCAGTCCAATTCCCCTGCACAAGCACTTCATAGCCCTTCAGTTCCTGCGAATAGTGAGGCTTGTTTCTTGTCATGGCATCCAAGTTTGCTTTGCCAGGTTGGTGTGTAGAGTCTGTGTGTGTGACAGTCTGTGCTTTGCCTGCCTCTGTGAATGTTGTTTCTCATTTGTCCTCTTTTTCCTGTAGTTTCCCAGATGACAAGGCCCCTGACGGGAAAGCCTTGCTCAAATAGACATTCTCACACTCCCACCACTGAGCATGTCTGCTTCCCATCACTGCATCCCTTACTGTTTGCATCGATTTGTGTCCCTGTTCATTCTTGTTCACAATTCCTCCTTTGCTTATTATCCCCTGTAGTACTGAAAAAAGTTGAGTAGACATCTTTAAAGGAGCAAGCTGTCTCCTGCCCCACAGCCTTATACACATTTCTCTGTGGCTAGTGGCAACCTAGGAGGTTCTCACAGTCCAGACACCAACTTTGGCTGAAGTTGTGCGAGTTGAACCCCGTGTGCTAAACTACTTCAATCAATAGATTCTCATGCTGCCAAAGGCTCCTCTCCTCATGAACAATGTCACCAGTTCTGGATCTTGTCATATTAGTGACTACTTTGGACCTGACCTTTAATAGAGGCAGTGGTTGCTGAGCTCTGTATGGGAAAGACAGGTGTGATGGTTATGAGTTGACCCCTTCATTCCCTCATACGCTGCTTATGTGGATTGCCTGAACAAGGTGCAGTTTGCAGGGGTGCAGAGCAATGGGTACACGGGTTTTGGTTTTGCTTTTTTATCTGTAGTCCTTAAACCCAGAGAGAGTTTTGCCTCCAAAAAATTCTGGGCTGCATATGTCCACTCAGGCTGAGTGCCACACTCTGGAGTGCAGAGTATTTCACAGCCTACTTTGATCTCCTTGTTAATTATTAAATTCCTCTGGTAACTGCAGGTTATAGTTCATGGTTATGGTTCATGTTTCTACTTGTGCAGGACATGTGGTGACTGCTTCTCCCCCTGCTTTTTTAAAAGCAAACTTGGAAATGTAGTATGTGGGACAGAAGGTAACCACTCAGGTTCTGCTCCTGCTCCCTGAGAAGGCACTGCATTGCCAGACCAGATACAGAGTGCACATCCTGTGATCTTGAGCCTTGCCTTCTGAGCAGTGGAAAGCAGGCAGATCAATGCAGGGAGCTTCGGGCATGCACAGGTAGACAGTGCTGCAGCACTGTGAGTACTGGTGCCATGTAAAATAAGCAGTTCGTGGTGAATGGCAAATTCTAGGGTGTTATCATTTGTTTTCTGAGTGAGTGACCTTGTCTACTGAATGATCTTGCATCATTCTTCCAGCATGAGATGAAGATGTATCGTAGCAGAAGAAACCCAGAACCATCCTGGCTTTTGAGACTCTCTTTTCTGGAAAGCTGCTATTTCCACACATGCTTTTCAGGGGTTATTAAGATGTTGAAGTAGTCTTCAGCAAAATACTTTGTCTAGTGGCAGTGCATAGGTTTCAGTAAGCACCCACCAGGACTGCTGACCCTTCCTCTCATGACTGTGTGCAGAGGTATTTGGGAAAACTTGCTTCAGCATGAATCTATTGACATACTTGGTTTTGTTCTGCACGCAGACCCTAATATGGTCAATGCAGGAGACATGAATGGTTCTGGAAACCTGATGGATTTCCTGGATGAACCTTTCCCTGATGTCGGAACTTACGAAGATTTCCACACCATCGACTGGCTGCGGGAGAAATCGCGTGACACTGACCGCCACCGAAAGGTAAAGGCATCCCGCCCCGCTTTGGTGCATCACAGTCCCTGGGTTACAGCCAAACTAGCGGAAAGAAAAGCAAGTTTCCTGAAGTTATTGTTTCCTACCTTCTTGCGTGACTTGAGGGGGACTCCTGGAAATATGGATGTGCTGTCTTAAGTTCGTAAAGATGTTTTGTCATTCAGCAACTCAATGAGCAGAGCATCTCGGGGAAATGGTTGGGACTGGTGAAGCAGAGAGCAGAGGAATTCTGTGTACCCTGTAAGAGTTTGTTTGAGGGATTATACACTAGATTTTTGTCAGCATGAATTGGCAGCAACTCTATAAATGTGTTTAATTTCAGATTACAAGCAAAAGCAAGGAGTCCATATGGGAGTTCATCAAGAGTTTGCTGGATGCCTGGTCAGGATGGGTTGTAATGCTCCTCATAGGACTACTGGCAGGTACGTGTGTGTTAGCGTTACAGTTTCACTCAAAACCATCTCACCCAACTCTGCTGCAATGTCATCTGCTTCTCTTTTTACTTTGCTGTTCCTTCACTGCTATTTTGAGCTGAAAAGACAACTATGTATGGGCACAGTTATAATCCTCAATAAAAATACACTCTTGGGAAGTCTCCTGCTGAGTGCTGACCTAGAAAGAATGCTATCTGCCAGTAGAGGGATTTTCTATTGCTTTTGGAAATACGCACCTGCTCGCTTGACAGTCGATGGATACTTTGACTTTCTGAGTCTCTGATTCGTACAAGTAAAGTTTACTGGTAGGATTTTTATTTCCTGCCTTCACTTACTCAAGTTCTGAGAGTAGATATTCTGATACGGGAGAAATGTTCGTCATGGATGTTCAAAGGGGAGCGCTGTACATTGTTATATTCCCTGGGTTATCTGTTTTCTATATGCATGAAGGGGAAACACAGCTTCAGACTCAGTTTCAGATCTGCTTCCAGACCAGGCAGACATGCATTACTCGTTTAACAGCCTGCTCACACTCATGGCAAATTCATTAATTTCCCAAATTGCTCCTGTCTTCTCCTTAGTGGAGCACATTTTCCAGCTTGGAAAGCTGCACTCCTCTCAACCAAGCTGGAACAGCTGCTGCTTTTACATGTTTTTTCAGTGAGGTCAGGATGCTCTTGTATCCTGCTACTTGGTAAAGCATGATGTGAACTTCTGCAATCTCCAAGTGGTGTGAATTTGCTGCTTACCAACTGTCAAGTTAATATGCTTCTTACAGCTGTTTGAGGGCCTCAGAAGAGGGAGAAAACACTGCTGAAATGGCTTTTTACCAAATAGTGTTAGTTTGTGGAGACACGCTTGTTTCCACAAATCCTTTGATGGGAGGGTGAGCTGGGAAGAGACTGATAAGCTATGCAGTCAGGTTTGCTAAGAGAAGGCCAGAGTTGGCCTCATTTGAGATAGAATAGTAGAATTATAGAATCGATTAGGTTGGGAAAGCCCTTCAAGATCATCAAGTCCAACCATTAAGTGAACTGTACCAACCCACTGCTAAACCACGTTCTTAAGCTGCATATCTACCTGACTTCTGGAGAATTCTGCTTGAAAATAGAGCTAGCACAACCCCTTGAGGGCTCTAGTGACCTCTCACAAGATGGTCAGTAACTCCCTTGCTTGTGCAGTGGGTGGCATTCACTCACACCCCTCGCTTTAGTCAGATTATCCCAGGAGGTTTGTTTCAGTTCGTTTGCAATGAAACCTCATGCTGAAGTCCTCAAGGTTGTCAAAACGAGAGCTGCCGACCCTTGGTAAGCTGTAACGCTGATACAACCAGCTTGGCCATGGAGGTCGGGCATCAAGGATAAGCTGCAGCAGAGTTGTTTCAGCCTTTCCAGCTTTCTAAGCAGCAAGGGTGCAGAGCAGCTTTGTTTTGCCTCAAATATCAAATTAGTCTGCTTTTAAACCGGGACAAGGACTTGTGAATCTCCTAACAGAACAAAAATTGCCTGTGTGGGCATGATCTTGGGCTGAACCTTGAAGACTTTTTCTGCCTGACATATGCTCTTTGCCTTCAGCATTTCTGGGACAGGGCAGAGGGAGAATCATCAATCTCAGCCTCAGGGAGGCATTGACACACATTTGATGAGTATGGAGGGTTACTAATAACTGGATGAGGCTTCTTAGCTGGGTTTGGGGAGGGAGGTGAAGTTGCTGGTGCAGTCAAGAGACACTTCATGTGATTTCTCTCTCTCCCTGAAATTTTTCAGGCTCAGAGAAGCCAGGCAAAAGGCTAATACCTAAAGTGAAGTTCAGCGTTTCTTGGCTTTGGGTGCTTCTTTATTTTTTATTCCAGGCAGGAGGTTACACAGAATGGGGAACAAGCTCACTTCTCTTGATAGGAAAAGTAGAGATATAGGCTTAGAGCTCTGTTACAGCCCAGATAGCACAAGAATTGAAAGGCTTCGCTTTCTAAGATGTTGAACAGTCTACAACTTCCATTAATTTCACTTAAAGTTACAGCGATTCAGAACTTGGAGAACTTCTAGCCCTGGTCAGGTGTCTTGTGAAGCAGTCATCATTACACCGTTCTCCTGTTCATGCTGCCCTCTGTTGTGTTAAAAGGGGGGGTGTGGTGGAGAATTTGGGGGAATTTCATAAGGAATAAAACTCTGTGTGTGTGTGTGTCTCTGTGTGTGTGTCTCTCTGTGTGTGTTTCTCTCTGTGTGTGTTTCTCTCTGTGTGTGTTTCTCTCTGTGTGTGTTTCTCTCTGTGTGTGTTTCTCTCTGTGTGTGTTTCTCTCTGTGTGTGTTTCTCTCTGTGTGTGTTTCTCTCTGTGTGTGTTTCTCTCTGTGTGTGTTTCTCTCTGTGTGTGTTTCTCTCTGTGTGTGTTTCTCTCTGTGTGTGTTTCTCTCTGTGTGTGTTTCTCTCTGTGTGTGTTTCTCTCTGTGTGTGTTTCTCTCTGTGTGTGTTTCTCTCTGTGTGTGTTTCTCTCTGTGTGTGTTTCTCTCTGTGTGTGTTTCTCTCTGTGTGTGTTTCTCTCTGTGTGTGTTTCTCTCTGTGTGTGTTTCTCTCTGTGTGTGTTTCTCTCTGTGTGTGTTTCTCTCTGTGTGTGTTTCTCTCTGTGTGTGTTTCTCTCTGTGTGTGTTTCTCTCTGTGTGTGTTTCTCTCTGTGTGTGTTTCTCTCTGTGTGTGTTTCTCTCTGTGTGTGTTTCTCTCTGTGTGTGTTTCTCTCTGTGTGTGTTTCTCTCTGTGTGTGTTTCTCTCTGTGTGTGTTTCTCTCTGTGTGTGTTTCTCTGTGTGTGTGTGTCTGTGTGTGTGTGAAGACTGTAGGCAGAGATTCCCTGGGGAAGGCACAGTTTCAGTGCGGGTAGCAGGAAGCACAAAGATCTTGATGGGCGATTAGCTTATCTGGGCTCACTCATTGTGTTGCAGAAGTTCATCCTTTCGGGCCAATACACACATCCTCAACCTTGGAGCCTCCGCTCCTCTGTCAGGGTCTGGGTTTGGAAGCAATTCACTGGATGTTTATCTTTCTGTTTGACTCGGCTGAGTATCTTCAGTCTGCTGCATATTCTCTGCTCCCCAACACCCCCACCCCACTATTTCCTTCTGTGTGAAGTACATTGGCCTGTAGTGTTTCCAGAGTACTTGGCAAAAAGGATTAGATTAGCCACATAATTAAGCCCTTTTTGCTCGAGGTACCGAGGTGCAAGTGAGCTTCTTATATTAGAGAACGGAATGTTTGTTCCTCATTCTGTTCTTTAATTTAATTAATTGGGAGGGAAAAAGCCTCCTTCCTTTGCCCCGTCTGCTAGGCAGCACAAATACTCAACTGTCTGGGTAAGGGTGGCTGTGAGCTTTGGTGATTGGGGTATCTACAGAGAATGGTAAAGGTCCTTCAAGAAACACAAGTGGCACAGCCTTTGTTGCTTGTGTCCAAGTCTTTGCACAGTTCCCTGAAGGAAAGAAAATTGGAGGAGAATTTAGAGTTTACTGCAAAACTCAAAAGCTGTGCAAGATGATGATACTAGCAATACAACGATCTAAGAGTATGGTTCATTGTTTCCATAGGAGTTTGGAAACTGGAAAAGAGAGTCAAGATATTAATGTAAGAAAATAATTAGAACAGACATTGTTACGCCCTTCTACAGCCTTTTTTAATGATCTTGTCTAGCACATCTGTATAGTTTTTTATATTAGCCCTATACAGTAAAAAATCTTCACTGCTACCAGCCACATGGTTTGTCTGTGCGGGGACAAGAATCCTGCTTCAGAGAGTGAGAAGATACACTTACGTGTAAAGCCCTGTGAATACTGGTGGGGTTTTTCTCTGTTCTGTGGAATAAAGAGCAGGTTGCACATGCCTGAATTATTTCAAAAAAGCCCCACACATTTCACACATTTTTCTTTCTCAGAAATAAACCCCAGAAAATTTAGCTCCATGTCAAATAAATTGGCTCTTGAACCCGCCTGTGTGCCCCAACTGGTAGGGGGAAGAGACGCATCTTCCACTCCTGCTTCATGTTCTTGCGTTCTTAGCAGGACCCACAAAGCCCAGTTTTGGAAACACAAACCAAACCCATTTTACGTTTCCCAATGAATATTTTTCAGTGTTTTTCTCCTACTGAACAGCGCTGATAAATCCTGTTCAAATCCATTACTGGCTTCCTGAAATGATATTAGTGATTACTTACAAAAATAATGATGAGATCTACTTCCTATCTGCAAAACGCTAGATGACTCTTCTATTAACTGATGTGTTTTAAGGCTCCTCAGAAACTTTGGGTATGGGGGCTGCACACATCTCTGCCTTTCTGCAGCCTTCCGGCTGCTCCTAGCATCCTCGTTGCTGCTCGTGATGCGTCCGTGAGGACACAGCTGCCCTCAGGGTGCAGGTGCTGAGGCAGGTTATTATCACTGATGAGCAAATCCCTAGAAGAGCAGGGTTTCCTTTGTCCCCGCAAGTTCACCCGTGTCTGTGTGCTGTGGCCACCTGGTGTCACTGTAGCTCTGCGCTATTACTGCAGAAAAGCTGCAATCCGAGTTTGCTGGAGACCTGCTTGGAACAGCCTGCAGCCTCGACCCCTCCTTCAGTCAAGCCTTCCCTCTTTGGCAATCAGTATGCAAATGGTAATGTTTAAAATATTGGAAGCACTGAAGGTCAGACAACAAGCTGGTCTGGCTGTTTGTTTGCAAACCCATCGTTGCCCCTGCTCTTTGGCATATTTGTGCTTCCACTGAGATTGCTTTCCCAGAATCGTGCTTGTTTTGCTGCTCTGATAATGAGATCTATTTTCCTTGCAAGGTGATATGTTTAATGAATGCCTAATGTTTTAATGACTTTTAATTGCTGCATTTCTTTTCCCAGGCACGTTAGCCGGTGTGATAGATCTAGCTGTGGATTGGATGACAGACCTGAAAGAGGGTGTCTGTCTGTCTGCCTTCTGGTACAGCCACGAGCAGTGCTGCTGGACATCTAATGAAACTACGTTCGATGATAGGGACAAATGTCCCCAGTGGCAGAAATGGTCTGAACTCCTTGTAAGCCAGTCTGAGGTATGAGCGACCTGATTAAGCTGGGGTCACCAGGCCAGGGAATGCCTGTTTTTCATGCTTGCGGATGTTTCCTCCAGAGAGTTCCTCTGAAAGACAAAGTAATGAACTGACTGAGAGAGCTGCAGAAGAAAGCCATTTCCACAGGCAAAATCTGCTGAACTTGGGAGAGGTCCCATTGTTTCTGTGTTGAGTGGGATGGAAATTGGAAAACTGTGAGATTGCTCTCTCGTTTTATCAGTATT
This sequence comes from Upupa epops, assembly GCA_013397515.1. NCBI lineage: Eukaryota > Metazoa > Chordata > Aves > Bucerotiformes > Upupidae > Upupa > Upupa epops. The sequence continues at coordinate 413,755 of VZRI01002775.1, forward strand.
AAACCAAAAGTGTTTCATAACACTCATAACGTAATCACCAGTGAGACCGGAGCTGCTATTCAATTTTTCTCTTTAAAACAGAATTTTATGGGACAAAAAATATGATCCCTGACAAATACATTTAAAAGGATTGCAGATGGTTTTTTAAATATCCAAATACTGCGAGTAGTAGCAGGATCTGCATACAAACTGCTTGTTTTATCCTTTCAATCGGTTTCTCTATCAGATACAAAAATATTTAGCTAGTACCAAAAGCTGGGGAAATTACAGGCTCCCTGGGAGATGCCCAAAGGGAAAAGTTTGCAGGGGAAGAGGACAGGAATGGGAAAAGCTGATCTAGACTGACATGAAATGCATCCTTTAGGACTTTTTTTCTGTGCTGTTTTTCAATATTATCTTTATTCTAAATATAAAGAATGCTTTTTCAAAGTGAAGCAGATGAAAGCCTCATTTTGAAGACAATTAGAATCATAGAATCATTGTGGATTGGAAGGGACCTCGAAAAATCATCTAGTTCAATCTCCCTGCCACAGCACGATCACCTAGACCAAGTCACACAGGAACACATCCAGGCAGGACTTGAACATCTCCAGAGAAGGAGACTCCACAACTCCCCTGGGCAGCCTGTTCCAGTGCTCCGGTACCCTCACTGGGAAGAAGTTCCTTCTGATATTGATATGGAACCTCCTCTGTTCCAGCTTGCACTGATTTTTCCCTTGTCCTATCACCAGATGACCTGAGAAGAGCCTGGGTCCATCCTCCTGACACCCACCCCTCACCTATTTATAGCCATGAATGAGGTCACCCCTCAGCCTCCTCTTCTCCAAGCTCAAGAGACCCAGCTCCCTCAGCCTTTCCTCATAAGGGAGCTGTTCTACTTCCTTCATCATCCTTGTTGCTCTATGCAGAGCTCCACCAGCTATGTGTCCTTCTTGAGGGCCCAGAGCTGGACACAATACTCCAGATGTGGTCTCACTAGTGCAGAGTAGAGGAGAAGAATCTCCCTCGATCTGCTAACCACCCCCCTTCTGATCCCCCATTCCATTTCTCTCTGCCCAGCTCTCCAGCCTGTCCAGGTCTCGCTGAATGGCAGCACAGTCTGCTGGGGTGTCGGCGACCCCACTCAGCTTTGTGTCATCAGCAAAGTTGCTGACAGTGCCCCCTAATCCCTTATCCAAGTCATTAATGAATAGATTGAAGAGGACTGGTCCCAGTACTGATCCTTGGGGGACCCCACTAGATACAGGCCTGCAGCTAGACTCTGTCCCAATCTCTCTGCATAGCCACCAGTCCGCAGTGCCAAGCTGCAGTTTACCAGAGGTTTGCTAGGTTCACACTGGTCTTCATGAGCAGGTATTTTGGGTGGTTATGCGTTTGAAACACTGACAAAGTATTCCCCTGGAATGAAGTTTCAGGACTGAGGACAGTGTTGTAGTTTAAGAGAACAAACAAATGCGGGAAGGGAAAAAAGAGGAGGTTGTTACAGTGGTTATGGGATTTGAAAATCCTGTGTGTGTGTTTGATGCAGTGTTACTCTGAAAGGCTGGACTCTATAAACGGAGCATATCGTTGAGGAAATGGGTTGCTTTGGCCTGTTACTTGAAATCAGCAGTCATGACTGCTGTAGGTTGTGATCTGTAAGATCAGCTAGGAGGGCACTGTGGAACGTTTTTTCTTGTATTCACAATGTTAGAAGCATTTAATATTTGTATTCAAAATGTATTTTGCATTCAAGTTTGGCTTCTCACCCCCTAGGGTACTGTCACAGTGGGGGAAAAAGGTTGATCTCGTCTTAATATTAGACTCTTTCTCAAAGCAAATAGTTCTCTAAGAACTGTGGGTGTTTTGCTGCTATGGCCCAAAGGATGCTGTAAATAATATAAATAATAATCTAGCTATTACTGTTGCATTGAAATCCCAATGAAAATGTGAATATGCAGAGTAAATAACTGCTTGGTAGTCAAATGGTTATGATATGGGCAAGTTTTTGTGATTTCTGCAGTTGGAGAGGACTCTAAGAGGGACTGAAATGCAAAGAATTTGACCTTGTGTCAGGATAATTTGGCCTTTTTGTTCTTTGTGCCCAACATTTGCAGAACAGCCCCATAACACAGCAGTGCACAGGGAGATTCAGTCTTGGCACCTTCTAGACAAAAAGTATTGTGAACAGTTTTGCTAAAGGTACTCTGAGCAGACATGTCTTCTTTTTTCATAGAATCATAGAATCATTAGGGGTTGGAAGGGACCTCGAAAAATCATCTAGTCCAATCCCCCTGCCACTGCAGGATCACCTAGAGCAAGTTGCACAAGAACACATCCAGGCAGGTCTTGAACTTCTCCAGAGAAGGAGACTCCACAACCTCCCTGGGCAGCCTGTTCCAGTGCTCCGGTACCCTCACTGTGAAGAAGTTCCTGCTGATATTGATATGGAACCTCCTGTGTTCCAGCTGGCACCCATTGTCCCTTGTCCTATCACCAGATGACCTTGAGAAGAGCCTGGCTTTATCCTCCTGACACCCACTCCTCACATATTTAGAGACATGAATGAGGTCACCTATCAGCCTCCTCTTCTCCAACTTCAAGAGACCCAGCTCCCTCAGCCTTTCCAAATACATATGACTGTGTCTCTTTCTTGTCATAGATAACTAAACTGGGCATTTTGAGGACCAACATTTAGCTCAGTTCTTCCTTGTGCTTCTGCCAACTTATGGCTGTGACAAATCCCATACACACGTTTTCACCCCTCTGGTCAGGGACTGCTTTCAAATTGCAGGTGAAGAGTCTGTCAGAAAAGTTTCAAACCCTCGAAGTATGAAAGCACATCAGATGCCACCCACTTGAGCCAGATCTCTAGACAGCATTCGGTGACCTGAGGCTTCCCTATTCTGCAGATCCAGCTTGGCAGATCAACTTCACTGGAGCTGAGGATCCTATTTCTCATGCCTGTTCAGGGTAGACAAAAGGAATCTGTGTCTTCTGCAGCTTCTAACACTGGATCCAACAGTAGGCTGGGGTTTCTGGATCTCCTGTCATGAAGCTGAGACCTGCAAGACAAGAAAGCCACTCTACACCTGGAACCCACTTCCTCAGTTTGAAGCCTTGAATGTATGAGTCTTAAGGAGACGCATTGCTGTAGCATCCACAGGAGCAAGTCAGAGCTGTCAGAGAGCTCTTGGTCTCTGGAGAAAATGAGCATTGTATGTTATCCCGAGGGATGTGGCTTATTTCAGTATTGTGAGTCTGTGAGGGTTGTTTCCTTTTGTCTTCCATTTGCAGCTAAACTGGAATGGCAGAAGATCTGAATATTGCTCAGTCTTGCAAACTGAAATATGATGTTTTTCTCAGTTCCCCTCCATGCTTCGTTGTGATTGCTGCCAGCGTGAGACCTCTAAGCTGCTAGTGGAAAAAGGTCTTAGCAGAATCATGTCTGCTGATGAGGTTTCTCGGCCTCTGATTCCCATGTACATGCTAAAGACTTTTCAATGAATGAGAAATGAGACCCTTGCTATACTCAGTTGCTAGCACTCTGCTTCTCAAAGGGTTTCTTCTTATTAATCATTAGAAGCTGCTGCAATTGGAGTGCACAATGCCAGATGCCTGTACTGTAATGGTGAAAGTTATCCCAAGGCAGAAGACTGAACTGGCCACTTAGCCTCTTGCGGGGTCTTGCTGCAGTGCAAGATGTACGTGTGATTGCAGTAAGGAGCTGACATCGTTTTCATGTGACTTCTGGGATGGGAAAGAAGTAAAGAGAAATAAAGTTAATTTGACTTCAGTGAATTTAAAAGCAAAAGCACAGCTTTTGTTCAACACTGTAGGGACAAGTTGTGGTAATGGTGTTGGTCTTCTTTGGAGTTACTCCAGGTTCACACTGACAGGAGAATTTCGCCCCGGGGCAACATATATCTAGAGTTTTCTCTAGAGGAAAAGTAAATATTGTCATAGCTGTTTGCAATTGAAAGCATTAGGAGAAGACGTTCTAAGACTGTCTTCAGCTGTAGCAACAAAGATCCATGGTTGCTACGGATGGATGTCAATCACTGTAAATGTGGGATCCGAGACTGCTTAGGGCATTGAGGAATGGCATCATATTGCATTTCTGCTGTTATCAGCAAAGCCAACTGCTAAATTCAGCAAGCATCAGAGGACCTGAACAAATCACCTTCTTCCAAGCATATCCATAAGAATAAGAGCAGTGGTTCCCTTACTGTCTTTTCCATTGGATACAGAGCTGGAAAATTACAATAGCAAGCACTCATGCTGTTAAAGGTTGATTCCTTGCAGGCTTGCAAACAAGGAAGCTTCTCAGCTCCAGGTTCTTTTATGACTGGGAACTGGGTTTGGCCAGCTCTGCTAACTGGAGATGTGATGCATCTGATTAATGTCTGTTTTCCTCCTTGATTTATCATAATGTTGATACTCAGGCTGCTGTCCTGCAGAGCAAAGACGGGGGCCCTGATGTTCTTGAGCAGCTGAGATTGCATCCGGTAGGAAGAGTTCACTTAGAGGTGAAGGATTAATAGCAATTCATGCACTGACATTCATCTTGCTTTTTATTCTCTAGTGTCAGGTTGCTAGAAGGTATTGTTTGAAATATTAAGCTCCTTGTGTCGATTCTGATGAGAATGTCCTTTGTCTACCTAGGTGGAGGGTTTGAAATGAATGTAAAAAGGTGTGCTTGTGAAGAGGGAGGAGTGTTCCAAGGAAGATTTTAGCAAGAGCTTTGACTTGACCACTGTTGACCAGTAGAAAGCTTGAAGGTCACTACTGACTACGCTTTCACTCTGGTACCATGCAGTCAACCACTGCTGAAGATCGTTAGCATGTCAGTAAAGATACCCACTTTGAAGATAGGTTTTATTATGGATTGTAGTGTTTTTAAAATATCAGGACCAAAATAACTGAGATGTGTCAGGGTGGGTTCTGCCAGACTACTGGATTTTCAAATCCTTTTCAACCTTATCGTAGATACAGGATCTATAGAAGGAAAGAGATTTGTTTATGATTTTCCCTTCCCATATCAGAAGGAACTTCTTCCCAGTGAGGGTAACGGAGCACTGGAACAGGCTGCCCAGGGAAATTGTGGAGTCTCCTTCTCTGGAGACCTTCCAGACCTGCTGGATCTGTTCCTGTGCAGCTTGGTCTAGGTGATCTTGCTGTGGCAGGGGGATTGGACTAGGTGATCTTTCAAGGTCCCTTCCCATCCCTAATAATTCTATGATTCTATGGCTTGTGCATTGAACTGACGTCTAGTATATGTGGGAACATCAATTGAGTAATCAGCATCTGCATGGAAATCTGACCTTTGAATACCAGCCCTTAGAGAAAAGATGTTTCAGGGTCTCATCCTGTCATCCACCATGGGATGAATAAAGCAGATTCCTCCATTAGGTGCTTTTTTAAAACACCAGTTACTTTTGCCCTTATTCTGACTGATCTGTTTGATGTTTTAGAAGCTTTTGTGATTGGGTAAATTTTTTACTGCTTGAAAGATGCTGTGTTTCAGGTGTTTGGGTCCCTTGCAAACAGACTGCATGGACTTCTTTAGGTATATGTTAGCATGCTGCTGCTGCCATGCAATAAACGTTTTGGAATATGTAAAGTTATTTGCCCTTCCCAAGGGAAAGCAACTGCTAGCATGTAAATTAAAAGACCAGACTCCATGCCATCATGATCTCTAGTAGAAGTGTGAGATCTATCCACCTGCATTTGTCTAACAGTGTCTGTTACTATTATTTTTCTAGGGTGCAAGTGCTTACATTCTAAACTATTTCCTATACATTATATGGGCTCTGTGTTTTGCTTTCCTGGCAGTCTCCCTGGTCAGAGTGTTTGCTCCCTATGCCTGTGGCTCTGGAATCCCAGAGGTGAGTTTCTTTTGGCAGATGAATATCCAAACATAAAAAACCCTAAAGAGATGAGAATTTGCCACCTTTTCCCATTGTACAACTCTACAATGAGATAGCATAAGAACAATGTTGTATTTCCATCTCATCAGCCTTCCTTCTTTCTCTAACAAGCATTTCTTGTATCCAGATACATTTTTCATGTTATGCAATGTCCAAGTGCCACGGTCACAGGTTGCCCTACCTACTGCTTTCCTGCCAGAGCTTGAATTGAAAATCAGCTGCTCCCAGTCATCACATTATGGACTCCAACTTTTTGTGGCTGAGAGGCATGCTCACTGGAAGATTATAGAGAATTTTCTTTGGATGGAATTATTTGGGCCAGTTACCACCCCGGTCATTTTCTAGGCTAAACCTTAAATCAAACCAAAATAAAATTAAGAGAGAATGCCCTAAAGCTTAGGTCCTCTCAGCTACTGAGGCTGCCTAGCAGGTGGGATGCCTGAAAGAAGTGTCTGGTGTCCATCTTCTGCAAATGATGTCCTTGTGCACGATATCATGCTGATGTGAGAGTATTACGGCAGCCAAAAAATATATGCTTAGCTTTCAGTGCTTTACATATTGAGCCTGTGTCCATATTTAAGCTGTTAAAATGAGGATTCTTTTGATTTCAGCAGCAGAAGCACTGAATATTTTTGAAATCAGGGCAGTCTTTTGTTAAAAGCGTGTTGAACTGCTGGGATTGTTGCTTAGGAGTCTGGCAGATGGAATCAACAGCCCAAGTTTTAGAAATCCCAGCACGCTTTATTTCTTCATCTCTAGGAGAAGCATCCAAGTGTTTCATAGCCAACTAGCAAAAACCCAACAAACCCACTAATAATTTGAAATATTACCATCATTTCCATCTTTCAAAGTAGTCACACGTGTGCTTGTTGCCTATTCGATATATCTGCAAGTGCTTTTAAAATGTTTTCATCGTTAGCTGTAAACTTAGTTTCCAAGTGGTAAATCTCTCACGTGGGGTGATGCTCAGTGACATCCTGCTTCCCGTCAGGGCTAGAATCCAAACCTAAATCCCACCCTGCAGACTGTGCATCATGCACATACATTTCACTCTGTTCTAACCTCCATAAAAATGAAGAGGAAATGTGTAAAAATAAAATCTCTTGGACTTCCTTACTTGTGATACTTGCACGGGTTTACGACATGGCCACTCCAAGTATTTAGAACTCTTTATTTTGTTCCATCAACTGGGATAAGTTTGTGGTAGCTTATTTGCTTTTTTATTCTGCTTTGTTAAAACTGAGTCTAGTTTGATCCTGTAAGAAAAGGAGATACATAAGGGTTTTGTATTTCTGTTAGTCTCTGTGAGATGCCTTCCTGATGCAGGGGACCACCCGTAACAGCAGTAAAAGTGTGGTCCCCTGCAGTGGGAGAGTTGCCCTACCGAGAGTTTCTTTCTCTCCATCACTGTCTCTTTTCAACCACTCTGCAATGTTTTTTAACTCCCTGGAACTTTAACTCCAGTTGCTCAGAGCACAAAAGTTTTCTGCAGCTTCTCAACATGTTCTTCCTGCTTTTCAGATAAAAACCATCCTGAGTGGGTTCATTATCAGAGGCTACCTGGGAAAGTGGACACTTCTAATCAAAACAGTCACCTTGGTTCTGGTGGTATCTTCAGGTCTCAGCCTTGGGAAAGAGGGGCCACTCGTTCACGTGGCCTGCTGCTGTGGAAACTTCTTCAGCAGCCTTTTCTCAAAGTACAGCAAGAATGAAGGGAAGAGAAGAGAGGTGAGGCTGGTTCATATCATCTCTAATGTCCCTGCCTGGATACTTGGTGTGTTGAAGGACTCATGCTTTGTATGTAAACACTTGCTTTCTAGGTGCTTTCAGCTGCAGCTGCTGCGGGAGTTTCTGTTGCCTTTGGAGCTCCGATCGGAGGAGTTCTTTTTAGTCTGGAAGAGGTGAGCCCTGGCAGTTCGCTTGCTTCAATAAATAGATTTTCATTTGATAGCTCTAAGAAGTCTTCTTTATTTTTAAAATATCAATGCACTTATTTTTCTTCCAAAGCAGAACTAATGTGAAATCTATAGTAATAAGAAATAACCAGGTATTTTAGTCTAATTTGAGCAGGAAAAGAGCACTGCCTCTGAAAACAGAGCAAATTATTCAATCTGGGAGTGTGTTCCTGTGCTTCTCTAGCTTTCAATTTGCTTCTGCATGGACCTAGCTGTTGAGCACCCATCTCACCATCTCCAGCCAGCAACTTTGATTTAGATTTATTGATTTCTAACTGGTTACTGCTGCCCGTCTGAGATCTGAAAATGCCTAGTAAAGTCAGAGATGGAGCCACAGATGAAACACATGGTGGTGGCAATTAAAGCAAACACTGTCTGTCACGCTCAGTGAAGTGTCTATGGTCTCTGCTTGGTTTTAGGTCAGCTACTACTTTCCTCTGAAAACCCTCTGGAGGTCATTTTTTGCTGCTCTTGTGGCTGCCTTCACACTAAGATCCATCAATCCTTTTGGAAACAGTCGGTTGGTCCTGTTCTACGTGGAGTACCACACCCCCTGGTACATGGCTGAGCTCTTCCCCTTCATCCTACTTGGTGTCTTCGGCGGCCTCTGGGGGACCCTTTTTATCCGATGCAACATTGCCTGGTGCAGGAGGCGAAAAACCACCAGGCTTGGGAAATATCCAGTCCTGGAGGTCATAGTGATAACAGCCATCACGGCCATCATCGCCTACCCCAACCCCTACACCCGGAGAAGCACTAGTGAGCTGATCTCAGAGCTTTTCAATGACTGTGGTGCCTTGGAGTCCTCACAGCTCTGTGACTACATCAATGATCCGAACATGACCCGACCAGTGGACGACATTCCCGACAGACCTGCTGGCCCTGGAGTCTACACTGCCATGTGGCAGCTCGCCTTGGCTTTGGTGTTCAAAATTGTCATCACCATATTCACTTTTGGCATGAAGGTAAATCGGGGACAGGCAGAGAATCTGTAGCAAATACAAGGAGGGGAAGGGTTGTTGCCAGCAGCTGTAGTCTATCTGGCCGGGCTTGTGTGACTCTGATCTACACCTAGCCATGCGGTTTGTTAAGATGCCAGCTGCTTCACCTGCCTGCCAGCACCTTGCTCTGGTGGATCCCTGTCATAGCAGAGAAACGAGCCCTGCTTTTCCACCTCCTAGTTATCTGTAGTATTACTAAATGAAAAAGAAATCTGTGTGGGAATGTAAATCCACTGCTGTCAATAAGTGAAGTCAGGATTATTCCCACTGCAGATGTCTTTCAGTGCTCTCAGGGATATGGACTATTTACACTGCTGTTTATCTTGTTGGCTTAATAGCTTAATGTGCCTCAAGGTAGCTGTGTTGAGGGAAGTAATAGCTTTACATTTACTGAATTACCATGTAAAACCTTACCAAAATATAAAAGTAGATGAGAAATTCTATTTTTTTAAAATATTTCTTAAAATTGTAGCTTGGAAAAAAAGAGGGAATGAGTGGGAGGACTGACAGATGTACGATTTGATTATTCTGGATTTGCAACATCCTTCCACTCCTTCCCATAAAGAGGTGATGAAAGGTCCAGGAGCAATTTATTCAAACTTTCAGTGTATACAAAGCTGCGTGTGGCGAGTGCTGTGTATGTGATTTCTAGAGTCCGTATAAAACACACGTCTCCCTGTCTGCAGCTCCCATTATCTGTGCATTTTGTTCTGGATGTGGTTGCAGCGGTCGATGGGAAGCTTTTCTGACGTGTAGGCTGTATTTTATACCACACTCAAAGCTAAAGCTTCCCATCTTTTCCTCAAACGCTGCACTTGGAATGAGGCTCCATCTTTTAGAAGGCTTGTGCACAGAATAGAGGAGGAAGTGTTTTGAGTTTTACTTTCCTTTCATGCCTTCTCCACCTGATGACAAATGGCAGAAGGTCTCACAGGACCAGTGCCTGAGTGCTGTTCATCTCCTGAGCAGGGAGAGCAAGGGGGAACTGGAGAGCACTCGGATGCTGCAAGTGTACTATTTCTGGAGGAAGACTTCGCTGTAGAAACTGGTTTGTGGCTGGCAGCCAGCTAGCATTTGCTTATTTGTTTAAATACCATGAGTTTGGTTCTGTACTCGGTGCATGGTTCATTAGTTATTCTACATAGGGTTTTTTAAATGCAACTGATGTTCTGTAAAAGGGCAAAATAGCTTTCTCCACCAAATCTAGAAGACTCAGTCCAACCATATCAGCAAAATTAACACTGTATGTTAGCGCCTGGTGTTACCAGCCTTAATGCCTCTGGGCCAGGCTGAGGTTGTTAGTTCCGTTGTCTAGGAAGCACAAGGTGTGTTTTCAGAATTAAAAATTCTCTCTAAATCCAACCAAACCTCCAGCTCCAACTTGCAGGTACACTTGGCATCTAAAATGAAATGCATGCCACTAATGCAGAGTGCATTTTTATGTTCTTTTCTATTTAAATATTGTATCTTTAATGATTTGTGACTTGTCTTTATAACAGACAACAAGGTAAAGATTAACAGAGCTTCCTGGAATATATGTGATGAACAGAGACGGGCCCCTCTGAGCCTTCAGCCTTTCTCTGAATTTTTATTTTACATTTGACATTTAATTTAAAATCCATTGAGGTTTAGCTTAAAAGAGTAGTAATAAATCCATAAAGGATTCCATGAGATAGATGGTAAAATCAAGATGTTATTTTCGGTTAAGTTTATTCTCAGCCCATGGCAGAAACAGAAACATCAGCAGCACCTGACTTCCTGCTGAGAAAGGTGAAAAGGCAAGACCAGAAGCATCTTGAATTTAAAAGCAGGCGGTATTCAGAAATAGCATTGATCTGTCAAGTTCAGTGTGATGCAGCAGGTAGCATGCAAAATTACTTGCAGAAATGCATTGACATTTTATAAAGCTATTGATATGCTGTAGCCACACAAACTCAGTCACTGTAGAAACCATGGGGAACATCACACTGCAGGATACCATAAGGTCATAGAATCACTAGGGATCGGAAGGGACATTGAAAGATCATCTGGTCCAATCCCCCTGCCACAGCAGGATCACCTAGACCATGTCACACAGGAACACATCCAGGTGGGTCTTGAATGTTTCCAGAGAAGGAGACTCCACAACCCCCCTGGGCAGCCTGTTCCAATGCTTCGTTACTGTCACTGTGAAGAAGTTCCTTCTNTTTTTCATCTGCATAGCTCTACACTGAACACGCTCCAGACTTCTGGAACTGAGGGGAATAGAACTGGACACAATACTCCAGATGTGGTCTCAATAGTGCAGGCTAGAGGGGGAGAAATACCTCTCTCGATCTGCTAACCACCCCACTTCTGATACACCCCAGGATGCTGTTTGCCTTCTGAGCTAGCATGTAATAAGGAAACTGTTCTCAAACAGCCTGGTAATTGCTTGATGAATAAGTTCATTACTAGTGATTCTTGTCAAGGTGCTCATGTGTCTATATTTTATTTAAGATCCCTTCAGGTCTCTTCATTCCCAGCATGGCTGTTGGAGCCATGGCTGGGAGGATGGTTGGGATAGGAGTAGAGCAGCTGGCATATCATCATCACGACTGGATCATCTTCAGGAACTGGTGCAGACCTGGGGCGGACTGCGTCACACCGGGACTTTATGCCATGGTGGGAGCAGCAGCTTGCTTGGGTACAGTACCAGCTGATCATTGGTTTGTGCATGAATGTTTGTGCGTGAGTGTGCACTGATGTTTGGTGACTGTGAGTGCTTTGTGGTTGTGTCGGGTGCTATGTTGGCATTTTTGGATGTAATAGAAGTGGAAATCGAGATGTGGTGAGCTAAAACATGGACAGCTTCCTCTAATGGTCTCTTTAGTGATCTGTCAGGTAGCTGACAACAAAGAGGCTTGCAGTCGCCAATGCCTACTCCTCATAATCTGCCAAAAATCATACTGAAGGGAAGAAAGAATGTAAGTGCTTTGCTTAGCAGTTGTTCTTTTTTTAATCTTCTGATGTAATGAAACCCACTGTAGCTGGACTACAGCTACTTTGTTGTTCAGCCTCTGCTTTGTCTCAGTGTAGAGAAGAAAATGTGCAGGTCTGGCCACATTTTAAGCTGCACAGAGGTAAAACGTCTGGATTTTATTTGGGCTGTGTGTCACACTGTGGGCTGTATTTTAGTTTTCGTTTTGAGCCTGGACCAATATCTGATTACATCCAATTAACAAGATTCATTGGATATAACATGAGTAATTACAGCAACTCATTGAACAATAGCCCACATAGAAACTTTCTAGTGATAGATGCAACAAGAATGCTGCAAGCATGGGCATATATTTGCTTGATTACATCGTTCCCCTTCTGTGCTTGCATGTTTCTTCTCTTTTTATTCTTGTTGTTAGGTTGTGAAATACTAATGAGGAGCTGTAACCCATGATTGGTGTCATTGAGTATATTTGAAAGGAAAGATGTACTCGGGGAAGAGCTGGAAGAGTCTCAGTTTTGGGATCTTGTGTTTGAAAAGCAGCATCATTTGTGCAATCACTTCTAGGGGAGGGAATTTCATGTCTGTAATGGAGACATCAGTATCTGAGCTAGTTGTGTTGATTCCTTTCACAGTCAAAAACGAGTTGCTCGAAAGATCAGTCTCATGTGGCAATGAACACCTAAATCCAGGCAGATTAACTGATGAATTTGGCCTCAAATCTGCCTGTTTTTGAGCAGCTGCTATGCAGGCAATCCCTCAGATCCTTCGCATTTGAACACTGACATCAGTGTAGAGACATTAAAATAGCTAGGATGGATCTTGCTGGCAAAAAGAGAAAAAGTAAGTGCTTCCTCTGGTCCAGAAATGATCTTCCTGTTCATGAAAGAAAGGATACACACAAGTTTGCTCTGATATTGCAGTTGGTCTATGTGTTGGCACTTACTTCCTCCTTTAAAGGGTCCAAATCAAAGTGTGGTGATTTTAATAGTAGGGTGAAAGGTCTCTGCTCATTCTTAAGCACAAGACCTCTCTTGCTTAGAGTAAGAGACACAGAGTAGAATCATAAAATCATTAGGGATCGGAAGGGATCTCGAGAGATCATCTAGTCTAACCCCCTGCCACAGCAGGATCACCTAGATCAAGTCACACAGGAACACATCCAGGTGGGTCTGGAATGTCTCCAGAGAAGGAGACTCCACAACCCCCCGGGCAGCCTGTTCCAATGCTCTGTTGCCCTCACTGGGAAGAAGTTCCTTCTGATATTGATACGGAACCTCCTCTGTTCCAGCTTGCGCCCATTGCCCCTTGTCCTATCACCAGATGACCTTAAGAGTGTTAGATGATCCTTACTCTAGTATCAGCTCTCAACTTTTAAGAGTCCGAAGTTTAAGACATTCCTCAGATGAAAGTAATATCAGGATCATCATGCTAAATAAACAACAATTGGGTTTTCATGTGTGTTGCTAGATTAAAAACATCTTTTAACGACCTGTTTCTGATTTCTGTCATCTAAAACTGTGCTGTATGTTGAGGCCTAAACCCAACAGATTTATTACATCTACCTTTTGAACAGAGGCAAAGAAATGCTACCTAATAATTCAGCGGTACATACACACTTGTCTCTGATTATGTGATTATTTTTATCCCTTAATGTAAACTGAAGGAGTAAAGAACTTGCTTAGGGAATTGATACGGAAGGACTAGACTGAAAAATACAGCTACAACCCCGTCTGTGGCCACATGCCTAAATGGCCTCAAACCAAGCTGTGTGCAGTTCAAACTGTGTGATAGTGTGGTCCAAAGTGTTGGAGCTATAACATAGCTCTTGCTACGTTACCTTAAACTGTCCTTATGGAGGGTTTTGTAGCCACATCATGCCCAAAGGTAACGCTTAGCTTTCTCTTCAGTATGAATGTGGCAAGTAAACCAAGGCAAAGGCTGTTTGTCAGTGCTCTTACCTGCCTCAGCCATGGTATTTATCTGATCTCTGTCATGTCAAGGGCTGATGGCAGGATTCAGTTCTAGTTTCTCAGGTATCCAATGTAGCTGAAGTTTTGGCATAGTTTCTGGTTTGATTGCTCAGTCTTTTAGCATTCATTATCGACTTTTATATGTTCTTGTCTTCAGCTTGAGTGAGTTCAGTCAACTTTTCTGATTAAAATCGCAGTACATGAAAAATCTTCAGTGAAATAAGACCCTACATTCTCCACACAGTATAAGGGGAAAGTATTCAGCATGAATGATCTCATGGCTTTTTGAGTGTAAGACTTAGAAATATAAATTAGTTGCTTAGTATGTAAGTTTCAAGAGAAATGAGAGCAACTTGAATGTGTTTCTTGTTGGCAGGTGGTGTTACCCGAATGACAGTCTCTCTGGTGGTGATTATGTTTGAGCTAACTGGAGGCCTGGAGTATATTGTACCCCTTATGGCTGCAGCTGTCACAAGCAAGTGGGTGGCAGATGCCTTTGGGAAAGAAGGGATCTACGAAGCTCACATTCATCTGAACGGTTACCCATTTCTGGATGTGAAGGATGAATTCACTCACCGAACCCTGGCAACGGATGTCATGAGACCAAGGCGTGGGGAAGCTCCCCTCTCTGTTCTGACACAGGACAGCATGACAGTGGAGGATGTTGAGACACTAATCAAGGAGACTGACTACAATGGCTTTCCAGTAGTGGTTTCGAAAGACTCTGAGAGGCTCATTGGATTTGCACAGAGGCGAGAGCTGATTCTTGCAATAAGTGAGTATCAGCATACGTACAACTTTGATTTTGTAGAGCAGGATGTTACCATTGTTGCTTACCTTGAAGAATGGACAAATAAGAACCAAACCTAACTTTTTCCAACAATTCTGTCTTATCCTAGTTGATAGGCCCCGCAGTTGGAAGCTTTTCTATTATAATATACAATCTGGTGGGCTTGGATTTTATATGCTTAATTTTGCCATCACTCATGACAGTACAGTGTGATCCTGCTAGAGACAACAGGTTGTCTCTTGATAAACCTGACTCATATGGCCAGAATCTTGTCAGAACCAGATGAAAAGCCGTTGTGGTGCTGACCTTTTGGCAGTCTTCCCTTTAAATACAGTGCAGTGTGAAGTTACTTTCAGTAAGAAAATATTTTCTCATTTTCTCCCTTCCATGCTGTAAGTTGTCATTTTAGTTGAAGAAGAATATTTGGTAAACTGAATTCATTTTGCATTTAGTTTTGTTTTTTTTTTCTCCAAACATGGGAAAGCAGAACCAGCCGCACTTCTGGTTCTACAGCTCCTCTAATCGTTAACTGTAACATAGCTTCCAAGAAGTGTGGGACTCTAATACTTTAATAAAAAGCCCTCTGTGACTGGTTGGTCCTTCATCCCTTCTCTAAACAGAAGGAAAAACCGGTCTTCATGAGGATATAATCCAGTGTGTACCAATCTCAGTGTAAGACACCATGATGAGGGGCAGGGCTGCTAGCAGCAATACCTGCTTCGAACAGCTGATTTTCTCAGAGGGCTAATCCTGGTAGTAACAGAAGGGGCCTTTTGTGGTCAAGCCATGAAAGCAGCTGTATGTCTGCAATGTCACCAGATGTGTAAGTGCCAGGAATCGATGCTATTTATAAAAGAGTTTATATTTTATCCACCTTTTGCTAATGATCTTCAAATGATTTCTGCATCCCCCTGTGAGAAGTAAAAGACATTAAATGGATGTATTTAGCCTATCTTGTGGCTGGCTTTTACACTCGCCACCATCTCAGCTTCATAGCCTTTTACATCTTATTTGTGGAGAGGTGTCACAGAGTAAGATGCTGAGCTATCACTTCGAAATCAGAAAGATCAGATGCTCTCTGAAGTGAGGCAGAGAAATTTGAGGAACTTTGTCTTGAATCAGTTCATAAATAGCAACATAGCTGGATGGGCTTAGTAGAAGATGTGTGAAATAACATGCTCACACAAAGCTCTGTGCCTCCTGAGTAATCCCTGCCTCTTCTCTTTCTTTAAGTGGAGCATTAAGCATGCCTCCAGTCCCTGCAAAGTGAATGGCAATGCCACTTTGCATTGCTCAGAACCACCTTCAGGTAGATTGTGTCATAGAATCATAGAATCATTATGGATTGGAAGGGACCTCAAAACATCATCTAGTCCAATCCCTCTGCCACAGCAGGATCACCTAGATCAAGTCGCACAGGAACACATCCAGGTGGGTCTTGAGTGTCTCCAGAGAAGGAGACTCCACAACCCCCCTGGGCAGCCCCTTCCAATGCTCTGTTACCCTCACTGTGAAGAAGTTCCTTCTAATATTGATATGGAACCTCCTCTGTTCCAGCTTGCACCCAATTGCCTCTTGTCCTGTCAGCAGATGACCTTGAGAAGAGCTTGGCTCCATACTCCTGACACCTACCTCTCACATATTTATAGACATGAATGAGGTCA